>JARHVA010000219.1:185000-785000 GCA_037957365.1 Torreya grandis | reverse complement strand
TCCCACATCGATTAGCTTCACATATGACCACAAAAAAAACAACATCCCCACATAGACTTCCTGCATTGATCAGTCTACCAAAAAAAAGAAAAAAAGAAAAAAGAAAAAATTTGACTGACAAACTATTTAAGTCATGGACTTGCCTATAGTCATTCTCAAGGTCACCTATAAAAGGGACAAAGTTATCCTTACTAAAATGGGTTACGCTATCCTCACATCTCACATAATCAAACCTATTACCCCAACATACCCAAGGGATTTTGAGCTCACTTAACATCAAGTGATTTGAATACTTCTCTAACACAAACAATGGTCAAAGACGTAATGCATGAATGGGACTTTTGTTTGCAACAACCCTATTTATGCTATCATTATGGTCCTTGTCAATGAAAGATCCATACGCCTTTCACTTCTTACATACCTTTGTCACATACAACCAAATCATTTTCTGAACCAAACCAAACCAAACCCAAACATTTTTCAGACCACTAACATGACATAGCCCATTCACACTATTTTCTATGGAAAACAATACACATAGAAACTATCAACCCAACATAACCAATGTTATAGAATACACCATCACACAATATGGAAAATGCTATAACATCATCATAACCTTTCATCATTTCAAGCATGTACCATCACACATATGGGAAGTGCTAAACCATCAACAAGACCAAACCAACCTATCAACCACTTTGACCCTTCCTCCCTTTGGGGAGAACTACATTGGCCTGAGGCCCTTAAAATAGGGGCTATGGGTAGCACTTAGTTGACATGGGGTCTTTTGAGGTTAGCTCAGCCATCCATTCACCTGTTCATCTCCTTAATGACGTCGGCCATCCATTTGTTTGTTCATCTACCTGATGGACCAACCATATAACTTTTAACCATGACTTAACCTAGTCAAAACCAATCCATAACCGACCCCCTTCCTCCCTTTTAGGGAGAACTACATTGGATTGAGGCCCTTCAAACAGGGGCTATGTAGGCAACACTTAGTTAACATGGGGTCTTTTGAGGTTAGCTTGGCCATTCCTTCACCCATCCATCTAATGGACCAACTATCTATACCAACCCAAAATCATGACCAAACAACCAGCCCTGACACTAAGCGAGTTACCTAGACTTCTCATGGGGCACATTGGAGCTTGCATACATCTCCCCATCCACAACACACACCACTTGAGATGACTTATATCTCGACCCGACTCGACCAACAACCTTGGAGATCGCGACTATCTCCTTCGACCATGACGACTTCTGAGACAACTATGCTTTGGTTGTTTTGATTGCATATGCTACCTCATGAATGGTTAGCAAAATTGTCCACACCACACACTACAACCCTCATAAGTATTGGATTGTGCTCTAGTTGATCTGCACTACTTGTGACATTTTCATATTTTCTAGGAGCACTTCCCAGGCCCAAGATACTTGGAACACGATGACAATTGGAGCTACAACTTTGAGAAAATAACCCAATCAGCTATGACTAAATGCTGGGGACTAGTTATTTCACTTTTAGCACTCCTTGACCTTACTTGCAACAATTTGACCTAACCATCACGTGAAGTGGTATATGCACAATCTCAACTATTGTAGTGTTCACACTCAAACTTCACCTTACACATCCACTACCTATCAAATCGGCAACTGATATTAGGTTACCTTCCCTCGACTCTCACTTTGAGGGGGAATACCTCATCCCTTATCTGAGGCAACCTATACCTCATCCCATATCTAGGGTAATTTACTCCTATTTTTGTCTTGTAGTTCATTAGAACAACCAACAAGACAAAAAGGGGCAAATGTAGACACCTAAATTGTGTCTACCCCTTGGTCCCCTTCTAAATCCTTACACACTTTATTAATTTAAAATAAATTACTTATTTTAAATTAATGTCATCATCCTAGACACATCACCCTAGACACCCCCACCTTGGATTCCTAGCTTTTAGACCATTTATCACCCTATGACTAATCATAATTACCTAAGACCTAATTTCAACTCCCCCACTAATTCTCATGCCTATTAAACCTGTCTTTAGACCGTTTAACAATGACAGTCGAACTTGGCAGATGGAAGAATGAGCAAAAGGCTAAAAATAGCCTTTTTACCCATTCTCTAGCCACCGACGTTGGTTGACAGTTGACTGAAACTGGTGGTATCACCGACATCGATTGCTTAAAACCAAATTTTGACCTCAGCTCTCGCTTGAATCCAAATTCTCTTCCCTAGAACGTCAATTCTCTTCCCTGAATGTGAATTCTCTTGCTCCCAGGATCTGAATTCTCTTGCTCCTCGACTCTTTATAGGCATCAACATTTCATCATCACTCTCCAAGCTAAGAAACTCTGCATCAGTCACTCTGCACCTGATTGAAACATTGCATGAGGTCTTCGGCATTAGCCATAATAGAAACAAGTCTTCTGCACTTCTTCATCCCACTAGAGCTAAGTGTTTCTTCTATCCTTTTATTTCAATATTTTGAAAAGCATTGGTAACTAGTCTCTATTTTGCTATTTATAAGTACTTTAGACCAGACCAGACCTGGCTTTCTTCCTGGAGAGGTTGAAAGGCCCTCCTCTTATCCTGACCCCTTTTGACAGCTTGTCCCCTACCTTTGTCCTTTCCTAGACCATATTCACTATCTTACATCCTTGCACAACCCTTTTGAATCTCCCAAACCATCTTATTGACCATAGACAGACCCTAAAACCCGTCCAAAGCCCACTTCCCCTACCAACATCGGCATCAAGGCCCATTTGCCCCTATTGATGCTGGCAGCCTAACTGACATCAGCAACTTGACCAACCAACGCTGATAGACTAACCGACATTGGTGACTGTGATAGACTGACAAAAAAATATAGGTATGCATTATCTCTATTTCTTTTGCTTAGTATTTCATTCTTTCTCTTTATCCGACATTCTTTTTATCAACAAGTGGACTGTCATCCCTCAAAGAAGTCTTTGCACTTCTGGGACTGAGCTTTTGCTTGGCAGTCCACCATATATCTATCTAATATTTTCTTTTTTTAAGTCTTTCTTATCTATAGGTGTCATCCTCCACAGCCAAAGAGGAGCTCCTTCAATTGTTTGGATATGATGCGCAGCTTCATCCGGGTATCATCTAACCCCTGACCATTATCTTTAGTTTCTTTCTTTCTTCTGAATGTAAACAAGCAAAAGCGAGTAGAAACACATACATTTTCCCATTTTCCTATTCCCAACCTACTATTACTTAGTCAAGATTCACCATTGTAGGGTTGAACTACATTGACTTGAGGTCCTTCATAACTATATAGGCATCGATCAATTTATATTGAGGTCATCTCGGTCACTCGTTTCATATGCTCTCACCTTTATGCAAGCAACCTAAGCAACACTCTCACTTTTTTATGAGCAACCTAAGCCAATGATCTCATTATTTTGTGAGTCACTTTTGTGTACATTATGTATTTAAAATTTCTTTAATACTATACACTTGGTTTGTCCCACACTCTCTCTATTTTGTGAATGGTATCTTATCAATCTCTAATGAGTTAAGATACCCCAAAAATTCCAAAAACATTAAAAATAGTTAGAATACCTAAACATTTGATAATGGATTACAATCTCCTATAGATATAAAGTCCCAAAAATCTAAAAACATTTGTCTTGTCCTAGACCTAGTCATCAATCCTCTATCTGCTTGCTTTGGGGTACCTTAGTCCTTGAGCCAATTATTTTAGAATTCATTGGTATTGTCCTTCCCAATTATGATATACAAGAGAAAATTCATGGTTGGTTCCCATTTGTAATACAAAATAATTCATAATAATTAAATCAAAAACTAACATATCCCAAACATCACCTACATATAGAATAATTAAATCACAAAAAAATTATAATCCATGGTAGTTAAGATGTGCATCTCCATACTAGAAGGTAACCAATTGATCTATCAAATAATTTAATGGGCATTACTTCTCCTTATTCACAACTGACATATCCCAAACATCACCTAAATAATAAATAATTAAATCACAAATGAATTCTAATCCATTCTAGTTAAGATGTGTATATCCATATTAGAAGGTATCCAAAGTTCATACCTATCCTCTATACCAATTCACTATCAATCTATGATTATGAGTTATTACATAAGCTTCTACATAAGCTTCCTTTACCCTATTGAAAGTTATCATTGATGTCATATGTTTGTACACTCTAATTGATGTCAAGAAGGTTTAGTGAGGTGAGGCTTATCTTTGATGTCATATGAATGAGGTCATTAATGTCAAAGGAATTTTGATTTCAAGTGTTGGTTCATAAGAAGGTGGCTATGGTCATTGGTGTGAGGTTGATTGTTTGAGTCTACTAGTGTGGCCTTTGAGTAATCCAATGGAATGCCTTGTGAATCATAGTGAGGTATGGTGAAATAAGTGAATAAAATTATATGGATTTTCTTGAGGAAATGTAATTTTAATATCTTTGTTAAAGATATTCAGAGCTTCATGAGTTTAGAGAGAAAGAGATTATCTTTATGTCTTGTGTGTTCAAGAAGGCTAGTTTAGTCTTGGGTAGTGACCTATATGGTATAAGGAGACTTGGTCAAAGGATAATGATGGGAGATTATATGGATTCTATATTATGTGTATGGGAGTGATTAGTAAGCTTCATAATATGTCTTAAATATCTCAAAGTGGTATAGTGCTTAGTGGGTCTGTTTGATAGACTAGTTTTAGAGCATGGATACATATTGTAGATGCATGATGGTGGTGATATGGATGTGTATGAGATTTAAATTGTGAAAATTAGTGCTAGATAATGTGAGAAAGATGTTGAAATAGTCACATAAATCTCATATTGACCCAAAGGGGTAAGTTCTTCTTTAGCGGTCTTCTCAAGGACCTAGTCTTAAGACCCTAGGTGGCAGAATGAGGTATCATGATAAAATTTAGAGGCTTGTGAGATAATGTAATAATGGATTGAGATTTTAAATAATTTTTAAAATATTTTGGTTCATTTTGAGGTCTTGATTTGAAGGAGAAAGCATGAAAAAGTGTTTGAAGGTCTCTTGTGTGTGCAAAATGAAGAGACAAAGACCCAATAGACACTTTTTGATGCTTGTTGGCATGTGTGAATATTGAATGGGAAGATAAGATCTCAAGGAGAGATGTAAAAGGTTATCAAAAATGTTTTCCAAGCATTATGAGTTAGTTTTAGGGACAAAGCTTTATAAACAAATGTTAAGAATGGAAACTGATCTAAAACCCTACTAAAACACTCATAGTGACTTGATATGGAAGATATTATTATAAATGGATAATAATGGATTTTTTTATATATTTTAATGCTTATAATATGTATATGAATCTCCCAAGTACTTCCAAGTGGTATTGGTCTATCATAAGAGTGAGTGGAAGTTACATAAAAACCCTTATTTCTCAAAATTTTTGTATAACAGGTAGGGTTGACTAAGTCAAAGTTGTAAAATGGATGAAGGATAAATATTGTGACTTATAATTAATTAACATGGTGGTTTATAAGTATTTTATATACTTAAAATATTCTAAACTAGTCATGAAAGTTGGCATATTGCTAAAATGTCCAATAGTGAAGATAGTGAGAAAACCAAGTAGAAGTGAGAATGCGATTAAGGATGAGTTGTCATGGATTAGGAATGGATCTAATTATTATTTTTTGTTTTTTAATACTTATAAAAAATTTAAATATTGGTTATATTTTTTTAATATCATTGAAAATGTCCATCAAGATGAGCTATCCAGTGAAGATGAGATAATGAAGGTGTAAAGCTTAGAGATTGGTTTATATATCCCATATTTACCATTAAAAATCTATATATCTATGTTTATAGATGTTATAAATATATATAAGGATATAATTAATTAATAATTAATTTATATAAGTGTCTACATAGGTGTTGGAATGCAAAGTCATCATGACTGGTAATCATGACAAAATGGTAATTTTAGGTATGCAAGATGGAGTGAAGAGTTTGAAACTCTATGATAGGGGTTAATGTATATATCACACATGTTTATGTTTTTTTGGATGTATATCACCTAGAAATTATTTATAAAATTTTGTGAGTTAGTTTAAAAATTTGAAATATGGAAGACAAAATGGCTTGTCTAGCTGTGTAAGAATTATGAAAGAGAAACTTAGTAAATTGGTTTGCAAGATCGATAATTGACACTTGAAATTGTGATATATATGTTTGAGTATGTTATATAGGTCACATAGGAACTATTAATTTTAATTATAAGTCTTGTAAGTGTCTATATAATATTTATAAATTGTATTCACCAAGACTATGTTTTTAGGGTTCTTGGTAGTTTACTGTGTATTAGAAAGATTGATGTTACATAGTCATTATGCCTTGTTTGGAATTATTTCATGAATAATAGGATTTAATATATAATAAATGGGATATTATACATGAATATAAAATTTTTTAAAGTGCATATACAAATGTTTATGGTTAAAGGTTCTTGATTGTGTTTTGGAGCTTTCTAGCAGATCAGAGTGAGCCTTTTGTAGAGGTGTTTTTGAGTCTTTGGATCTTGAGTGATGGAGTATAATGAGTTTTATGATGACCTTGATGTAATTAATTTTACATCCATATATTTATTTTTCATATAATGTTTTTCTACAGGTGGTTTGATCTTCATCTTTGAAGATAATATTTTTAAGGTAATTAGGCCTAATAGGTCTTTAAGGCCTAATGATGATTTCAAGGTATGAGTGAAGGATTTGTGACTTATTGAGAATGGAGGAGGTTATTTAAGATTTTAAGGTAAGTGTTTTAAATGTTTTATTTATTTTTTAAGGTCCATATAGGACATATAGGTTAAATTTATTTCTTGGAAAGGATAGACCTAATTGCAATTAGGTCTCTAAGTAGACCTAAAAGAAGAAAGAGGTCCAAGTGTGTTTGGATGACCTAATGGTGATGTTATTTTTATTGATTATTATATGTAAAATGTCCTAATACATGTTTTGGGTTTTAAACTAATGTATTAATGTCTTGGATGACCAAGAGTGTGAGTGTTCTAGTGATTGGTATAACTAGAAGGCATAATAGGCCTATTTGGGCTAGTTAAGGTATGAGAGTGCAAGCTAATAAAATACCAAATTAGGGAGAACAAGGAGGTCATTTAGACCATAAAATGGGAGTATAGGATATTTCATAAATATCCAATATAAGTTTTGAGTATGATGACAAGGTTGGTTGACCTAATAAGCCTAGTAAGAGGCATATTGAGTGAATAACCTAAGAGGCTATTTTGAGAGGGATAGAAAGTTTAGAAGATATGAATGAGTTGATTATATTTTGAGATATTATAAGAGATACATAAGATATGTGTTATTGATGTATTATAGTGAGTGAAATTTAGATAGATAAGATAGTGAGCTAAATAAGAGGTCACCATCTCTTGGCTGAGCAACAAGGTGTCTTGAGGTGATCAAGTTAGTCTTGGCTGAGTTGTTGCTTTATCAAGAAGGAGTTTGAGTTACCTTTAAAGTTTTTAGTTTTAGTAGTTGAGTTGATGATAATTCACTTAAGGGGTTGGTGCCTCATTGTAAGTTGGATTTTGATAAATGACTAGTTGAGTTGGTGCTTGAATAGTGAGGGGTTGGTGCTCTTTATGGGGTTGATGCCTCACTAAATCTTGATTAATTGATTATAGGACTATAGTCCAAATTGTGTGTCAATGGATGTTATCCCCTATGAGGGTTTTACACATATATCTTGTGCTCATGTGCTGATATATTTCTTCATTTTTATGTGATTGCTTCTCTATGCATTACTTGATCACTATATTAGTTTGAAATGTTAATGAGTGTTAAGTGGAAAGAAAAGATTGTTTTAATAAACTAATTCATCCCCCCTCTTAGCGGTAGTGATTCTAATAATTGGTATCAGACCAAGTCCTTTGGATAAGGATTGATAGCTTGAATGTGATCCTAGAAGCATAAGATGGCTAAGCTTGTGAAGGTGAGTTACATTATTAGTATGTTTATCAGCTTATGGAAGAAGAAATCTTGGTGGATGCTTGTTGAGTCTTTGAAGATGTTGCATGAAAATAAGGTGTTTTCATCAATCTCAGTATAGAAAGAGATAATTTAAAGATAAATAATAAGTTTAGTTGTTTGCATGATATAGGTCATGGTTGAGGTTTGCATAAAGGACTGCATGATGAGACAATGGGAAGATAGGTTGAAGTAGTTAATATGTTTGAAATTATTCTTGAGGTCATCAGGTGGTCTACAAAGTCTATGTTAGTATGGATGATGGTTCAAGAGATTGGTTAGATTTTTCAAATTCAATTGGACCAAGGTGTGTATGGTGATATGGGGAGCATGTGTGAGATGCTTCAGAGATTTAGGAATCCTAGCTCAAGTTATTGTTAGGATAAATTAGAACACATATTTATCCCCAAATTTCATATAAGATAAACTATGAAATGAATTAATAAAACATACAAAAAATAAATATAAACATGCACAAAATAGGAGACACCAGATTTAACGTGGTTCACCCAAGATGGGCTACATCTACCAAACTTGTCTAGTATATTATTTATAACAATACAAGGGAGAAAAAAAATCTCGTAACAAACCCTATTATACATGTCTACATTTTTTGCATCCTCTCTATGTAAAAATTACCCTTTTTTCCTCTTAGCCATGTATCAATTCATTTTAGAGTAAAAATTCCTAAATATAACCTCTAAATTAGATCTAGAAAACTTTAATTAATGACCTAGATTGACTACAAAATTATAATTTAATAAGGTAATATTAATAATTTTTTTTTGGGGGGTACCCCCTTACAATCCCTCATGCCATCAAGGATACAAAGAATGGGATCTAAAACCTGACTAAAATAACATCAAAATTTTAACCTCTGATCTTGGAAGATAATCTGGCTCCACACCCAACAATTATGAGCTTCCAAAGTTGTTCCTATGTGTAGTGACATGAAAGAGGCCATAAAATTTATGCTTCAAGAAATAATTGTTGGGGATTTTAAAAATATAACCATTGGGGTTTGAATTCAAGTGACTGTGCATGAGTTTTTTGGACTTGAGAACATTCTTTTTCTTATAACATCCATGAAAGAGGTCAAAAGATGTTGGTGTAAAAAGTAAAGATGAAGTATACTTCCTGTAAATTATTCTCAAAGTGACTTGGAGACTTGGATGTGCATACAGGTACATTTATTATAGGTCAAAGTTAGAGTTTATCGATTGTGTTTTTGTCTAGAGAACCTGAGATGACTAAAGTGGATTTAGAACCTCTCTATTAGTCTTGAATTCTTCTAAGTGTTGGATGATGTTGTTACCTCACTGTAGTCTTTTTTCATGCATTGAAGAAGTTATGAAAGTGTGCCTTTGTGTAATAAAATATCAATTAAAGAGGATTGTGCTTAAGGTTTGTGGTTTTGGCAGACATAAGTGACTTGATGAGCGGTGTGAAGATTTTGGTTAGTTTGGATGGATGATCAAAGTGATTGGATGTGTTCTTAAAGTCTTAAAGCTCTTGTTAGTGATTGTAAATGGTTAGATTGATCCTAGTTGTGGAGAACTAGCTCAAAGACATGATGAATAGGGGTATGAGTCTTTCAAGGTTTCTTGTGTCTATAAAACCTAATGTGAATGTTCATAATGAAAATGCATCCTATTTGACCTATAGAGATCAATTGAGTGTTAGAAGGATATATTTAATTGTTTTTAATAGTAGTTATCATGTTTGCAATGGTTTTTTGAGTGCAAGGTGATGTCTAAGTATCAAAGATAGAATAAGTGGTGTGAGAGTTGAAGATTGGTCTATAAGACCAATGAATTTGAAGGTAGAAAGTGTTGATCATGTGATCCATGGTTTGGAGTTGGTTCTAAGGGTGAGATTACAAGTTGGTTGTGCCCTAAAGGTGAGCAATAAAGTTATGAAGGTGATCATTCCTTTATCATGACAAAATTCTAGTAATATTGAATAATGTTGAAGTGGTATTTATCTAGATGTTGTGTCATGAGTTAAAATTTTATTTTGATGTCAAGATAGACTCATAAGGTCATAAAGGGATTTCTTGTCATGTTTGGAATGGCATGAATATGTTTAGAGTCCTGAGGATAATAAAAGTTCTATGTTGTTCTTAACAAGGTATTGACTATAAATGCAAAGTTGATTTAATATGAAGAGTATCTTAAAGAGTTAAATGGTCTAGGAATTTGATTATGACTTTAGGGTAATTTTTCATGGGTTTACTTATTTTGGTAACTTGAATTGAGTTTCTTGAAGGAAATAAAGTATATCAAATCTCTGATAGAGACTAGCTTGTTCTCACAGACCTATTTGACCTTGTGTTTCCATGAAGATTCTATGAAGTGATCTTATCCATGATGGATTGAGAATCTTGAAGAGAAGTATGTATGGACAACATGGGAACTTGATGGTTATGTGAGTGGTCAAGTCCAAAGATTAATGGACTATGTGTGGATGGCCTTATGAGTTTGTATATGACCCTTTGCCATTAATGTCAAAGAGGGAGAAAGTTCTTGATCAGATTCTTAATTTGAGAGAGAAGCATCTTGTTGAATAGTAGTATAGTTTGAGATTGATTAGTTCATTTATGGTTTGCCATCAATGTGGTTTACCATCAATGACAAAGGGGGAGATTGTTAAAAGTTATGATTGATGTCATATGTTTATGCACTATCATTGATGTCAAGAAGGTTCAATGAGGTGAGATTTGTCCTTGATGTCATATGCCTGAGTTCATTGATGTAAAAATAAGTTTGAGGTCAAGTGTTGGTTCACAAAAAGGTGGATATGGTCATTGGTATGAGGTTGATTATTTGAGTTTACTAGTGGGGCGTTTGAGTAATCCAATGGAATGGCTTATGAAGCATAGTGAGGTATGGTGAAATAAGTGAATATAGGTATATAGAGTTGCTTAAGTTAGTGTAAGTTTCATATCTTTGGTAAATATCTTTAGAGCTTCATGAGTTTAGAGAGAGAGAGAGAGATTATCTTCATGTCTTATGTGTTTAAGAAGGGTAGTTACATCTTGGGCAGTGACTTATATGGTCTAAGGAGACTTGGTCAAAGGAGAATGATGGGAGATGATATGGATCCTATCTCAAATGTATGTAAGTGAGTATTAATCTTTATAATATGTCTTCAAGATCTCAAAGTGGTATAGTGCTCAGTAGGTATATTTGATACACTACTTCTTGAGTATGAATACAGCTTGTAGAGGCATGATGGTGGTAATATAGATGTGTATGAGATTTAAATTATGAAAATAAAAGTTATAACATGTGAGAAAGATGTTGAGATAGTCACATAACTCTTAAAGTGAGCCAAAGGGGTAAGTTATTCTTTAGTGGTTTTCTCATGGACCTAGTCTTAAGACACTAAGTGGCAGAATGAGGTATCATGATCAATTTTTGAGGCTTGTGAGGTCATGTAATCATGGATTTAGGGTTTAAATAATGTTTCAAGTATGTTGGTGCAGTTTTAGGTCTTGAGTTGAAGGAAAAAACATGAAAAAGAGTTTAAAGGTCTCTTGTGTGTGCATAATGAAGAGATGAAGACCCGAGAGACACTTTTTGATGCTTGTTGGCATGTGTGACTATTTAATGGGAATATGAGATCTTGAGGAGAGATGGAAAATGGTCCTAAAAATGTTTTCCATTTGTTAGGAGTTGGTTTTAGGGACAAATATTTATGAACAAATGTTAAGAATAGAAACTAGTCTAAAACCCTCATAGTTAACCAATATGGAAAATATTGTTGGAAATGGATCATAATGGAATGGTTGATCTAGTTTGATGTTTGTATTAGGTATAGGAATCTAAAATGTACCTCCAAGTTTCATTTGTTCTATTATAAGTGTGAGTGGAAGCTATAGAAAAACCCTTATTTCTCAAAAATTTTGTATAACAGGTAGGGTTGATTGAGTTAAAGTTGCACAATAGATGGAGGTTGAAGCTTGAGAATTATAATTAAATACAATTGTGGTTTATGATCAGGTTAAAAAATTAAAATATTCTAAACTGCTCATGGAAGTTGGTGTATCTCTAAAAATTCCAAAAGTGAAGACACTAAAAAAACCAGGTAGAAGTGAGAATGATATTAAGGTTGAGATGTCATGGATTAGGAATGGATACAATTACATGGGTTTGTTTTTAAATACCTATAACATATTTATGTATTGGTTATATGTTTTTAATATCATTGAAAATGGTGTTCACAAGATGACCTGTCTAGTGAAAATAAGATAGTTGAGGTGTAAAGTTTAGAGATTGGTCTATATATCCCATATTTTCCATTAGATATATGTATATTTGTGTTTTTATATGTTGTAAATATCTATAAGGATAATATTAATTCATTATTACTTACTATAAGTATCTACACAAGTTTTGGAATGCAAAGTCATCATGACTGGTATTCATAACAGAATGGCAGTTCTAAATATGCAAGATGGAGTGAAGAGTTTGAGACTCTATGAAAGGGGTTAATGTATATAGTGAACATGTTTATGTTTTTTTTATGTATATAACCTATACATTATTTATATAAGGTTGTGAATTAGTTTAATAAGTTGAAATATGGAAGCTAAAATGGCTTGTCTAGCTGTGTAATAACTATGGAAGAGAAGCTTAGCAAATTAGTTTGCAAGACTAATTATTTACAATTAAAATTATGATATATATATTAGATGATTTTATATAGGTCACATAAGAAATATTAATGATAATTATAAGTATTGGAAGTGTTATACAATAGTTTAAAATAGTATTCATCAAGACTGTATTTTTAGGGTTCTTGGTAGTTTTCTATGTATTAACAAGATTGATGTTTCAGAGTGATTATGCCTTATTTGTAAGTATTTAATGAATATGATGATGTCATGAATATTAAATGGGATAATATACATGCATATGTAGTGTTGGAAAGTTCTTTTACATATGCTCATAGTCAAATGTTGTTGACTATGTTTTGGATCTTTCTAGTAGATCAAAGTATTTGTCTTTGAATATTGTGTTTTTTGGGTAATTAAGCCTAATAGGTCTTTAAGGCCTAATGGTGCTTTGAAGGTATGAGAAAATTATTTTTCACTTATTGAGAATGGATGAGGTTCTTTAAGGTTTTTTGATAAGTTTTTCAAATGTTGGAGTTATTTTATGAGGTCCATCTAGGCCATACAGGATCAAGTTGTTTCATGAAAAGGATAGACCTAATTGTAATTACGTATCTAAGTAGGCCTAAAATAAGAAAGAGGTATAAGTGTGTTTGGATGACCTAATGGTAATGTTATTTTGATTTATTAATATATTTAACATGTCCTAAGACATGTTTTAGGTCTGAACCTAATGGATTAATTTCTTGGATGACCAAGAGTATGAGTGTTATAGTGATTGGTATAAGTACAATACATAATAGGCCTATTTGGGATAGTTAAGGTATGAGAGTGCAAAAGAATAAAATAGAAACTTAAGGAGAAGAATCAGGTCATTTATACCATAATATGGGATTATAGGATTATTCATTAATATAAAATAAATTTTTTGAGTATGATGACAAGGTCAGTTGACCTAATAAGCCTAGTAAGAGGCATATTGAGCGAGGAAGCCTAAGAGGCTATTTTGATAGGTTTAAAAGGTTGAGAAGAGATGAATAAGTTTATGATATTTTGAGAGATTATTATATATACATTAGAAATGTGTTCCTAATGTACAATAATGATTGGAATTCATATAGAGAATATAGTGAGCTGAAGAAGAGATCATCATTTGTTGACTGAGCAACAAGTTATCTTGAGGTGATCAAGTTGGCCTTAGCTGAGTTGGTGATTTTTTAAGGAGTGTAATCTACATTAGAAGTTGGTAGTTGCAGTGTCTGAGTTTATGTTGAATCACTTAGGGGGTTGGTTCCTCCCTGCAAGTTGGATCTTGCTAAAGGACTAGTTGAGTTGGTGCTTGACTAGTGAGGGGTTGGTGATCCTTGTGGGTTTGATGCCTCACGAAATATTGATTAATTTCTTATAGGACTATATTCCAAGCTATGTTTTAGTGTGTTTTATCACCCATGAGGGTTTCTCACATATCTCTTATGTTTATGTGGTTATATCTTGCTTCATGTTTATGTAATTAATTCTCTATGCATTGCTTGATCACTATATTGGTTTGAAATGTTAATGAGTGTTAAGTGGAAAGAAAAGAATTTTTTAAGACACTGATCCCTGCTCTTAGTGGTGGAACTTCAAACATAACCCATTGTTTAAAATCAATAATTATCCCCTACTCCTTGATCAAATCAACTCATTGACCATTTTGGTTGTATCAATTCTAATCAGGATGAATGTCTTTACATTGGAAGGTACAACCAAATCATCTACATTGATCAATTATTTTCCTTCTATTCTATTCCCCATTCCATTTTATCCATCTTCAGGTGAACTACATTAGCTTGAGGTCTATTTAGACTATGTAGGTAGTGCTTAGATACATGACATATCTTGGGTCAGATAGTCCACCATTATTATTCCATCCCCATTATTGTCTTCCAATGATCTCTTTCATCACTTTGTGTATCTTTATATGCCTACTTGTTTATGGTTTCTTTAGTATTTTAAAAGTCAGTAGACCATCACACCTACATTTTCACCCAATCATATTTATTCTATGTGATATGTTATATCCTTGAGTTATGTTAGCCAATGTGCCGTAGTGGAGAATAATCAGTTTATCATGTTCAAATCTGCCCTATTGGGTCAAAATCATTATTCAATCTAGGTCATCAAAATGATTATAACTACCTTTGGGAAAATGATTTTTTCAACCCATTTCCCTATTGGGAAACATATATATGCCACTGATTATAACCACCTTTGGGTAAATCAATGTTTCAACCTTTATTACTGATTATAACCACCTTTGGACAAATTGGTATTATTTTAATCACCATGCACAAGCATTAGCTCTGTTAGATTAATCTCATATGCTTCCCAAACTTTGTTTGGAGAATCATTCCTCAATAATTATCTTCTTTTCATTCTTAATGCCTTTTTTATTATTTTAAAATACATTACTATGCCTATGTATTGCAATGCCTTTTTAAATAGGGGAAAACTTTAGACACTCATTTTCAATCACATTCTATGTCTATAAAAGGCTTCAGATTGATTTCTATAAAATCATGCACATTAAGACTAGAAGTCACTAGATTTCTAAATTTTATTTGTGCATGGGATATAATCACCCATAATCATGTTGAGGCATCCTTAATTTGGGGTATTACCTTGTATGCAATAATAACCTATCTTGGGTTCAATCCCAATAAAATTTCAACCTAGTAAATTGACAAATTGGCCTTTTGATCTATTAGTGCAAAACACTACAATAATTCCTAAATGGCAAATAATTGAAGAAAGATTAATTAAAAATCAACTTCAATTAACTACTTAAGTAAAAATTTCAATTTCAATTAGGGAATTACATTTTCTAAAAAAATAAATTTTCAATAAAAATGAGGTCAAAGTCAAAGGAATTACTAATATCTTTTATAAATGCCTAAAATTCAAAGAAAAGGTGAGTCAAATATCATAAATATCTTTTATGAGTTTTCAAGCCTTCATGATTTCTTTGACCCAACCCTGGGTCAATCTAAACTTGACCAAGTTTAATCTAGACACAACCAAGGTTAAAACTAAACCTAACCTCACTTGAGTTAGAGTTAGTTTTAGAACCTAGAAATACAAGTACCATTGTCCCTATCTAAAAATATCTTAAGCCAATGGTATATTGTTAGATTGATTAAGAAGAAGCTTCACCAAGCCAATCCAAGACAAGCCAAACCTCAAGTGGTCTTAGAGAATTGCTACTTAAATGGAAATTTCATTGGCAAATGTCTCTATTGTCCACAAACTAAGCATGAACATCCTCTATGCCAATGAATGAAGACTAGTTTGATAAGGGAGGTAATGTGTTTTATCTTCTATTTGTAATTTTATTTATGACATAAAACTCACCTTAGTAATTGGGAAAGATTAGTTTAGTTTATATTGTATTTTTTGATTTGAATTTTCTTCTAATTTCACTAACAAAAACCTAACAAAAGCTGGATCTTTAGATTTCTAATGATATGCATTGCCCTTAATAGATGCATGATAATGAATCATGGAAAATAAGAGGACTTTCCATGATATAGACATGGCAACATGGCACACAAAAAAAAGTAAGTTCAAAGAAAGCTAGGAAAACATATCAAACATAGAATATATAGATGAGGCATACCAAATAATAAGTATATTAAGGAATGAGATTTGCAGTCATCTAAAATGTCATTTAAATGCAATGCGTGTCACTTGAGACCACCCTATCCTTAGCTTATCCCTAGATCTATATTGTGTCCTCTTTTGATACTTTTTAAGCTTATATGTGCACTTAACCCATGTCCAGATATACCAAAATCCAAATTAGGCCATCTCTTAGGAATCCAAGACCCTCTTGCACCTATTCTATCCACCTGGACAATATCATGATGCTTTGGTCTATATCACACTACGTTACTAGCAAAGGGGCAACAATATTAAACATTAGCCTTATTTACCCATAATGAATATCTTTCCACTTCCCAAAGTACTTTAAAGTTAATCTATACTCATTTCATGTCTCTATAAGCACCAAAACACTATATAAAGACCAATGTCATTCATTTATCTATTAAATGGAAAATAGATATAATTTTCATGAACAAACCCAAAAATAGTTTTGTAAATCAAGGTTATTTATCCCTATTCTACCCTACTTATGCATACACCCATCTAAAGTAGCCTAGAGCTCATCTTTATTAGTTTTTTTAGTCTCAATACACACTCAAAGTATTCAAAAAAACATTCATACTAGCATTCACTTGCAATTGTACCAAAACTTATATTGGGAGAACTACATAAAGATTTATCCCCTTTGAAGGTATTGGTATGTAGGTAACACTCAACACATGGGGTATTGAGGTTGCATCCATCCTACCCTAGTAATGACACTCTACTTCTACTTGTGTCCTAAAATCCCTAACATGCATGGAGACTTAGGGTTTCACATCAAGATCAATCAAAAACATGGAACAAATAGTGATTTAGGACTCGATCATACAAACATAGGCTTCTTAGAACAAAGTGAACATCCTCACAAAAAATCACTATTTCATCTTATCAAGGTCATTAACATGACACAAGATGACACAAATGTAGTGTGTTATTAGAAAAGGGACCATGATACTATTTGGAGAGGACTTTGACACATGTTCTCTATTGAGGACACCTTGCACTTTTCTTATACGAATTTTTAGCCTACCACTTGTCTATCTCAATCATTTTTATAGCTAAGTATCTCCTTTGTAATTAATTTTTACTTATAGGATAAGTAAATAAATCAGTTATTGTACAAATTAGTAGTTATTGATATTGCTATATTTATTCCTTGATTTATATATTCAACTCTTTATCTACTTAGGGTTTTACATTACATAATTCCCAAAATAGTTAAATCATTTTGTGAACTTGATGTGAATCAAACATGTAACCTTGTGATCCATTTTCAAAGCATATGACTAATGAGACAATAGACACTTTAGGTGTTCATTATACTTATCAGGCACATCCACCACTAACATCCTATCATAATCATACAATGGACACACACCTTTTACATAATATCCTTGGTGTGTATCATATTATAGTACAAATTATGCATATTATCACTTTTTAGAATAGGATATCATTGACAATGACTCATATTTATATGCACTCTTTGTACAAGCTTACATTGATCATCATCCTATTCAGAGTGTCATGGATGAAAATGATTCAATCATTAATATGTGTGCTATTACACTTCTACATCACTTATGCTATTTAGATTAGGATATTTATGTGAAAGATATAAATATTCATGGCTTTAGTGGTAATGTACAGAGCTCCATTGGGGGTATCATACTTCCATTATAGGTTGGTCCTGCACATGTGGCCACCAGATTCATAGTGGCACTCAATTCTAACACATTTGATATGTTATTATGTAGGCCTTGTATATAATATCTTCAAGCCACTACACACACACACACACACACACACACACACACACACACACACACACACACACACACACAACTATTTTTAGAAATAAAAACCCAAAGAATAATAAAAAATGTATAATGAGATTTTTTACCATCCTTTTGTCCTTTTGAGACCCTCTCCAAGATTTTTAAGCTAATTTGAGTACAAAATGATTAAATTGTTGGATTACTTGATTAAAATTTTTAATGGTTTCAATGGATTCTTAACTTGTTGATGGATTTTAAAAGGATATGATAGTGCTTGGATAATGGATTATAATGCATTTATAGTGGATGCTTATGGATTTATAGTTAGATAGTAATGGAGGAGTGGCTTGCATATATAATCCAAGAGATGGAAAATTAATGACTCATATTCAAACATGAGCCATGGGGATCAATGGTAGAGGAATTTACAAGTAATTAAAATTCCTTGGAAACTTATAGAATGGAGACTTCTAGAGGGGAAGGGATAAGTTAGAAGAGATTATAGAATTATAGAATCTCCATTAGGGAGTAGGGGTGTAAAAAAGGCTAAGATAGTAGCGTGGTAGATGGGTAGGTGAATAAAAAGGAATTTTAAATTGTCAAGTGGGCTAGTGTGTATATTAGTATCTAAGTAGGATAGTTAGTAAGTTAATGGATTGATTAATTATTTATAAGGGTATGGTAAGGTTTGTGGGATGTAGGGAGTTTTTTTAGGAACTAGAATACTAGTTAATTGACTAAGCAATATGATTATGGGTTAAATTAATGGGTTTAATAGGATTATTAGGGTGAATAGATTTATATGCATACATATTGACCCTCTTTAAAAGGGTATTTCAAGTGTACAATGTGGAAGGAGTAGTGGTATTTCAAATAAAAACTATGATCATGAATGGTATGATGCTCCTTCAAGGGAGCATGCAGGGAGAAATGACCTAGATGGTCACTCGAATAGAAGTTCCCAGAAGTGGGATAAGATAAGGATGATGAGATAGGTATGGAATGTTTTGAATAATGATGTAGCTATGATAGAGATGCCCAAAACATAGATGATATGAGAAAGTGGATTAGTCTTGAGAGATGGGTTTTGAATAATGATCAACATCTATAAAGGAGATTGATTGATAAGACTTGAATTTTTGAGATGAAAATACAGTCTGGGAAATGAAGAGATAAGATAGGCTATAAGTTTATGATATTTACCATAGCAAAGACACATTCTAGGGAGGGATGAAAGCCTATAGAGGATATTAGATGAGTTAATTAATGATAAGAATCCACTTGATGTATGACGTGTATCTTATAAATAGGTAATATTATCGCGTGATCCATCTAGGATGAGACAATGATTAGGGGTTAATAGTGGTCAAGCTATCCATAGGCACAAGATCATGATTAGGTGCTAGCTACATAGTCTTAGGAGACCTTAGGTTGATGTAGTTCTAACTCAGGATTAGGATAGATGATATGGATATGGAAGGCCATGCCCTGGATAACTTAGGGATAATAGATGATTAAATGGGATGATAGAGGAGGCATATGGGATTTTGGAATGAAATGGGGATGATAAGATAGGAAAATGGGTGTGTTAGGATCCAAAAAGGTGAAGAGGGGTTAAAAGAGGGGTAAAAGAGGGGGTTAAATAGAACAAAAGGGGTGAAAATGGGTTATTTTGACTTTTACCCTTAGTGAAATAGTGATTTGGAGCTATGACCATGGATCACATCACACGTAAATCACATCATGGTGAGAGGGTCAGAGAGTCCCAAAGGCTAGAGGATGTAGGACCACCAGTATGTAGTCAACCCCTAGCTTGTTATTTTTATGATTTCTACATTTATTTCCTATTTTTAGACTAGACATGTCACAGGTACAATACTATGACTAAGGGAAATGCCCCTAGTGGTGTTATTGTACTTATGAGTGGTGATATTTTACTTATAATCTATAGTATTGTAACACTACAATAATCAACTCATGGTATTACAATACCACAAGGAGAAAATCATAATATCATGATATTGTTAATAAGGAGTGGTGATTTTGCATAACTATGAGGTTATAGTCATGATTATGAAAAACCATAAGATGTGAGTTATGATATTACATTGGATGGGATAAAAGGTAAAGGGGTGGATAGATTGGATGTTAGGCTAGGGACTTAGAGGATAAGAAAGGGTAGTTAGTGAGTAGAGTGGATGATGGGTGGGATTAAGAATGGATAGGGGTAAGGTAATTAAGCTACAAATGTAGGTATATGAGGGAGTGAGTTAGTCAAGATGATATTTAGTTAGAATTAATTAGAGGATATTAGGGTGGAGGTTTAGGTGGGTTATGGAAATGGTTAACAGGGTTTAGGACTGGGTGTTAGGGTAAATAGGATTAGGTAAAGATGGATTAGGGATGAGGGGAATGTGTGGAGGGAGGGATTATAATGGATGATGAGTTGGTTAAGGTATTAGGGTGACTAAGCAGGATAGGCTAAAAGTGAATTTGATGGGATGATCTCAGTGATAGGATGTGATTGGTGTAGGAGGATTTAGGATTGATGGCATCTTTATTATGGTGGCTTTAGGTGCTACATGAGATGCATTTATTAACACTAGAGGAGTATGGTGTACTAGAGATGGTTGGATTATATTTTTTTGCAACCATGCCCATGGTGAATATTGACCATGCATTGATTATGGCTTTGGTAAAGAGATGGTACTCAGAGACAAGTACCTTCCACTTTATGATGGGAGAGATGACCATCACTTTAGAGGACATGTTTTGTATTTTTTGACTTCTAATGAGAGGTCACAAGATCTATTGGTGATCACACACACTCAGTGGGATAGTAAATATATTAGTGGGGAGACTATAGATTGGTGTACGAGATGCACAGGTGCATATTGGTAGGTGTTTGAGGGAGGATAACATTGGTAGACTGACACTGGTAGTGATGTCTCTTATGATTGGAATACTCTTACCAAATAAGAGAGGATATTGGTTTCACTTGGATATTAGAGATGTAATATTAGATATGGTTCAGGACTTTAGAATATTCACCTGGGGGCCAATAGTTTTGGCTTATTTATATCAAGTATCACACATAGGAGACTATAGGGGAGCTGTGAGCCTGGGTCCTTTGCTATTACTATATATATGGAGTTGGGAGCACATAGTAATAGAGTATCCCCTAGGAACTTTTGTAATTAGATGACAATATGAGCCCAATGTATTTGGTTGGTATATTCTTTTGGGAGTATAGAGAGGTCATGCAGGAGAGATGAAATTTTATAGGTAGGCTTTAGATGGATTACAAATAGAGTATATCACTTGGATTCCTTACAAAGGGGTTTAGTTTGGATGGGATGAGGAGGTAGATGTTACCTAGTATATGTTGATAGAGTTATATCTCATAAGTCATAGGGATTACATCATTGAGCATTACATATCAGATTAGGTACATAGGTAGTTTTGGATGCCTCAAGATTTTCTAGGGGAGGAACACCTATTTACATGGAGTGATTAGGAAAGGTCATAGTGGGTGATATTGGTGGATATAAACCCATCATATGTAGATTATGATAATATTACCTATATAACATGGGATTTTAAGACACCTATACCAAATCCTAGCATGACAATATCTTATACAACATGGTGGACACATTGGCTACCAGTTAGGTTACTCATATGCAAGGCTAGAGTGAAGAGGGGGTGGTGAGGAGATTATTATATGCACATTCAAGGATAGGGAGGTGACAAGAGAGGAGAGGATAGGTCCCAAATTATGATGCATAGGATGGGAAGGGGAGTCCTAATGTTATGGATGTAGATGGAGGAGATTAGGGAAGCCCAAATGAGGGTTAGATAGTAGCTATAACATAGGCTAGAGGTAATGAGGCACATGATGGTACTAATAAGGTGAAAATAGGTAGTAATAGAGGTGAAGATGACATAAGGCCATCCTAACCACCTTTGACATTGATGAGTATCACTACTAGAATAACTGAGGATATAGGTATAGGTACATTTCTTAGAGATTACATGGATTACTACAAAGAGAGATATGATCTATACCTATCTTTAGGGGTAGATAACATAGATGGATGGGTAGTTGGCCAATGTACAGGGGTAGATTACATGATTATAGGGATGGGTGGCCTCTCTACAAGCCCATATAGTGATGATATAGATCCATATTTAGAGTTGTGATGCATATATCATAGGTTTATAGGGTTAAATCAATTAGTTGGAAGCATGGATGAGAGATCTAATAGGAGAGGTACATGTGACCGAGAGGGCTAAGGAGGAGGCTATTGGAGCCATGATAGTAGGTGGGATGGATAGGGTTATGCTCAAATTCATGAGATTGACATGACAATCACATTATTATAGAGAGTTATATAAGGTTGTAGTACCACTTGAGTAGTGTGTAGCTACATTTAGAGCTAGTTCTTAATAGTTTGTGCATCAGCTTCCCAAGGGACCACTTGGACCATAGTTTAGATATCTAAGGTTTTTTATTATGGGATGGATACTTTGTATAATGTACCACATTGATTCCCATGAGTCCCATATTTTGTATTCATATAATTTTGACATGGACTTTCATGTGGACATTACATATTGTTATATGTGATTATGATTATGGGATTTTGATGTTATGTGTTATGATGAATTATGAGTTTATGATTATTAGACATGTGTGATGGATGTGATTTAATGATTATGTTTTGAGTTATGTAATTTTATGACTATGCTTATGACCTTATATCAATGATTAGTTATAAATTGATGTTAGATGTGTATACATTTGATTAGATGATGATGATGATGTGATGGTCATATGATTATTACTTGATGATGTTATATTTATTAATGTTTATATTGATGAAATGTTATATTATATTAATGGGATGTGTTATTTGAAATGTGAAAATGATATGGTCATGGTTTATGAAAAATATTAGGAAATAGGTTTGACCAATGTGTTAATAAATATAATCCATTGTTTTAATTTTATATCTCACAAATTATGGTTGGGTAACAATCCTCTTTCATGAAGGATATGGGTGGGAAATGGGGTAATAAGTTTGGATGATTAGGTTGGATAGTGATTTTATTGTGGGGATGGGATGGGGGAATTTTTTTAAGCCATTAATGATGTAGGCAATCCAATATAATATTGCACATGTGAGTAGATGTGTGCCATTGAGATGATAATTTATGGATATGAATATGATGGTATTAAACCACTTAATGAAATGGATATTTATAATGGACCTAATAACAACATGAAATATGTAAATGGGGTGAATTGTGCCCAAAAGTGTTGCAAGACAAGGATACAATCTAATTAGAAAAAAATGTTTATAGGACCTAAGATGATTGATCAAGATTTAATTGCAACATCCATGATGGATCACAGAGTGAGACTATTTTTTGACCCTTCCATAATGATGAAATTAGTGGGATCTTATGGACCATGGCTTATAGATAGATATAGATAGATGAGGATGGATAAAAGTTGAGGCTAGTAGGAGACATAAACTTCAAGGAGGATGTGATGGGGATATAAATAAGGGTGTGATAGGATGGAGGATATATCAAAAGTGGATACATAGATTCTAGAAACACTCCTCAACAAATTTTCCCCTCACATAACTTGCAATGACTTTCCCTAGTTTGAAAAAGATGTGTCTTGATTCTACTTAATCCTGTAATATATTCCCAATGTTAAGACCAAGGTTAGTGGTAGAATGATGGGATGGAATGGAATAAAGATAAAAAAGTAGAATGGAAAGGGATATGACCCCAAGAGCAAGGACCCATCGACAGAGGTAGATGGAGCCTAACAAGTATAAAAGCATTTTAAATGCATGATATTCATTAGATCAATGAGATATTCACCTTCAATTGTAGCTAGCCTATAGGCTCTTGATCTAAATTTCATAACAATTATATAGGGCCCAAGCTAGTTTGCTTCAAATTTTCCCTTTTTGTCTCAATATACATTGGTATTATTTTGATTCTCCTTAAGGACTACATCACTAACTTCAAATTATTGGGACTAGATATTTTTACGATAATGGTATTTTAACTTATTTTGATATGCCTAAAGGTGATTTAAAGCATTATGATACATTTCATCCAAAATTTCTAGCTTTTGTAGTCTATCTTATCTAAAATTATGGTCAGTACTGATGCCTTGTAAAGAGATATATAAGGGATTTATACTTATATAGGCAAGATTGCTTCAGTAACATATACTAAAGAGTACGGACTAGACTCAATGGGTGTCTAAACATTAGTTATATAAGACCAAAGTACAAGATATAATTGTAAGTGCTAGTTTCTACCTGTATCATTGATTATTTTCTTCAAAATCTTAAGAAGAGTCTTATTAGTAGCTTCTGCTTGTCCATTCCCCTAGGGATAATAGGGTGTAGAAAAGTGTTTCTCAATGTGATAGTGCTTACATAGGTCTAAAACTTCTTGATTTTAAAAATACTTACCATTTTTTGATAGGATTTTGGCTAGGATGTTGAAATGGCAAGTGATCTGGTTCGAGTTAAAATTTGAAATCTGAAGACTTGTGGTGTAGATAAGTGACATAGCCTTAAACCCATTTTATAAAGTATTCTATAGTTGTGATTATAAATTTGTGTCCATTAGATGATGTTGGATTTATCTTGCCAATTAAATCTAATCCACATATAGAAAATGGCCATGGGATCATGATAGGTTTTAGCTCTTGTGTAGGGGCATGAATAAGATTACCATGTTTTTGGCATGTTACACACTTGCATATATATTGGTAGGAATCCTAATCTATAGTAGGCCAATGATATATAATCCAGAGCAATTTCTTAGCTAGGGTCATTCCATTAACGTGGTTTCAACAAATACCATCATAGACCTCCTTGATCATAATAGTAACCTCTTCTAAGGTTAAGAATATCAACAAGGTCCCATCATAGCCTATCCAATAGAGCATGATACCAAGGATGGTGTAACAGGATGTGTGGTAGATAAAGGCCTTGTGTTGGTGGCAATTTAGGTTTGATGGAAGGATATTATCATGGAGATAGATATATATGTCATGATACCATGGTAGATGGGGATCAAGGATAGCACAAATTTAGAAATGAGCCATAGATTAATGGGTTGGTAATATCAAATGATCAATTAGAAAGTTTCCTTTAAGGACATCATCTAGGAAGTTGATAAAATACCCAACAGTTGACATAGAGTTGGATGCCTTGTTACTTCCTTGGTACTTGTTCAAATGTAATGTATTAAAAATTTTGTTGTAATTTATCAACCAACTATGTATAGGGAAGCAAATTTTCATCCTTTATTTGGAACTCCTCATTTACTTGTTTGATTATCAACTATGAATCATCGAATACTTAGAGGTGCTAGATGTTCCATTAGATGGCTAATTAGAGGCTGATAAATAAGACCTCATATTTATAAATGTTATTGGTACATAGGAAAGTAAGATGGAAAGCTTTAGGGATGAGGTCACCTTATGGGGTTACTAAAAGGATACCTATTCCTAACCTATGTGTGGTGAGAAATCCATCAAAATATAGTTTTCAACTTGTTTCTCTAAGTTTTTGGAAATTACATTTAGAAGAAGAAGAAACTAAGGTTAAAGGTTAGGGGTTTGATTGATACCTGGATTAAGTTGTGCACCGTATCCAAGCTTTTGTGGGAGTTTCTCTTTGGCTATGGAGGAAACACCTGTAGAAAGAAAGAAATTCAAACTAAGAGAATGTTAGAAGATGATATGGTGGACTGCCAAACTACACGCTCAGTCCCAAAAGCATAAAGCTCCGTAAGGGATGATAGTCCACTTTTTAATGAAAAGAGTGTTGTATAAAAAGAAATGGTGAAAGATTAAGAAAGAGAAATATAGATAATGCGTACCTATTCTCTGTAGTCAGTGTGTCACAGTCGCCGACGTCGGTTGTCCTATCAAGGTCGATTAGTCAATGATGCCTACATCAGTTAGGCTACTGATGTCAGTAGGGGCAGTGGGCCTTAAATGGGTTTCAAGGTATTTCTGTGGTTGACAGAGTATTTCAGGGTATTTGTGTAGGGTTGTAGGAAAGTGAATAGGGTCTGAGGAAGGGCAAAGGTAGAGGGTAGGTGTGAAAAGAGGATAAGAATAGGAAGAAGGCTTTTCAGCCTTTTTAAGGAAGAAGTCGGGTCTGGTTGATAGTATTTATAAATATTAAATAGAAACTAATTACCAATGTATTTAAAATATTGAAATGAGATAGAATACTTAGCTCTATTAGATAAAGAACCAGAGGTGTCAGAATGCTTATTCCTATTATGGCTGATGTTGAGGTCCTCATACAATGTTTCAATCCAATCTGGAGTGACTTGTGCAGAGTTTTTATAGCCAAGAGAGCGATAGTCAAATTCTAATGCTTGGTCTCAGAATGTGCACGTCGATGTCAAAGAGTCCTAGGGGGAGCTCAATGGTAAAACTAGGCTTATGTAACCAACATCAGTGATCTCACCGGTGTCAGCTGATGATTGACTGACGTCGATAGAGGAAGAATAGGTAAAAGGGCTATTTTTATCCCTTTGCCCATTTCTCCATCCACCAAGTGCATTTGCCATTGGAGAATGGTCAAAAGATGGGTTTATTAGGCATGGGTGTTGGTTAGGGAGTTAATAGGGAGTGAGAATAGGTCCTAGGTAGTTAGGATTTAGATGACTCAATCTTAGGGTGACTCATAGGGTAAGAAATGGTCTTAGGGTGAGGTGTCTAGGTGAGGTGTCCAAAGTGAGGTTTCCAAGGTAAAAGGGGTTCAAGTGTGGGTTAGGACTATTAATGTTTAGAAAGGGACCAAGGGGGGCTTGACACAATATTGGTGTCTACATTTTCCCCTTTTTGTCTTGTGGTTTGTCTTGATGAACTACAAGATAAAAATAGATGTAAGTTGCCCCAAGTATGGGATGAGGTATTCCCCCTCAAAGCGGGAATCGAGAGAAGGGAACCCAAAATTAGGTGCTAATTTGATAGGTAGTGGATGGGTATTGTGAAGTTAGAGTGTGAATGTTGTAATAGTTGAGATTACACGTATACCACTTCACGTGATAGGCAGGTCAAATTATTGCAGGCAAGGTCGAGGAGCACTAAAATTGAAATAACCAGTCCCTAGCTTATTAGTGGTAGCTGATTGGGTTAAACGATCAAAACTGTAGCTCCAATGGTCGAAGTAGACTAAAATCAAAGTAATCGGTCCCCAGCTTATTAGTGATAGCTGATTGGGTTAATCGATCAAAGTTGTAGCTCTAATGGTCATCATGTTCCAAGTATTTAGGCTAGGAAGTGCTCTTGAAAAACATGAAAATGTCACATATATTGGGGATCAACTTGGTCACGATCTGTCAATAAGTGTGAGGGGCACGCATAATTTGCTAACTATTCATGAGGTATCATATGCAATCAAAACAACCAAGGCAAAGTTGTCTCAAAAGTGGTCATGGTCTGAGGAGATAGTCATGATCTCCAAGGTCATTTGTCGAGTTTGGTTGAGATATAAGTGATCTCGAGTGTTGTTTGTTGTGGTTAGGGAGATGTATGTGATCTCCAATGTGCCCCATGAGAAGTCAAAGGTGACTTTTGTAGTGTCAGGGTTGGTTGTTTGGTCATGATTTTGGGGTGGTTTAGATAGTTGGTCTATCAGGTAGATAATGAATGAATGG
This sequence comes from Torreya grandis, assembly GCA_037957365.1. Lineage (NCBI taxonomy): Eukaryota > Viridiplantae > Streptophyta > Pinopsida > Cupressales > Taxaceae > Torreya > Torreya grandis. The sequence continues at coordinate 757,148 of JARHVA010000219.1, read as the reverse complement.
CTGAGCTAACCCTAAAAGACCCCGTGTCAACTAAGTGCTACCTACATAGCCCCTGTTTTAAGGGCCTCAAGCCAATGTAGTTCTCCCCAAAAGGGAACAAGAGTCAAAGAGGTTGATAGTTGTTTTGGTCATGTTAGTGTTGTTAGCATTTCCCATATGTGTGATGGTACATGCTTGAAATGATGAATGTATGATGATGTTACAACCTTTTCCATATTATGTGATGGTGTATTCTATAACATTGGTTATGTGGTTTTTCATCCCTAGCAATTTTCCATATTGGTGATGGTGTATGCCAAAAATGAAATGAGTATATTTATGCTTCAACAAGTCTCCATATTAGTGATGGTAGATGCTTGACATAAATTGTGTTTGGTTGATAGTTTCCATGTGTATTGTTTTCCATAGAAACTTATGTGAATGGGCTATGATAATTCATATAAAAAAAAATTGTATTAAATAAATCATGATGTCATGTTAGTGGTTAGAAAATGTTTGGGTTTGGTTTGGCTTGGTTTGGTTGGTTTGGGTGTATGTGACGAAGATGTGTAAGAAGTGAAAGGCACATTGCTCTTTCATTGATAAGGACCATAATGATAGCATAGATAGGGTTTGTGTAAACAAAAGCCCCATTCATGCATTACGTCGTTGACCATTGATTTTTGTTAGAGAAGTATTCTAATCACTTGACATTTAAGTGAGCTCAAAATCCATTAGGTATGTTGGGGTAATAAGTGTGATTATGTTATATGTGAGGATAACATAACCCTTTTTAGTAGGGATAACTTTGCCCCTTTTTATAGGTGACCCTGAGAATGACTATAGGCAAGTCCATGACTTAATAGTTTGTCAATCAGTTTTTTTTTGGTAGACTGATCAATGTGGGAAGTCTACTTGGGGATGTTTTGTTGTTTTGTGTTCATGTTAAAGCTGATCGATGTGGGAAGCTTCTGAGATGGTGCTATTTTTGTAGCAAAATTTGGGCATAGCCATCCTTCAAAGCAATGGTCTATAGTTTGCTTTGTATGTTTTGAGTTTATTGAATAGCTATCCTTCAAGGGAGTAGTCTAGTAATTACAACAATAATGTAGCTATCCTTCGAGGGAGCAGTCTACATTTATAGTTTATGACCTTTTATTAGGCATCCCAGTTTTATATTTTTGTTTTATTTGTGACTGATCTTTTAGTCATGGATGAGACTATAGAAGTTTAAGTGTTTCCCTTTTATTAAGAAAAAGAATTCATGCTTTACAAAAGGGTTGACTAATGTTTGTAGGTGAAAAGGGTTGAAATGAATAGGAATGAGGATGATGGGGGTTGCTCAAGGGATGAGCTCAAGTTAAACATCAAGTGAATGATTACTTGATTAACATTAGAATGGTCACAGATGCAAGGCATTAAGGGGGTCAGGTTCTGGCCGTCCTTTGAAAGAAGATAGATGATAAGTGCCTGATCCATATTTGTGCATTATTATATAAAGTTTGAGCCAATTAGGAGAAAACTTGCCTCATTTGCTTCTTTCCATATTGGTCACGTGTTGGTTTTCTTTAAGGATGAGGTCTCTGATTTTTAAATCTCGCTCTTTCAAAATTTTTTTGTAGGCACACTTTGGTTGATGTTGGATGTGAGTAGGTTAGCATGTTGTTGGCATTTGGTACAACACCAAACATAGTCATTAAAGTCTTGGTTAAGAGTGGGCCAATAATAGCCCATGTAGAGGATGCGATTTACAACCGAGTTACCACTGAAATGTCCCCCACAAATCCCATCATGGCTTATTTGACAGCATGAGATGTTTCAGTGGTGGTTAGGCATCAGAGAAGGAGGTCATTGAGACCTCATTTGTAGAGAAGACCCCCTATCATGGTGTATCGAGCAGTACTCTTGATAAAAGCCTACCGTCCATTGCTAGAGAGATTAGGAGGAATGATAGAATAAGTCAAGTAGTCAACAAGTTGTTTATACCAAACATCATGTGGACTAGAGTGGTTAGGAGGAGTTTCCATTGAAGATGTTGGTTGAGATGTGCCCAAGATATAAATCTTGGGTTTTGTTGGTTGAGAAGGCTTGACGAATGGATATGTCCAAGGGATAGAGACATGCTCTTTTCCTTTATCCTTTAGGGTTTGGGACCTAGTGGCCACATTAATGGTGTTGATTTCAAATATAGGGGGAGAAGGTGGTAGAGAGACCATAGTCTTGTATGAGGATCTTGATTCAATTGAGGGGGTTTGGGAGGCATGGGATGGTGTCAATAGTTTGTCAAAAAAGTGGTCAAGAGAATCCTCAATGTGAGGGGTGTCCTTTTCTAGGTGTTGGTGAATGACAACCTTAAGGGCACAACAATGCTTAGTATGATGTCCAAGTGTGTGATGATACCAACAAATTTGAGTGTCATCAAACTAAGATGGTTTTGATTTGAGAGGTTGGTATGGTTTAATGGGTGGGAGAATAATGCTAGAAGACTGCAATAATTGGCATAACAGTGAAGCATAGGAACCCACTAATGGGTCTGCACTCGTTGTTGTAGTAGGGGTTGACAACTTCTATTTAGAAGTTGTAGGAGTTTTTTGTACCACCTTTTTAGTTGGAAGTGTGGCCACATGTATAGATGGCACTTTCTTGGTAAGAGGTGTCAAATTTGTTGGAAGAAATATATGTTTGATGGGTAGAGGGAGTAATGGAGGCAATTTGTTTTTATGAGGTGTTGGAATTGGGAGCAATCTTGTTAAAGTGGAAGGATTTGGACCCAAGATAGAGGGCAATGGTGAAGGTGGGGGTGGAGTATATTAACATGGTTTAGTAGCCTTCTTTAGTTTAGTGCAAAGATCACTATTGTGTAGGGCGAGGTTCAAATCTACCTTCACTTGTGGGTGAGTGAGGTTTGATATAAGGTGAATACTGAGAGATTTAATCTATTTCAATATGGTGGATGCTTGCGAGGGTTTAGGTTTAGACGTGGAAGGCTACACTTCTAAAGATTTAGAAGTGAAAATATGCTTCTCATCAGAGACTTTGGGGTAAGTTATCATGGAAGGATTGGCAGTATAAAGCGAAGCAAAATGTGTAAGATAAGGAGCCTTAAGTCGCTCCCATAACACCTCATGTTTTAGGTTCCTAGAATAGAGAAATCCTAAGTTTTCTACCAATGAGAGAAAGGTTTAGATGGCATCATGCGAGGCCTTACAATTGGTCCTTTAGAGAATTTGGACAATTGTGAGTGCAAAAATGTGTTAGACGCAGCAATTGCGGGCCAAAGGCAAGAGAGAACCATCACCGGATCTTCGTCGACCGAAGTAGGTGAGGTGGCGAGTTCCTTTCTCGATGGAGAAGGGATTGGAGAATTTGGCTCTTCAAGTGGAGAGAACATAGGGATGATCATGCTTTTGATGTGTGCTTTAGGAGCGGGGAAAGTATGATCCCCCATTGATGATAAGAAGGATGAGGGTGAGGCTACCGACATTGGTGCCATCAAAGCATCCTCCAATATGGGAGAAGTTGAAGTAGACTCTCCTACATGTGAAAGGCGGTTAGATGGAGGACTATCCTCTATCGATGGAGAAGAAATAAGAGAGGAAGGCTCCTCTAAAGGGTGAGGTAGAGGGATGATGGCCCCTTCTATATGAGGGCGTGGGGTATGCTCTTCCAATGGTAGAAGAAGAGGGAAGGTGGGGGCAAGAGGAATAGGTAATATAGGTTCCTCATGAGGTAGAAGAATGGGTAGAGGAAGTGTTTAATGTCGTGGAGGTGATATAGGTGAAATGGGTTCATCCACGTGAGGAAGAGGGCAAGATAAAGGGAGCTCTTCATTGCGTGGGGGTGATATGGGTAAAATAGGCTCTTTTACCTGTGGTGGAGAAATGGGTTGATTAACCTCTTCAAATTGTGGGAGAGGTTTGTTAGGAATGCAAGGAGAGACCATGCTAATAGTGCGTATGTTGTGTTCCTGAGGGTCATCGACCATGGTCTGAACATTGTTCTGACTTGGGGGATGGTTGGGAAATGGTTGTCTAGAGATGTCTATGTTTTGGTTAGCCGGTGCATTAGGGTTATCCAAAACAAGGTCCCCTTTGTCTAACATGTCTTGAAAAATATTTTTGAAGGTTTTGCAATTATCTGTATCATGACCTTTGACATGATGATAGTTACAAAAGTAATTTTCCCTATACCATGCAGGGATGGCTTTTGAGGGGTAAAATTGGGGTGGTCAGATTTGAGGGAGGTTGAGGACCCCCTGCTTCACTAATTTATCCAATACGGAAGCATACGATTCTCCTATTGGAGTGTATCATCACTGTTCATACCATTGTTGGAATTGTCTAGTGATGCTTTGTGATGTGGAGGGCTTAGATTGGTTGGTTGTGGTAGAAGATGATGACCTAAGGACCACAACATTTGCTGATCCCTTGGACTTGGAGTGAGAAGAAGAAGGTTTGGAAGAAGGGTCATTGGATTTTGTGTTGGTATTTTTACTATGTAATTTGACTCTATCCTCTTTAACCACACAGAGTTCAAGCTTTCAGGCCATGGTGAAAGCTTCGTCAAATGTGTGGAAAGTTTGAACCCACAAAGTGGATGAGATGTGCTTGGCACATGCTCTTGAAAAGAGCTCAATGAGCTCAGGTTGAGGTAATGAAAAGGAGAGTTGGTTAATCAAACCTCTTCAACGGGTAATGAAGTCAACTATTGATTCATTGTCAAATTGTCTAATAGAATAAAGGTCTGTGATGGAGACCTTCTTAGTGATGTTGATTGAGAAATGGTCAAGGAATAGCCGGGTGAGTTGAGTGAAGGTAAAGAGAGAATGACTGGTAATGGAGCTATACCAATCAAGGGTGGTGCTAGAAAGTGACATGGGGAATGTGTGAAGTAATAACACCTCATCATATGCTATGAGGTAACAAGCGTGTCTAAATGCTCACAGATGTTGTTGTGGGTCCTCTTTACTCTGAAAGCAAGTAAATTTTGGGAGTTCCCACTGGCTAGGTTATGGTCGAATGGGAATCGAAGGGTGGATGGGTTCATTGTAGATTTGTTCATATGAAAGAAAATTCTTTGAACCTGAAATCGATGTCTCAAGGTTGGACATCTTATCCATCAACATCTTAATTAGATCAATAGATGGATTGGCATGAGGGGCACCCCCTAAGTTATAGGGTACTTAGAAGGCATTGAAAGGGGCATATGATGTACTTTGTTACATTTATGTAGGTGTAACATATTGATAGTTCCTCATAGGGGCTGATGTCGAGGCCATGGGGGCTTGTGCCACGAAGTTGGAGGGCACAACTTGACTAGATGCCACCAAGGGTGGTTGAATGGCGGTGATACTAGTAAAAGGATAGGTGGTCACTCTCATGTTTATAGGTGTAAGAGTGGGTGGGATGGAGACAATCAAGTTTTGAAAAGGTGTCAAACTTGTTTGAATTATTTGTAGTTGAGGGGGTACAGAAACCCCGATGGAGGTAGGTCCAAAAATAGAAGGGGAGGCCAAACCTTGAATATTGGCCATGGTTGGGTTACTGGTCGAGGCAATAGCCTAAGTGACCATAGGTTGGGTAGCAGATGCTATTGATATCATTACTGCTTCAACCAAAGAAGTTGGTATCCCATAAATTGGGTTACCTAAGGAATCTCACGTTTGGCTTCTAGCGAGATAGTGTTGGATAGCCTTGACCTTGTGGTCAAGGAATCTCTCAAAGTTTTGATCCCCTTCGGGAACAATTGGAGGTTGATCGGGGGTAGGCTAGATAAGAGTACGCTTAGTGTCTGAAGTATACTCCATTAGATGACTTGGTATGAAAGGTGAAGGTGGGAGTCACTGTTGACTTGCACGATCAAGAAGAGATTTGGCTTGACTACGTGTCAAAACCATCCAAGGTGAAATGGATTCAGGTTCAGAAAAACTGTGTTTTAGTTTAAAAAAACTAGAATTTATGTTTAACAGCAAGAAAGTTAGGTTTTAAGCTTGCTGTTTGGAAAGAAAATTTGTTAATAGTGATCGATGTCAGTTATTTAACTGATATCGATTAGAAAATGTTGCTGACATCAGTGGCAAAATTGATGTCGGTGAAGATGAGTTGCCGATGTTGGTGAAAAAATTGATGTCAATTTTTGTGTAATTCTAGAAACACAAAAAACTAATAGTTTTTGAAGGAAGGAGAAATTCTGAATTATTTTTATACTTTAGAATGATGTGACCTTACCAGCTCAAATAATCAGATAAAAATAGTATAATATATGATTAGGTGAGCAACCTCTAAAATGTCAGATTCCTAGGAATAAATTTTAGAGTCGTGGTGGCTTATGCCTTAAAAGAATGTGTTGGGAATTGGGCTTGTAGAATAGGTCCTAAAGAGGAAGTCTATGGCTAGTTTCAGGTTGTGTTTTGGTGCTCAAAATATCTGTGTTAGGTTTAGTATGTGGCCTGGTGTTGGGGCTTGCTACCTTCACTTCACAAACCTAGAGCCGAGCTGGGCCACTTAGCCAATAAATACCTTGCCTATAGTTTATACTTTGCTAGAGAACAGAGTGGGTCCTCCTCTTGGTAGTGAATTCCAAGTACGATCACCAGGTAGGGTAAGGTATCCGGTAGGTGATGAAATCCTAGACGGGCCTTGTCTTAGGAAAGTTTAAGTGTTTGATTTGATTGTGATTGTGGTTTGGTTGTGTAACATTTGTGCACTATGATTTATTCATAATGCTTTTAATTACTAAGTGGGCTAAGTATGCATCTAAGCAAGAATGAAATGCAATAGTTTTTTTTTTAAAACCCAAATTGAAATATGTTTGTTCAAATGAAAACAATTGGGAGAAGAGGTGAAGAGTATGAATTTTCACTACTCTATGATGTAGGCAAGAAGTGACAAGAAGACAAGGAAATGTTCTTTTTAACTTCTGCTAATGGTTTCTTTTCAAAATAAAGAGATAAAAGAAGGGATGCAAGAAGAGAATATGTTCCCAATGCATCTATATGAAAATTTGCTTTTTAAGAGAAGAAGAATGGACCCAAGGGAAACTCTAGGGTCCCACTGAGCATGCCAGAATGTTTCTCTAAGTTTTTGGTAATTACATTTAGAAGAAGAAGAAACGAAGGTTAAAGGTTAGGGGTTTGATTGATACCTGGATTAAATTGCACGCCGTATCCAAGCTTTTGTGGGAGCTCCTCTTTGGCTATGGAAGAAACACCTATAGAAAGAATGAAACTCAAACCAAGAGAATGTTAGAAGATGATATGGTGGAATGCCAAGCTACACGCTTGGTCCCGGAAGCATAAAGCTCTATAAGGGATGACAGTCCACTTTTTAATGAAAAGAGTGTTGTATAAAAAGAAATGGTGAAAGACTAAGAAAGAGAAATATAGATAACGCGTACCTGTTCTCTACAGTCAGTTTATCACAATCGTCGATATCGGTAGTCCTATCGAGGTTGGTTAGTCAATGATGTCGACGTCGGTTAGGCTACCAATGTTGGTAGGGGTAGTGGGCCTTAGATGGGTTTTAGGGTCTTTTTGTAGTTGATAGAGTATTTTAGGGTATTTGTGTAGGGTTTTAGGAAAGTGAATAGGGTTTGAGGAAGGGCAAAGGTAGAGGGTAGATGTGAAAAGAGGATAAGAATAGGAGGAAGGCTTTTCAGCCTTTCTACAAAAGAAGTTGGATCTGGTTGATAGTATTTAGAATTAGTAAATAGAAACTAATTACCAATGTATTTAAAATACTAAAATGAGATAGAATATTTAGCTCTATTAGATAAAGAACCAAAGGTGTCAGAATGCTTATTCTTGTTGTGGCTGATGTCTAGGTCCTTGTACAATGTTTCAATCCAATCTAGAGTGACTTGTGTAGAGTTTTTGTAGCCAGGAGAGCAATAGTCAAATTCTGATGCTTGGTCTCAGAATGTGTGTGTCAATGTCAAAGAGTCTCAGGGGGGAACTCAATGGTAGAAATAGGCTTATGTAACTGACATCAGCGATCCTGCTGGCATCGGCCGATGGTTGACCGACGTCAGTAAAGGAAGAATAGATAAAAGGGATATTTTTAGCCCTTTGCCCATTTCTCCATCAACCAAGTGCATTTGCCATTGGAGAACAGTCAAAAGATGGGTTTATTAGGCACAGGTGTTGGTTAGGGAGTTAATAGGGAGTGAGAATAGGTCCTAGGTAGTTAGGATTTAGATGACTTAATCTTAGGGTGACTCATAGGGTAAGAAATGGTCTTAGGGCGAGGTGTCTAGGTGAGGTGTCCAGGTGATGTGTCTAAGGTGAGGTATCCAAGGTGAAAGGGGTTCAAGTGTGGGTTAGGACTATTAATGTTTAGAAAGGGACCAAGGGGGGGTTGACATAATATTGGTGTCTACACAACTATTAGATTAAGTAGTGCTCAAGATGGATTAATTTGAGAAGGATGTGATAAGGGGTTTGGTATCTGCAAGAGGTGCTTCTTCATATTGATCCATAATTGTCTATCCTTTGATGGCCTTCTAATGGATGTATTCTATGTCAAATTCACTGAGCAACATTATCCACTTGGCCATTCTACTAGTGAGAGCTAATTTTGATAATAGGTACTTAAGAGGATCAACTTTAATTATGAGCTAGACTTGGTTATTGAGCATGTAATGTTGAAGCTTTTTTGAGGCAAAGACAATGGCTAAACAATATTTTTTATGGGAGTATAATTCAGCTCATAGGAAATCAATGTATGGATGAGATAATAGATGGCCCACTCTTTTCCTTCATCATTATGTTGTGATAGAAGGGCACCTATCACACAAGGTGTTACAGATATATATAGAATCAAAGGTCTTCTCATGATTAGTGGTGATAACATTAGAGTATTTTCTAGATATTGTTGAAGATTATCTAATACCTACTGACATTTGGAGTTCTAATTAAAATGGGTCCTCTTCTTTAGGAGGTGAGTGAAGGGGTGAAATTTATCTACTATCTGAGAAATGAACTGACAAATGGCTTGTAACTTATCTTGAAGGCTCTTGAGTTGCTTTAAATTATGAAGAGGAGGCATTTTCATAATAACTTTGACTTTTTCTAGATCAGCCTTAATGCCTCTCATAGACACTATGAAACCTAATATTTTACCTAAGGTAATGCCAAACACATTTATTTAGGTTCAATCTGACATTTTATTCATGAAGGCAATTGAAAATTCTTCTTAAAACCACATGATGTTTGGATTAGAGCCTTGACTTCCCTAGAATATCATCAACATAATCTTCAATAATATCATGCATCATGTCATGGAAGATAATAGTCATTGTCTATTAGTAGGTAACACCTACTTTTTGAGACTAAAGGGCATAAATTGATAACAAAAAGGTTCCCCATGGAGTAATAAAGGTTATATTATGCTGATCTTATGACATAATTTTGATTTGATTATAGATCAACAATCCATCCATAAGGGATAACATTTCATACCCTAAAATTAAATCCATGACCATGTTTATGTTTGGTAGGGGGAAGTCATCTTTAGGACATGATTTTTTAATGTCCCAAAAGTTGGTATAAATCTGAATCCCACATTAAGGCTTAGTCATAGGAATAATGTTAGATATTCAGTGGTTGGATAAATATTACTTCTAGGAATTTATATAATTCCTCATTCACTAATAAAGCCATTTTAGGGTGCAGCTTGCACAATTTATACTTGATTGGTTTTGCATTAGAATGGATGAATAAATGATGCACAACCAAGGAGGAATTAAGTCTTAACATGTCTGAATAACACTACTCAAAGATATCTATAAACTCTTTGAGCAACTTAATAATGATTTGGCATTTCTTGGGTGTAAAAGTTGCCCCCAATTTAGCAATTTAAGGATTTTCCTTTATTTCATGTTGAATTCAACTACTTACTTGATGAGAAATGGTGACTAGTCCTGAATATATGTTGGAGGTGATGGTAGATCTTGGATGTCTAAAGGAAAATCTATTGGGAGGTCTGTGTCTAATTATGTATAGAATTTTGATTTATTAGGGATGGGTGAAAAATCCTTTGGATTTTGAGGGGGATCCTCTTCTTCAATTTGATTGAGGGATGTTTTTTATTCTCAAAAATAGGCTAATTGATTAAGATTAATAGATAAGACCTTCTTATGATCTCCATAAGGCATAAAATCCCACGTTCTCAAATATTATAGGATGGCCTCATCACTTCAGAATATGTCAAAAGATGGTTCATGTTATTGATCTTAGTATATTAAGGAAGGGTAACAAAGGGATATGATAATGGTGGTATCATGGAAAATGTTAGTGGCAACAAGCTCTTCATAAAGATTATAAAAAAATTATATTTCAACTTCTTCATCAGAAGATGACTCCTCAGGGACTAAAGTAGTATCCACAATGATATTGTTTAGGTCAATGTCAAGAGGTTTGTACCATAGACCAAGATATTGTGCATGTTCTTGAACCTCTATAGCATCAAGCCTACCTTGTTCATGTATCCCTATTCATTTTCCATGATAATGCATATTCTATGACATATTTTGAATTTGGGGGAATTTTTGTCTATGAAATGTAAGGGCTTCACTTTTTGAAATAAGCCATGACTCATTAGGCTTGTTGAAATACACTTCTAATAATAGACCCACACTAGAAAAGGCCATTGGTCCAAACTAATAGCTAATAGGATTATCTTTCTTCATTGTTGTGAACCCATAGCTACATTGGGAGAGAGGTAAATCTCCTATACAAAAAGTCTTATTTTCATATTCCCCATAGTTTGTGGATGTGATATTAAGACATGCACATCTGATCATGGATTTGAAGTAGGTATTAGATCATCTAGGTGGACATATTGAATATTTACTATATTTTGAGTAGAATTAAGTGTGATAGGACAATAACATGTGGTCTGAGATTGACCCATTTGGTAGCTATGAAAATTATTGATTTCCTTAGGTATTGTAACTTCCATGCTAGAATGAGGGAATTTTAAACATTAATGAAGAGTGAAAGGGATTGCTTGCATTTCATGGATCCATGGACAACCTAGAAGTAGATTGTATGGAAAATCAACATCCATAACTTGTATTAAGGTATGATGGACAATGCGTCCCATAGTAATAATAAGATAAATGGTGCCTATAGATGGCCTTTTATTATCATCATATGCTTTAATCATGATTGATGTAGGACCTAATGATGCTTTAGAATACCCTAACTCCTTTAGGAAATCTATATTAAAAAAATTCAATATAGACCCTCTGTTTATGAGCACCTGAGGGATTCGATGGTTAAAAAGGGAATTTTATATGAATAATGCGTAATTATGATGTGGGCCTATACAATTCATGTCTTGGGCACTAAAAGTTATTTACTATGAAGGAGACAAATGATTTACTAATGCTTGGAACTAGCTAGTATCAATATCTTGGGGGAATTTAAGATCATTCAAGACTTGGTCAAGGATATCTTGATGCATAAATGATGTTTGAGAAGATCCATAGGTGAGATTTGTGTAGGGGTCTTATTGAGTTTCTATATTATATCATATGGCTTATCAGAGGATACAAAGACTTTCTTAGAGATATTTACCTTTTGAGATGTTGAGATGGGTCATTTGGTGGTACTCTAGGGACTACAATCTTGTTACACTATGTAGTGACCACATAGTTAGCTATGGCCTAATTGATCTTCAATATGGTGGATGTTGGTGGAATGGGGTATTTAGGGCCATAGATTTTGATGGTGTTTACATAGTGATATAGGATGGTGTGATAGTCTATGTGATTAGAAGTGGATGTCAGAACTTGGCATCTAGGTGGTTTTCCTTACCTCTAACCATGTTTTGGAAATGGATCCTGATAAATTCTAGGATATTGATTTTTAGATTGATTTTTAGTGTTTTTTCCTTTAACTTCAATGTCTCCATTTTTAATATCTTGAATATAGTGTTCATTTACATACATTTTTTAGTTTCATAACCTTTGACTCCATGATATTAGTAGAATTCATCCTCATGATCCCAATTAGGTCAAGCTTTATTGTCATCTAAAGGTTGAATCTTGAGGAGAGTAATCATGTTTACAACTATCAATTGTTAGAGGACCACTTCAATAGGTACCTCAATATTGGTAAGAGGTCATTTCCCTATTCACGGTTTTGGTTTGCTCCATGATACTCTAATGGAGGAAATAATTTACTGATTAGTGGGAATCCTTTTCTGTATTGCTTGAACATGTTATTTTAAATCTATAACTCCATCTCCCCAAAAATTTTATTTTTATTGAAGACTTTTGGTTTACCTAGAAATAAATTATCTTGATTATGGTTTTGTTCATTTTGGGTGTATAATTTGATTGTTCCCTTTCCAATGAAGGCCTTCTCAATTTGGTTCCCCTTTTCAATGATCTCATCAAAGGATTTGGAACATTGTAGCTTCAATTGGTATTTTAAATCTATGTTGAGGTTGTCAAAGAATATTTTGGCCAATTCCTTTTTGAGGACCGTGCAACAAAATTAGCTTGCCAAACTTATCCATCATTATAATAAGGAGGCCAAAGTTTCCCCATTTATTTACTTTGTATTGTAGAGATCTATAATGGACACATCATGTTCTATATTGAATTAGAAATGTCTTACAAAGTTTTTAGTCAATTCTTTGAAAATGGATATGGACCCTTTTGGCAAATGCAAAAACCACTCTAATGTAGGTTTGATGAGACTTTTAAGGAAAATTGTTAGGAGATAAGAATATTTGTCTATAACCTCATGACATGCTACATAAAACTCTTGAAAATGATCATAGGGATCTCCTTTCCCTCTATATTTTTCAAAATTTTATACTTGAAATGAGGTGGGAAAGAGATTTGTAAAATTATCATATCTAAAGGAAAGGAGTAAAAATATTCATATTTGTACTTCATATCTTGCATAAGAGGGTCAATCTATTGTAGATATTCTTTCATAATTTTTCATTTTTGCAAAAATGATGGATAAATAAGAGGATTAGAATTTTGAGCATGACTTTTGTGAGGTATAGAATTATTGGGATTAGGGTTATAAACATTTTTTATTGGAGAAGATGTTATTTGATTTTATGTGTGAAATTATGAGGCTAAGAATTTTTTTTATTCTATGAGTTGATCCATTTGATCCTCTAAGGCAACTTGTATCCTATTAGCCTCAAAATAGTTATTTTGAAGAGGCTATTTTTGTTCTTGTTCTTCAAGCTCTTATTAATGGATTAAAAGATCTTCTTCTTCATGTTCTTGATTATTATGGGTATGATGATGGGGAGTGTTAGGCCAAGTGGATGGGTAGACTAGGTGTTGCAAGAGATTATGATCAAAGCTAGGGGTAGTGTGCCACCAATTCCAATGACTTGAGCTAATATTTGGTCATGGTTTTCATAAATATATTGATCAAATTTTGCTTTAACTTCATCACTATGGAAAAATTCATTTGTGAATTAGTCTTCTTCTCTAACAGTGTGCATGTCACTATGCATATTATCATTATCTTAGTTTTGATCACTGAGGTTCCCCAAGAAGTCATTATCTTGGTTGGATCCTTATCTCATCCTAAGATTTTTGGCATGAGTTTGCATTGGCATGATGGATGGGGGTGATGCAATAAAAGTGATTAGATGTGCTTTTAGTACATGGTGATGAAAGAAGAGGTGACTTTGAATATTAATTTTTTCTATAAATCAAAACTAAGAGTGGTCAAAGGGGATGATTTGGATATGTGTTGGTATTTAGAGAGAGTTTGAAGGACTAAAATGACCAATTACTATCAATTCCAAAAAAATTATAAGGGTTTAATCTAGAAAATAGACAAAGGATATGAAATGATTAAATACCTTTCACACTAGAAAAGTGATGATTGAATGGGTGTTAGGTATGAATAGGTAATGATAAGAAAGTGATGGGTGCTAGACTAAAAACTTGATAAGGTTATGTATATTGATAATTCTTAATCAAAGGGTGATGATGAAGATTGAAGGTGATGGGTGACCACTAAAATTCAATTCCAAGATTAATGTTATATCCAAAGATGTTAATATAGGATATGGAATGTATGTTTTGTGTAATTACAGAGTGGTATTTATCTTAGGGATGTCTAAGTGTTTTATGACAAAAATAGGATTGGTTGACTTAGTTTACAAACAACATGGGTTTAAGCACAAAATAAAAATAACACACTCAGCTACAAATCCTAGTTTAGTCAACTTAATGGGTGTGTAACCCAATGTTTTACCCATATAATATATTTGTGGGTGAGGATTTGGGCTAGTGACCCATTATGGAATTGACCTAACCCTCTTGACCCTATATAAATTTGATGGCTACTTAGGAGCTGATCTTGACTCTGATAATAGAATGCCTATCATGGTTGATGGGTCCTATGTTTGGTTGACACAAAAGGTTTATAAAGGAGTTAGTGAAATATGTGAAAGTACATGAGGTTCAAATCCATATAGGGTATTGTCTAATGATTGGTTTAAGTAATTAACTCTTCTCCTTCATGGATGACTTGTATTTGGTCAATCACCTGGCCTAGCAATAATTGTCCTTGATTCTTATACTCCATCAGAACACAAAGTTTAGCCAAATGTGTAATGATGAATTTGTGACACCAACCCTAATGATTAAGAATATGCATGGGGATGAATGAATTTCATGTTATGTGATATCCTAGACTCAATGGGATAATAAATAGGGAAGAAAGATTATTATTTTTTGACTAATTACCTATGTGAGGGAAATGAAAAAATGAACAATCAAGCCACACAAGACAAGATATACAAGCAAAAATATGGAATAATGAGATTTAGGCATCCCTCTTGTAAACATAAGGGTTAGAAAATTAAATTTGGTGTATTTGCCTTAGAGGACTTGTAAGAAAAGGGTTAATAGTCTAGTCTGAAACAAAACTATTAATCCCTTGAAAAGTCATGAATGCAAAGTCAGTTCAACATAATATCACAACTATAAATTATAATATCATGAATGTTAGGTGAAATTTCTAATTGTGAGTTCTAATATTTCTGAAAAAGACTAACTATGATAGTTAATCATACAATTTCTTTTAAAACTATGAAAGGTTAGATAATACCGTAACTTTTAATACAAAATTATGAATTTGAGAATGGTGATATTAAAAAATATGTCAAAAAAATTATTTTTTTTGATTCTTGACTACTATAAAGACTTTGGAAATGTTCACAGATGATTATGGTAGATTAGTGTACAACTATGTCTCAAAATTTTATTTTAAAGACACCAAAACAAGATTTTTTATAATCAAAATGGACAAATTACACACAATTTGTAGAATAGAAAGGTATTTCACAATTAGATTTATCCTTAATCATGTATTTATTAGTTGAATATAGTAAACAGTAAATAAACAACCCCAAAACTCATAATATCACTAATATCAAAATAATATTGTTGATTTAATGACAAGACCACAGATATGTAATAGGTGGGTATTATAAAAAAATAACACAAAAGGGTAAGGATGCAATATTTTGATTTTAGATGATCCTATTTTATGCCTTCCATGATAATATAACATAGTTAATCACACAAAAAAACCCTAAATCCCTGATTAACAGAAGATATTTTAACACCTAAACCACTTAAATATGCTGCTAAAGTGGGTTATTAGACTAGTTATTTTTCTAAAAAATAGAGAATGATAGGATAAAACTACATGTTAGAGATCAATGGATAAATTTTATCATATTTTAAATAAATCACAATGTCACAACTATCGATGGCAATATCGAGACTTGTAGGTCAATATCGTGAGTCTTGAAATGGTAATATTGCAACTTAGTAGTCAAGCCCTAAAATTTTGACTAGTCATATTTTCCTACATATAGAGGATGGATACCCCACCTCAGAAATACAAAACAATAATATAAATACACAAAGGTTAGAAATGAATAAACAACTAGTTATGTATGTTAGCAAAGAGACCCTACAAAATTGTGACTCATAAGATAATATCGCTAATTTCAATGTAGTACCATGATTTGAAAATCTATGGTATTGTTAAGGAGTAGAAATCTATGAAACAAAGAGACAATAAATAGTTAAAATAGTATTTGACATAATACCACTTAAATAAATATGATATCATGACTATAATATCAATAATTATTGGTCTATATCACAATTTTCCTGTGTGTGATGATTTGGTTAGTTTTGGAGCTTGTTATTCATCTAGTTGCACATGTAGGTCACCAAATTAATTATAAAAAACACAATAGGTTATATTAGAATGATTTATCCCACTATGGTATCTAAACATGTGAGTGTATTTTGGATTCTTCATTATATTATTATTTTTAGCAATAAAAACCCAAGCATGCAAATAACATCAAAGCAGAGGATAAAGGAACAATCAGATACTTATAATGAGATTTATTACCATCATTTTGTCCCTTAGAGATCATCTCCAAGATTTCAAAGCTAATTTGAGTATAAAATGATTAAATTATTAGATTTATTGATTGATATTTTTAATGGCTTTAATGGCTTCTTGACTTATTGATGGCTTTGACATAGATATAGAAGTGCTTGGATAATGACTTATAATGCAAGTATAATGTATGCTTATGGATTTCAAGTTAGTTGGTTATGGAGGAGTGTCTTGTATATATAAGCCAAGAGAGGGAAAATCAATGGCTCATATTCAAAATTGAGCCATGGGGATTAATGGTAGAAGAATTTCCAAGGAATTAAAAATTTATTGAAAACCTCTACAATGGAGACTTCTAGATGGGAAGTGCTAATTTATAGGATATTATAGAATTATCCAATTCTAGAATATCAATTAGGGAGTAGGGGTGTAGGAAATGCTAAATTAGTAGGGTGGTAGATGGGTAGGTGAATAAAAGGGAATTTTAAATTTTCAAGTGGGCTAGTGGGTAGATTAGAGGCTAAGTAGGCTAGTTACTAAGTTAAAGGAGTCATTAATTGTTTAGAAGGGTATGGTAAGGTTTGTGGGATGTAGGGAGTTTGTGTAGGAACTGGAATATTAGTTAATTAACTAGGGAATATGATTATGGGTTAAATTAAAATGTTTAATGAGATTATTAGGTCGAGCAAATTTAGGTGCATAGGTTGTTACCATTGAGGGCCTTCAATATGAATATCCTTTACCTACTCCATAACTAGCTACATAAAAATAACTAATAATAGTTCCATCCGTTACCACATCTCAGATATCAGTTGAGCCACTAATGTCGGTGAGATCTACTTATATAACATTATCACGTATACATACTCTCCCACATAGATTTTTATTATAGATACCCTTATGTTAGAGACATGTTGTGGATCCTAGAGAACCTCTCGCCACCCCATTTACACCTAGATTAGTGTTATTGAGTCCCTAAAAAAATACACATAGAGTATCCACATTAGTTACATATTATTCCACTACATGGGTCCCCAAGAGCCCCAAAATTTACAAGATAGTTCAATTAACTCCATAGATTCATGGTCACACTTCACAGTTAGGTTCAACTATAGATTATTCAATACATCTAGTTTCCATATCTCAGATATTTCCTTACACATCACATGAAATCACTCTTCTTTTACTTGATATAGGTGACCTTGATAGTGAGTCTCTTGTGAGACTCATTGGATAGTATGTTTTTATAATTTACTTGTACATAGTTTCATTATTCCAATCTACTCATACATAGTTTCCTTTATCTTTCTCATTGTACATAGTTTCATTATTCCAATTTACTTATACATAGTTTATTTTATCTTGCTCCTTGTACATAGTTTCATTTTCATGTTACTTGTACATAGTTTATACTCAAAAAACACAAAAACAACATAATATGTAAAAAAATACAAAAATATTCAACTATTTTCTTAATAAATACAAACCCCAGATTGTATGCATTTCCATATTTACATTCATTATATTTACTAGATACTACTCATGATATATATGATAGTATAGTCAATTTTATTGCACGTACATGCTTCACTTGTTCCTTTTGAGTGTTTGTAGATTACTACAGGACTCAAATCCTATACACAGATCCAGATTCATTACTATCTACCCATTGGGGTACATACACATATACACATATTCAACATTACTATATTAACCCATTAGGGGTGTCATACATAACTACTAATTTTCCAAATTATAGCTTTCTGTACTCCACATCACAAATTTAGAATTGATTATGTCTTGATATTGAATTATATTATACTACACTAATTTTTTTGCCAACTACTACTACTATAGACTCATATTATATACATATTTGGTCTTATATATATTCACACCATACATTATACATACTTTCATTTCTAACTTTACTAGTTTATATTTGATTGTATCTCTTTTCTTCTACATCTACTCAAGGATATTTTAATATGTCATTATTCTATGGCTCTAAGCCAATTCCTTTCATTGTGTGTATGTTTTGGACATGTGTCCATGTCATTGTGTGTGCTTCTTGATTGTGTATGTAGACATTTGAACATGTCCTTCCATGTAGCTCTAATACAACCTTACTTGCTCTTGGCATATGTGGACATTTTAACAAGTCCTTGTATGTATGTTTCTTAATTATACTTAGTGATATGTGCTCATGTACCTTGTATTTTGGCTCCCTGGCCTACTTTTCAAGCCTCATGTGTTTGTATGTATGCCTTTATATATACATCATGGCCATGACACTTGTCTCTTACTTGTTACATTCACATCTAGTTTGCGATGCCATGAGGGACCTCATGCATCTCCCCTTCCTCCTTTAGTTCCTTGATGGACATCATGCCCCATCCCCCCAGGTAATTTTCTTAGATTATATTCAGATTTGTTTTTCCTATACATGCTTACATTTTTATATATACCTTGAAAACCTTGTGAGTGCTATATCTAACATACACCATAAATTACCAACTTATGCTTAGATTATTTTACACTTCAATGTCATGTATACACATTATGTTGGTTTACCATGTAGATATCATATGTCTTCATTTTAACACACATGATGCATATATTTTGTTTTGAGGATAAATATTGAAGAGGTTAAACAAATCCCATTAAAAGAGGGGGAATTCACAAGGGTTTGTCATAGAGATCAAGCCATCCTAGTGTACTTAGAACATATTTTTTAGCACGTAGACATAGATTACATAGCTCATATTTAGGAAAATACAGTGAAATATATCACATATAGATCAATCTTAGTTTCCCTAAAAATAACACATTTGGTCAATAACACAATATAATGGTCTATAATATAGTGCACTATTGGAAAAAGGGACCACACTACTATCTTGTAGCTCCATAAATAGAAAATTTTAGAATTTTTAGAAAGGTATAATAGTTATAGTTTAGATTTGCATAGTATCAATCATATATTATTAAACAGGTTTAATCTATACTTAATTTTTACATAGATTACACAAGTTTTCTTAGATAGGGGGCATCATGTATGGGATGATCACTCCTATTTCAGTTTTAGATATACACAAATAGATTATTATGACTTAGTATAGAATCCATATACATAGATTATAGAGTTCTGGGCATGTGTATGACACATTGTTCTCATACGTTTAATTTGGCACCAGTTCTCTTAATGGAATGACAAATCCATGTCATTATCCATGTTGTATACTCTAGACACCATATTCACCATTTTTACACCAGATTTACACTAGGTTTACACCATATTGATGTCTCATTTCATCTATAGTAGTTGGCATTATTGAGTGGACCAGAGCCATTTTTTACATTTTAGAGTTTCCATATGGCCTAAAGCCATATTAAATAGTTTTAATTACATAACATAGTTTCAACTTCATATGCATCTAATACACATGGGTATATAGTGAGGGAGTCATAGCCTACATTAGTTATTGAGCCACCTACATGAGAGGGTTAGATAAATCATTAGTCTAATACAAGTTATTCATAGATTATGATCCAACGAATAAGGGTAGGCAATGATGGATTCAAGGCCATCTTGAGTTATTGAGCCACCTACACAGAAGGATTGTGCAATCCATCAACCTAGTCTAATCTATTCACCATTTTCTCACTATCTACACACACATAAGATGTCACCAAGTTTTATCATTGGTTCAAGTACCTAGTGAGGTGTATTCATTTCTTTCTTCTCTCTCTCATAATATCTTTACTCAATTTTCTCTATACTTTTGATGTTTCTTAAGTAATGATTGATTCATACATGTTTCATTCATAGGACATGTAATTGATCATAGTTCATAAACTTAGATCTAAATTCATAGGTTTTACCTCTTAGGCAAGTTCACGTACGTCTCTCTTTCTTTTATCCCAGTCATTTTACTTTTCTAAATTTATAGAATAAATGGGGGAGATGTAGTCATCTAAAATGTCATTTTAATGAAATGAGTGTCACTTGAGACCAACCTATCCTTAGCTTATCCCTAGACCTATTTTATGGCCTCTTTTTAATCATTTTACAACTTATATATACACTCAACCCATGCCCAGATATACCAAAATACACATTAGGTCATATCCTAGGCATCTAAGACCCTCTTTCACCCACTCTAGCCACTTGGACAATAGTGATTCCCTTTGGTCTATATCACATTATGTTATTGGAAAAGGGGAAACATATTAACACTCAACCTTTTTTACCACTAACAAATATATTTCTTCTTCCCAAATCACTTTAGGGTTAGCCTAAACTCATTTCATGTCTCGATAAGCACTAGAACACTATATAAAGACCACTCTCATTAATTTATCCACTAGATGGAAAATAGATGCAATTATCTTGAATAAACCTAGAAATAATTGTGAAAATCAAGGGCCTTGATCCCTATTTTTCCCCACCTCTACATACACCCATCTATATCAACCTAGATCTAAAATTACTTAGGTTTCCAATGTTAATGTCAATGAAAACTCAAATCATTTAAATAGACATTCATACCCATCACCAACACTTAGATTGGGATAAATACATAGGGCTTGATCCCCTTTTGAGGTATTGGTATGTAGGAAAAACTTATCACATGGGATGTTGGGGTCACATCTAGCCTAACCTAATAATGCCATTATACTTCCACTTATTTTCCTAAAAACCCTAACAATCATGGAGGATTAGGGTTTCTCATTGAGATTAATCAAAAAATTTAGAACAAATAATGATTTAGGACTTGGTCATATAAAAACAAGATTCTTAAAACAAGGCAAACATCCTTCGAGAAACTCACTATTCCATCTACTCAAGGTTATTAACATGACCTAAGAGGACACCAACACAATGCACTATTGGAAAAGTGACCACACTAATATCTAGGGATGACTTTAACACCTATCCCATTTTGATGACACCCTATACTTGTTCCAACTTTCTCAACTCTTTCATGGTATTAGAGCCTACTTCCAACAACTATTACTCAACCATCATTATTCCATTGTGATCAATGTTTTTTGGATTTGGTGTTTGTAGATATGGTTTAGAACCTTTCAATCTAATATATTGGATCAAGTTGAAGCATTTGCTTCTTATATGAGTTTTGCATAGCCCAATCGCTATGTTATTTTAGATTGACATATGTGGTACAAGCCATAAATCATTGAAGCATCATATGATTATTTCCTTACATATATTTACATCGATTATCTTTATCCAAGCATTTTCATTTGATATAATTTTAATGAAGATTTGATGGAATTATTTTCCTATAATTGGATCAACAATATACTATTTCTTAGTGAACCCTCTATGCCATCAACTTTCTTGATCAATGTTTTCTATAATCTAGTGGATCAGTCTTGAGAAAAGTTTTTTTTCATAAAGCTATTTTCTGTAGGCTCTATTTGATCCTAGTCATAAAGAGTGGTGACCATAATAGATATTATTGGGATGCATGCTAGTCATTTGAGTGGATTTTGTCTCCTCACCATCCTCTTTGGCCTCCTCAATGAACCTACAATAGTAAAATGTTCTGCCTTTATTTCATAACCGAATTCTATGGCATTTGGGTTTTTACTACCAAGGACTCTCTATGTTGTTTGTTTACTCCTTCTAGGTGGATATAATATTTTTAAATACCCCACATGGTTGTATTCCATCTAGGGGCTTCTTACCCAGCTAAGACATTGAATACAACTACTTATTTTTATAGTTTTATACATTTGGTTGGTAGTTTTCCATACCACTTCACTCCTCTTTGGCAGATCTATTTTCAGGGGTAGAAGGCCCATGGGAATAGTGATGCCATTGAAATACAATATTGGAGGTATCATATCCCATCCAACAATATTTACTTAGCATAACCTATGTGTTTTTGTCATTTATATAGATGGCTAGTTGCAAGTTTTTTCCAATCATTAGACTCACATCAACAACCCATAATCTTACACCATGACATATCTCCTAGATTAGTTTAGCCCACATCACCAAGTCTTAAATATACTTTGTCTTCTGATAAAATACTATTCAAATTCCAATCAGTTTGATTGGTGGGCTATTTTTTATATGATCATGATCAGGTTGCCTTTATTTTCTTGGTGGTAGTAGTTGGTTTATGTCCTCCCAAGGTCTCCTCCCTAATGGCACCATACATACCATGTTTTCCATGGTAGCATGTAATAATGCAGACATGTGTGTCAATGAATTTTGGTAGCACCTCTTTGGGCTCTTTATTTCCTTTGATAAGTTGAAAACCTAAATTTTTCCCTAAACCTAAAATTTAAATGGTTGTTTTATTTATTATTTCCCTTAATTAGAAAATAGGTTGTTTTATTTTTGGCCCTCAAGTGGATCTTTTTTCCATTAAGTGCTCATGTAGGTGTATATGTAGATTGGTTTAGAATTTTCATTATTGGAAGAGGTCCATGGTTTAATTCTAGTTCTAACACTTGGTTACAAGTCTATGTATGTGGTTAGTCCTTAGTGCATTTAAATTTTGTGCAATCTTATTTAATTTGGGCCATTGATGATGGAAAATGGGAATAACAATAAATTTTAATCAATATCTCATTTTTGAGTGTGATTTTTTAAAAAAGTGTATATTTTCCATGTCCATTCCATTGGTCTTATTTTCATTATAATTGCACTAAAATTATAAGGTGACAAATTGTTGGGGGAGGGATTCATAAATTTTTTTTGGGTGCCTTTTGAATGGAAAATTAGCTATTTTTTTGGCCATTTCAAAGGCCATACAAGCTTCAAATTATACTTAGCATCAGGCGATATGCCTTTTGACCCCTCCCTGTACCACAATATAGAGTGGGCCTAGGGATTTTCCCCTAGACCCTACAAAGAGCACTGACCCTTGACCCTATTTGGGAATGCACCCTAAAACCCCCTCACCATAACCCTTTGTTTAATTATTTTAATTTTCAAAGACTATAGGGTGATGTCCAATCTGAAGGGTGGTTAGATCCCCTCACAAAAACACTTTATTACACTCATGCTCAATGTATTTATATACTTGTAGATGTATTTTTGGTTCTCATGTCCCATTTTTGATTAATTTAATTTTATAGTAAAAATTCCCATTCTAATATATTACACAAAATAAGGACCGAGTTGGGAAAGTAATTTATTTAATATTTAATATTTTGGACCCATAGGTATTTTATATTCTCAAGTTGTTTAAATGGGGCCAAATAAATATTAAATATATTTTAATATTAATGGGAATTGGCAAGTTGAATGTATATAAGGAAACTTACCAATTGGGACATGAATTTTTAAGAGGAGATAATGATGATATTCCAAGGAAAATTTCTAATTTTCTCATGCTTTCTTATCCTTAAGATAAGTTGGTCAAATTCAAGAAAGTTTGGAAAATGAAAATAAAGGAAGAAGAGGTAGGATCTAAATATTTTAAGGGAAAGAGGATAAAGATAGAGCTGTTTTAATTTTATAACTCATGTCATCTTATCAAATCAATGATATTGGGATTTTGGTGCCAAAACTTTGGGGTGTCATGTATTTATATGCCAAGATTTTCTTTTGGGCTATCTTTTGTCATTTGAACAAATTCTTGAATTTTGTAGTTAAATTTTGCATCTAAAGATGAAAACCTTCAGGTGATATCAGTGGAATAAAATCAATTTATTTCAAGAGTCAAAAGATGTAGTCACTTTGATTCAGAGAGGTGATCTCAGCTAGAGATTACATTGGAGCTAATTGCTATTGTTTATGCAGATTTTGGTGAGTTGTTCGCATAGTTTCAGGTGTCTTTTTATGTGGTTTGATTTATATATTTTTGATTATATTTGGTTACATTTATAAGTGATATATATATAAGTATTTTAATGATATATAAATTTCCAAGGTTTCACCTTTTAGATCTCTGGAAAGTTTGAAGTAATTTGGTGCCAATATTGCCAAATCTAGGGCATTGGGAACAACCTATTTTTTGTAATTGTGTGGAGTTTTGTGTTTAATATTTTTAGAAGTGTCTAGTGGGATAATTTTATGTTGTAACATAATATCACATGTTTATAAACCAGACTATAATAATAGGAAAATATTTATAAGTTACGGTGTGGAAATTATCAAATCTGGGTTCTAGTTTGTGAAAGAAATTGTTAATTTTTTGCAAGTATATATTTCTATATTTCCATAGTATTTGGAGAGGGTTTGAAAATTAATTTTATCATTAATATTTTATGTGTATTTATATGTTTTCAATAATTTTTAAAAATATCTCTTTTGGGGACATGACATTGGTACAACTTGACGTCTTGCATTTCTGAGTATGATTCTTATGCCACTTGTATTTTTTGGCCGTTTATTGCTCTTATTATGACAATTGATTCTTTTGGGTATTTTAAAAAAATTAATAATTGTTTATTTTTACATTTTCCATAGTATCATTACACACTCCTCCCTTGTTTTTTGGATCTAATTTGTGATGACTTCTATGCCAGGTCAACAATTTCCTTATTTGGAGCTATTCTGGTGAAGCTCATTGTCTTCTTTATTTTTAATTTTGTGTTTATTGGAATATATTGTAATCAAAATAAGTTATAAATTTCCATGGGGGTATTTATGATTTATCCTTTTCTACCTTCATGCATTTGTGTTCTCTATTTGGGCACCTTTTCACTCCTTTAGTTGGTTATCTCTCCCATCACTACTTGGGTCTTCATTCTTTATGAGATTTTTACCTATATTTTTGACACCAATTTTTCAATAGTTTAAAGTCTCCCATAGCTTAAAGTTTAGTTATTATAATTAATCCTAGTATAATATTATCTTTTTTGGTAGTTTGATAATCTAGTTTAGCGTGATATGGAGTTATTCTAGTGCATATGGTATCAACTTGTTTGGTGTTCGAGTAGTGGATTTGGACCACTCATGTAGAAAATTTTCCTCCACTCCACCTAGTCAACATTATTGGAGGGGGGGGAGTGGTGTAGATATTATTTATTTGGTATTGAGTATCCCTTACACATATAATACTCTTTTATAATTTTGACACTGTTAATAGTCTTCTTGATTGGAGTTATTTTGGTGACACTATAATGTCAATTGATTTTATGATCTAATAGTAGATTCAAAACACTAATTTATATTGAGTTCCTTTGTTATTTGTGAGTACTTGGAGTATGGTCTACTTTAGCATCATCTTTGGGGGGATTTTTTCATACAATTTTCTCCTTTTATCCGCTTTATGAGAGCTCCTTTATACATGGGTGTCCTCATAAATCCTTATTGTTAGGACCCATTTTATTTTTATTTCTCTCTCTAATCATATATTAAGGGGGGGTATTGGAATTAATTTTTGCTTAGGTATATTTGTGTACATTGGGAAAATTAGTTCCACATGCATGAGGATGTTGGGATTAATCTACCTTCCTCTTATAAATGTGCCTTTGTACCAAAGGCTAATAGGGAGAACAATTTTAACATTGTATAATGTATTTCTATTAATATATAGTTTAGTTTTGTGTATATGTTGAAGCTTTCATGGTTGTAGTAATGTCATCTTGGAGTGATCTTGGCTAAAGAGTTCTATTAAATCTTTAAACACTATTCATGTACCAATTTTCATCATGACACTTATCCATCTCAGTCATTTTTCTAGTTAAGTATCTCATTTGTAATTCATTTCTATTTATAGGATAAGAAAATAAACCAATTATTAAACAAATCACTATCTATTGATATTGCTATACTTATTACTTGATTTATATACTCAGCTCTTTATCTACTTAGGGTTTTATATTTCAAAATTCCCAAAATAGTTAAATCAAGAACACACATCAAACAAAATAGGAATGTTATAATTATATCAAACACATACTAAGTATGTCACTCACAAATAATATACAAAGATAATCATAGAACACATATCAAACATAGAGAAATACATATCATGTAGAGAATATACAAAGAAAAGATTGGAAAACACATCACACATTAGAGAAATAAATATCAAATGTTTAATATACAAATAAAACAAGACAAACATATCACACATATAATAAATGGGTAACTAGAAAAGACACACATCGTAAACAATGAAAACACATAAAATAACCAAATGAAGCAAATATGTCATACAAAGCTAAAAAGGACATCATATCCAACATAAATATTTATCACATAGATTATACATAGAGAATCAAAATAAAAGCCAATGAAAATGAGATTAAGTAAAGCAACTAAGCACAAAACATACGAGGCAAGAACACAAAAAAATGGAAATCACATGAACCTATACTATGTACATTAAGACACATGAAATAAACAAGATAGACTAGGATATAAGAGATCATTTGAAATATAAATATGGAAAGGGAAATAAAACAATATATAATCTGAAATGATGTTAATACATTTATCCCAAAAATCCCCTTAGAGTGAGTATGGGATGTGTCTCTAGCCTACCATGACTTCATAATCATGTGTATGTACATGTTACATACACATCTTACATCTATCTTGAAAACCTTATTAGTATAATGTATGTAAAAAATAGCTACAATATAAACTCTATCAACATGCATATAAACATGAACATATAGTGTGTATTCTAAAATAGTCATAATATGATCAATGTTGCTAATCAGGACTCAAAAAGATAAATAAAAGAGAATTTTAGAAGACAACAATCATGAGATACATAAAAGAAATAAATAAACATACAAGACTAAACCAAATATATAATTATAAGAAATAAATTTAATCTAATACATCATTCAAATGAGGAGTGTTGAGGTTCCATGGTAAGAGGTATTTTAGTGAAGTTAACAAATAATTCTAGGACATCCATTATAATTTTCATAAGCTATATAAGTTGAATCACTAAGACCACCAAAAACATATGTGTACGGAATGGTGAAACCTATGAGTATAAAGATAATAAATCATCATCATCATATTCATTAGCTATTTTATTCACAAAGTAGTTAATGTCTCTAGTACATTGCTTTTATTTAATATGGTTATGTGTTTGTTTGGATACATACTATGTGATGATTGCACCCTTATTTGAATTAATTAATGTTTTTGTATGAGCCCTTTATTTAGATAAATGTTTTAATAATTATTTTGGTGATTTCATAGGTGCCACATCATCATTTTTTTTCTTTTGAAAAATTAGTATCTCTTTTAATTGTGACCACTTGACCTCAATGTCCAATTTTTTAACATTAATGCACAATATATGGAGTTGCTTTCATGTTATGTATCCATGGGTGACCAAATAAAGCATTGTAGGATCTATTAGTAGAATCACATGAAATAAAATTTGGATTTTATCAGTTCCCACTCTAATAGGAAATATAACATAACTAAAAGGTTACCCTTTAATAACATAATATCACATGATAGACATAAAAGTATAGTCCAAATAATTTAAGCAAAATATAAGGCTATAAATAAAATAATCAATGCATTTATTTAGTTTTGAACCATTTTCCACCATTATGCCATTTTTTAATTTTCCATTTATAAATACTCATATAAATAGTGGTCAATCATGTGATGTAATGAAATTATGAAGAGTTCACACTAATAAAATAATATATCATAGAAATATGAGAAGAATAAGTAGATCCACAATAATATTTGATGAAAGAGAAGAATAGTTAATAAATATGACTAAGCCAGTTCAAGGGGTAATCTTCCAAAATAATGAAATAAGAATAGAATTCATAATATGATCCTTAAATACTAACCATACCTCCTATATAAACTCTACTTAGGTCATATTTATTCCATAGGCTAACCCTACTAATGATATAAGAACATAGAGAAATGTGACAAGATAATTTGAAAGGTTATATAAGCCACAATTTAGCCATATAGATCCTTGGACATGCTATATGTTAGGGGTATACCATGATTTTTACATTCAAAATAATGTTTCTCTCAATGTTAAACA
This sequence comes from Torreya grandis, assembly GCA_037957365.1. Lineage (NCBI taxonomy): Eukaryota > Viridiplantae > Streptophyta > Pinopsida > Cupressales > Taxaceae > Torreya > Torreya grandis. Next base: position 728,771 of record JARHVA010000219.1, on the reverse strand, counting down.
ACTTTGGATACTACTACAAAAAAGATTCATCCTCACATGTTACATTTTCATGGTTTAGATTCTTCTGTTTGATCAAATACTAGTTAATCTCTCTAATTATTATCCTTTTAATCATGTGTGAAGGATTCCTTAGGTTCTAAAATAAATCATCCTTATTCATCCAATTTTGATAATTATGTTTAGGCAAAAATTATTATTCCAATTACCTTCTTCAAGAAAGACAATTGAATTATGGGATGTATGAAAGTGGACTGGGGTATCTCTAGTTTGTATGCAACACTACCAAATTTTTACATGATCTTATAATGGCCATAATACTTAGGAAAAAGTTTGTTATCATTTTGTGTGTTATTTTAGAGACATCTTATACAACTGTAATCTCAAAAATCTCCACTAAACCATGGAAAAATTCCTCCTACTATGATATTGATCTACTTATTACTTTATTCTATTTTGTGTCATTGCCAAATTATCTCTAAGACTAGCTAACACATCCTATTGAAATTAAGTGTGCTCTTAAAAAACTCAAATCTTGGGTTGCACTCACAAATATGAAATGTTGGATAGGGGATGATAACTATAAAGTGTAAAAAATGTAGACATTTTGAAATGGGTATGGAAGGAAGTGTTATACCACTATTGTGCTAATGACATCCAATGAACCCACCATTCTTGATTATCTAATGCAAAATAATAGAGGTACCCTTCTAGAATTTTTTTGATGACCTCTATTTTCCCATCAAATTGAGGATGATATGAAAAGTTATGAACCAATTGAATTCCCAAACATGAGAATAAATTAATCAAAAATTTACTGGTAAAGATGGGATCATGATCACTTATAATGATCTTGGGAGTACCTTACAACTTTTGGATTATATCCAAAAAAATGACAACTATTATACTACCTAAAAATATCTATGAAACAAGAGAAAATGAATATTTTTTATGAGCCTATCCATAATTACCATGATGACATTTTCACCTTCAGACCTTAGTAACCCTGTAATGAAATCTATAGAGACCTCCTCCCACCTCTAGCTAGGAATTGAGAAAATATACAAAGGCCCTAGTGTCTTAATTATTTCACCCTTATTATATTCACACACCATGCATTCATCCATAAATTTATATATATACCCACTGAGTACTTATAAAAATAAATCCTTCATGATTATATGATTAATTTTCAAATATCCTGAATGCTCCCTATTAGAGATGCATGAAACTTCTTAATGATCTTGTGTTTGAGGATAAAATGCTTGCATTGGTATAATAAATATTTATATCACAATTCATTCCTTTCCATTCAAATTTGGTAGATTAACTAGAATCACGCTAGATATTATGAATCATAACCTATGTATCCTTATCATTCTCTAATTCTGATATTGCCTCTTCCAACCAATCTACATGCCAAATGATCATTGCACATAATAATGCCTAAGTAGATTCATCCCTTTTGGATAGTGCATCTATGAAAACATTCTCTCTTTTTTTTTTCTTATAAATGATTTAAAGTCATAACCCAAAATTTTATTTACCCATTTTTGTTTTTATTATGATGACAATCACTATTCTAAAAACATATTTTAGACTATCATGATCAATCTTTACCTTAAAGTGTTTACCAATCAAATAAGGTCTCTATTGCTTGGCTACATGAAGAATATCCAACATCTCCTTAAAATATATTTGATTGAGTCTATTTTTACCATTTATTTGATGAATCTCAAATGAAATAGGTTTTCCTTCCTACATGAGTACTTTGCCCATGCCATAACATAATGCATCACATTCAACAATAAAAGTTTTGAAAAACTTAGGGGTAGCTGGAATTGGAGTGGTGCACATAGCCTCATTCATCTTATCAAAGGTCTTGGTAGCTATTTCATTCCAATGGAAATAATATTTATTTTAATAAAGGTGTGAGTGGTACTACTATTCTCCCATAAATTTTCACAAATATATGATAATAAACTGCTAGCTCCTAAAAACCTCTGAGATTATTGAGGGGTTTTTAAACCTAAAATTCCATAATAGCTTTGATATTTTGAGTGTCTAATTTGAATCCTCCATGTGAAAAAATATTACCCAAGTAATCCAAATCTTGGACTCCAAAGGAACATTTTAAAGGTTTTTCATAAATTTAATGTTGTTCTATAACTAACACTACATGTTTCACATGTTATAAATGTTATTTCCAAGTTTTGTTGTAGATTAGGATGTCATCAAAAATCTCCAACACAAATTTCCTCATAAAGGCCTAAAAATAGTTTTAATCAAACTCTAAAATGTATATGGTTCATTTTTGAGACTAAAAGGCATGACCAAAAACTCATAATGGCCTCCATGAGCTATGAAATATGTTTTAGGGATATCCTCATCTCTAATACAAATTTGATGGTACACCAAATGAAGATATAGTTTTTAAAAATAAACAAAACCTTATAATTAATATCTCAAATGATTAACTAATAGAATATGGAACTTATCTTTGATGGTATATTTGTTTATCTCTATGTAACTTGGGCACATCCTCCAAGTGTCATATTTATTATGCACCATTATGACTGAGGATGAATATTCACTTTAGCTATGTTTGATAATATCCACCTTTATAATCTCATGTACCATATTTTCAATTTAAATATTATGGGCATATGGATACCTATATGGTTTGATGTTTGGTGGTTAAATCCATAAAATTAAGTGAATTTCATTATCATGTTCTCTACTTGGTAGAGTCCTTTTGGCATGATGCCAAAATAACTAGGTGGTCATCAAAATCATATGTAGATTAGGATGTATATATATTTTTGTTGGTTAAACTTCTATGGAAAAAAACATGATACAAATTCTTTAACCCCTTTTATAAAAATCTTCATCATCTTATTCAAACTAACCAATTGTGGATATTTTTCTTGTAAACCTTATAGTACAATGGTCTTACCTTTAGAATGAAAGTGCATGAATAGTTCCTAAAAATTCATCTCTATTGTGCCCATTATCTTGAGCCATTAGAATCCTAAACTAATGTCTGCCCCAACCATGGGAATATAAAACATAATATAATCTATATTTTAGTCTCCCATAACAAGCTTGATACTATGGAATTTCCCATAACAATTGATTATGCCACCATATATAATCATGACCTAAAATTATGGATCTGGGTAAATTTAATAGTTTAAATGAGTAGCCAACTTAATATTTTTGAAGTTATGTGTACTACCTAAGATAATAAACATTGTTACCTTATGTTTCATGAGGAATAACACAACTATAAGGGTGTAAGGAGTGATAATATCTAAAATTCATGATAGGAGATAATAGGGTGGGATCATTAGAGTCATCCTCTATCTCTTACTAATACTCACCTAAAGCCTCATCATCTTCTTCATATTCATTGGCTCATTCAATGTAAAAAATTTCTTCCCATCACATTTATGTCCTTTGATCTACTTGCTATCATAGCCAAAACATAACCCTTTTGTATAATTCTCTTCAATTTACTGAGTCAATATTATAGGATAAGGAAATGATTGTGCTAGGGAATTATGTTCTCAGGTAGTAGTGAAATATGTTTGTTTAAACATAGCTCTTTCCTCTTCCTTGCACACTTACACTATGGATTTAAATACTAAGCTTGGATTAAACATGTGAACATAAAGATATATGTATCATTGATCCCACCCAGGAACATGTCATTCATGTTGTCCTCTTTGATGTCATCCATGCATAAGGATAGATTCTAGAATTGTTGAATATAAGCCTTGATAGTCCCTATTTGTCTAAACTTTAGTAACTTATTGAAGTACTTTTATGATGTTTTATTGTAATAGTGCATATTAATATCCTCATTAAACATTGAATAGGTAATATGAAGGCCCTTTTTTTTCTTTTAAGTGCACAACCACCTATACCAAATGAACTAATTAGGTTCAGATAAAAAGATGCCATGACCACCTTTTGTGCACATATGGTTTTATGTATAAAAATACATTTTCCATTTGATGTATCTAATTAAGGGGATCCTTACCATCAAAATTGTGCACTTCCAATTTTAGCACGATGTTCTTAGAACTGGTATTTGAGTTTTGAGTGTTGTCATTAGGATAACCCGAATGAAATGATGAAGGATTATTTGGTTGCTGAAAATAAGTTGTAAGATCATTCAATATCCCAATGACAATTATAAATTGAAACTTCACATCATGTATGTCCTCTTAGACCACATTGATGTCGCCTATAACTACATCAAGATATTATTTATTCATCATGCTTTACATGTTTAACTAAAGTTGGTGAACTTCTCAAAAACTATAGGAATTAAAGTTATGGAGTCCATGTCTTCTTTTTAAGGAGTTTTTTCTAGAGTGTCTTGAATTTTCCCATGGTCATGGGTGTAGGGAACAATCATAGGATTATACCATTACAATCATGTTGTAGAGATGAACCCAAGACTGTTAATTTGCACAAGGGTGAAAAATAATTTCTAGACTTTTTTATTTTAAAAAAACCTCAAAAACTACTATAGTGATGAAAAAATAAATTCTTCCCAGATCACAAGTTATGTTTTTTAACCCTTCAACTCTTAGGACAAAAATAATGGCAAATATGAAAAAATTACATAGTAAAAAATTCCCAAATCAAAGCTATGATACCACTTGTATTAAAATTACTTAGATATTTCACACTAATGGAATGATAAATTGATTAACTATTAGTATAATAAGTAGACCCACAATAATGTTTTATGAAAGAGAAGAATAATTAATAAATATAACTAAGCCACTTCATTGGGTAACCTCCACAATAATTCAATAATAATAATAATTCATAATATGATCGTCAGAGACTAACCATTACCTCCTATATATACTCTACTTAGGCCATGGTTATCCCATAGACTGACCCTACTAAAAAAATAATAAGATAGAAAAATGTGACAAAATAATATGAAAGGTTATGTAAGCCACAAGTCAGCCACAAATATCACTAGACATATTATAGGTTAAGGGCATAACATATGAAATATCATGTTGCATATCTTATTAAATAAAAACAATTTGAATAGATTTTGATTTATTCTTTATTGAATAAATTACTCTGATAAAAATATCAAGTGGATGTTTTTTATATTCTATAGGCACACTTTTGTTCTTTAGTTTTTCCATCATATGGAAATCTCTAGTATCACATAGTTTCTCCTTTGGAGTAAATGTTTCTATTACTACACTTGAATTTGTATGTGTACCATCTAGTTGAATTTTATAATTATTAATTAAATTTTAAATCTTGTGTTTCAAAGTAAAACATTGATTTGTAGAATTACCCTGAACCCTATGTTAATCAAAATATACATTAACATTAAAATATTCATGATATCATCGTGAATTATTTAATTCACTTGTTTTAAGTAAAGTGATCATGTTTCATTAAAGTAACTTATTCAAGATATTTTGTGGAATTTCATTTAATCATTTAAATTACCTACATTTCTTTTGTTGAGGTAATAAAATCTTATTAGATAGTTGATCTATAGCATTGACCATCTATTTAGAATAATTATTGGGTGTGAAACTCATGGTCATTGATTTTGACCTTAAAACTTGGTTTGCTTTGTAAGTTTTATTTAATTAGAGTAATTTGTTCACACAAAAAAAAATCGTATAAGAGTTTTAGTTCAAATGCCTTAACCACATGATAAAGTTCATATAAAACATTGAAGTGTTAAGAGATACTTCATATTTTATAATTAATAATAGACTCTTGATAAGAATTATTTGAAGCTCACTAGTCTTTTGATAATCCATCTCAGTTAACATGGTCTTGAACCTAAGCACCTAATAGAACCACATGATAAATTCTAGAACCAATAAAGCATAGAATCCATTAATATTCTTAGATAATTTAGTTAACAATTTATCATTGCTATAAATGTCTAATAAAGAGGTGTAAAAGGACTTAATGTGATTTGAAGGATCTCCCATTCCATTGATAAATTCAAATATTGGAGCAATGAAGCCTATGAAATGGATAAATAAGTACTTAAAAATCCAAGGGGTTAAGTAAAATGTCATTGGAAGTGACCCTGTTACTTGGATTTTAAGACCATTGAGATTTCATTTTTGAAGTCACATAATGTATGCATCATAATAGTCATTTTTGGGTTTGTATAGAAGTAAAAGGTGAATAAGTAAAATAGATTGGAATAGAATAAATTTGCACAAGAGATGGGTTGAAAACATGTGGAAAAGCTATAAGGACATATTTATCAAGTTATTGTGGAGACATTAGAGGAAAATTTACACTTTGAGACATAAGGAGGAATATTAACATGTTGAGAAGTAGGAGAAATTACATGTTGGTGTAAACATCTAAATTTTATCTTCATCACTTTGGCAACATCAAATTTGAAATACTTTGACATGATTGGAAATTGTACATTTGTTTGATTTCTTGAGCATAATTCTCATCTATCCATATACCTATATATTTTATTAACCACCTCTATTTTATATATACATTTATTTAAGATCAGTGGAGTCTATACAATAACTTTCCAGAGTCTTAGACATATTGTCTCCATATTTCAAATCATTATTTTACACTTCTAGGATAATACAAGTATCCCAAATAATGTCAGTTAACACAAGTTTCACCCTTTACTATAAATGTTTAAGAGCCATAAATAACTATTTTTAAAATTGGGAAAATATCTATTAAATTATCCTATATAGGTTTCATGGGTTGGTCATAGCGATAAATGACAAAGAGTCATCTATAAATACAAATAACCCTTAAGGTCATTATACACTCGAGCATCACTTAACACACTTAATTACCATTGGGTAAACACCTGTCACTCTCTTGATACATTATAAAAAATGGCATACACATCTGAAAACCTTCAAGAATTAGCCTTAGAGCAGTCCATAAAGTGAAATATGAATACACAAAGTCAAATTTGCATGGTGCTAAGTATTAAAGGTCAAAATATAAAATTGCATTATATATTTTAAAATAAGTTACATGCACAACTAAGTGGGATATCTATATGTATTTTTATCCCTCTTTGAATTATTTGAATATAAGTAGTTATTAACCATTCAGTGGGGAGTGGTTGGGGTCAGTCTAACCCAAAATAATAAACCCATTTAAAATGAATCTTGTATTTGAAATCACATTTAGGGTTTGGATATAAGAGGAATAATAAAATAATTTTAATGTGGGATGAAAGAGGTGTGCACATAAAAAAATAAATAATAGGTGTATTTGTAGAAATCCTAGAGATATCAAACACTCACTGTGTGTAGGGGCCTTTTTGGTAAAGCTTGACACTTTCAATTATATCAAGTGTTTGTTTTTACTGGTAGAATATAGGAAGGTTTTTAGCTCCTTTTCCAATATGAGTGTATAATGAATCACATATATATTATCTACATATTTAGTGATGACTTTTGTGAGGTACATGATTGCAAAATTAACGAAGTACATCATATCTCTCTTGATTTTTCCTTTCTAAATTAAGTGAAATATATAATATTTTTAAAAAATATAGATCAACGTTATAAATTCCATATTTTACATAATCTAAGTTAGTATATTATTTCCTTAGTTTTATAGATTTCAGGTGTAAAGTAAGTAATTTATTTTGGTGAATTTGATCATTGATTCGAGTGGAAAAACACTAGGTTTCCTTTGACACTAGGGTTAATTTTTTTTCTTAAGATTTCATATTTGTCACCTATTAGGGTCTAATTTTAATTTGAATTTCAGATTTCACATGTTTATACATTATTAATATCTAGTATTTGTGGCCATAGTGTTAAATTTTTTATATTTCCTTTATTGATTGTATCATGCATTCATATTTAAGTCAAGGAAAAGTACTGAATTGAAATGCATTGAAACTAGGGATGATATTATAAAAAAAAAATCATTAATTTACAATAAAATCTAGCCTCAAAAGTTATATTTCATTATCAAAAAACATGGGTTGGGTTCTTGTACACACTTGTGTATAATTTATTCATTTTGTGTGAGTTTTTTTCTTGAAACAACTTACACACATGTGGAAGAAGACCATGTCCAATTTGAATAACATCAACTAGAGCCCCATATGGAAAATAAATATGTAAAGATTGGTTTTAATCATGTTCTATGGGTTAGATTGAAATTTTTAATCAAGAGTGAAAAAACCTCCACTTTAAGAAGGTGGTAGTTTCGAAATATACTCTTTAGGAAGGTAGTGGTTACACAACTGTCATGGTAGTTTCATAGCTGCCAGTCTATATACGCTAAAGGTTTTGATCATGTCGTAAAATCACATAGAGTAATTACCTAGATTTACCAAACATGATGCATAAAATTATTACAAAGAAAAAAGAGCTAAAGGGGTGTGGCTTGAGGTTAGTGTTAGTCACTAAATATTTGAATCAATTTTAGAAATAAAAATGAAGAGTCATCTCCAAAATTTAGGAAAGGGAGGTAAACTAAACAAGTGGAGATGTAACTCCAAGACATAGTAGAGATAAAGAGGATCTTAGTGAAGCTTAAAGTATGTATGTGTAGATATAGAAGCCTATTGAGAGGCATACTTTTGATGTAATCCTATCATTGTAATAAAAGTGTCTTATTCATAATGTGGGGAAGGGTAGAGTGTGAGAAGGGTGTGAAATATATATATATATATATATATATATATATATATAAACATCAATAAAGAGAGTATTTATTTCAAATCTAAGTATTGTGTACTTGAGAGAGAGAGAGAGAGTAAATAAAAATAACTAAGGATTAAGACATAAAATTTTAATCATGGTTCCTCTAACCCTATTCCTCTAAATGATTATATATATACTCATCATGCATACTACCATATATCGAGAGACCTTGTCAATCCTACTTAGTCATTTAAAGATTTATCTAGCCTTCATGCACCCTACTAGGCCTCCCTGCATTCCATCAGACTTCCACACACCTTTATAGAGATTTATGTACTCTAAAAATATGTTATAGGTGGTGGGCTGCCTAGGCTACCTAATTTCTAGCAAACAACCACATCCACCACTTTTCCATAATGTGTTTATTGGACATAGAGCCATTTTAAAATGTCTAGAAACAACCACATTTGGAAAATACACCCCTTTGGCTGCCCTATATTACCTACCTAAATTTTGCATAACCCATCCCCTTTATTCTATTGGAATCATATTGATACTATTAGGATTTATACTCCCTCTTAATAGAGATTCACACCTACAATTTTTATTTAGATTGGATTCCCACTGCTACTCCACAATTGTTCCTACCTACACTGATTGACTACTCTTTTGCTCCATCGATTAACATTGCACTTGATTATGCACTTATATTGAATATCCTACCTCATACCAGATCTTAATTTACATTCTCTCTAGAATTGTTTTCAATGGATTGGATAGATATCTACACCTGTAGCTTGGTATTCATCCACTCAATTTGGAGTAGGCTTGAACTACCTCTCCAAAGGTGAAAAATTTAGTGTTAGTGTAGCTATCTATGAATGTTTCTAAATTATTTTCCTTGCTTAGTATTTATTAATTATTTAGATAGATTGTTTCATATTTAGCATGCACTATTTATTTCCTTTAGTTACTTGAATTATTATGGCTAGATTAGTTTAGAGATAACTGCTTCCTTTGTAAGCTTGATCACACTAACCCTAATGTAGTTTTGTAAATATGTATATGATGTAATTTAAGTTGGAAAACTAGATAGCTATCATAGACCTCTATTGGATTCCTTCATCCTTTAGTTCATAGGTGTTTACTTCTTATCCCCTCTACCAGACCCTTGTGGCTCATTTTGATTCTTGGAACTATATTCTGACATGCTCATTAGTGGCATTAAATTTTGATTTTAACCCATATAGTGTGGTGTTTAATTGGACCAAAATATCTATTTTTAGATTTTAAAATTATGCTATGAGTTATCCTACATCATTTATTCCCTTTCCTATTTTCATTTTACTAACACTAACCCTTATTTTTAAATAATTCATATTGTCACTAAAATTTTCACCCTTGGAGAAGTAGTTCAAGCCTAATACAAATTGAGTGGAACATGGGATTACCCCTAGGTTTGTGGGTTGCCTATAATAGGGGTAAACCTCTAGATTAAAGGGCTAGCTCCCTTGGTTTGTATATTAAAGCTCATCACCTAAGCTACTATTTAATTTGGATGAAAAGGGAGATTGAATACATAAAGTAAACTATTATAATGAGGTGATACACCAATTGTAACCTAAATACTGCTAACTAATTGTAATTACACTTCAAACACAAGTCTAAGCTACACATAAACTAATCCAAATCTACCTATTGCATGAGTATTTCTCATGGAGGTTTGTGAAGTAAAATTAAGCTAGGAAGACTAAAACCAAGGTTATAATAGGACATTAATTTAAATAAAACTCAATAGACTCATGAAATTTTCATTAGGACACTTCAAGATACCTAAAATAGACTTTCAAAGCTAAAAATGAATGCAAACAAGGACACCATGCTAAGGAAGATAATCTATCACTTAGTAAGATCAACTAATTAACAAACACATTGAAATAAATCATGGAGAGGATAAACAATATCACTATTTATTTATCAAAGGATTAATATGATAAGGGAATTACCATACTTAGGTGGAGGATACAACATTAGCTAAAAGTGGCTCAATATATAGAGAAAGTGAGAGAGAAGAGAAGGGTGTAGGAGAGAGAAGGTAGAAAAGTGTAAATGTGAGTTAAAAAAGAGAGAAGGGTTAATTAACTTTATTAATATGTCCAATATGACATGTGTAACTCCTATAAATATTATCCAACTCTCCAAGTGGCATATAAGTTGAAAAGCTTGTTTGACATCTTGACTAGCTTCTTGAAACTTCTCTTCTTCTTGACATGTTGAAGGACAAGTGGCCTTATTGATGGTTATATAAGTTTATCTCACCTATTATATATGATATTTACACATTTCAACTAACCCCAATAGGTTATCTTTGACACATCACTTCTTTATCTTACAAGGTGTTTAGAGGTCTCTTCATCTCCTAAGGTCTCCTAATGTCTATTTTGCACACAGGTGTCAAAACTTGGATTTGTCTTATTTAGATCATAAAAATTCATGGATGGTATATTAATACCATATTAGACCTAAAATAATCCATTTTGAGGGCTAAAACTAGACCCAACTAGTCATTCTCTACCAAAGCCTCAATTATGCCTCATTCTATGTAACCCTAAAATAATGCAAACCTCCTTATGTGAAACAAATTAAAGAATATGTTAATAATATAAGGGAATATTTCAATACCATTTATGGATTTACAAATATATCTTCAATTTAATTCTCTAAGATTGAGTGGAGATATCTCTTTTTGCCTTTTCTCTCTCCTAATTAGGCCTCATTGCCAAGAGAGTGAAAAATAGTTATACAGTCTCCCAACACTTGAAAAACTAAAAAAAGTGTGTGATTCACTTATAAAACATCCTCCCCATCCTCCATTCCAAATTTTAATTTTTGACTCACTGTGTGGACCTATAAAATATCAAAAATTAGTCTTTTTAGCCCTAATTTGTATAGTTCTATATAATACTATATAAACCAATTGCATAGGGTGATGCTTAGGGATATTTAAAAATTTTATGGGATATTTTTAAGTTTCTGTGATCCATATAGAGGTATGAAAATGGATTTTTCTCTCATTAGGTCCTTATGACTCTCTTAGGTAGCTTGAAAGTGCTTCAACTTCTTAAGGATGATTCATAAAGCTTGGGGCCTGAATCTCCCAACCAATTACAAAAAATATAAGTTTAATAGGGTAGTAAAATTCCATGATAATCTCAAGGTACCATTCATTATGTGTGATCCATATCAATAAAATCAAACTAGCCTCTCAAGTTAGAAATAAACATTCTAGGAGGTTGAGCAAGATTGAGGTCTATAGATGACTTTATTGAGTTGGTTTTGGTCTCCAATGACCTCAGTAAGGTATATAAAATCACTCTCAACACTTTATAATGGATTTATAACTTATTTATTTAATAAAATCTTTATACAACTTATTTTTTCTATGTTTATGGTTTGTGAGACAAGCTGACTATGTGACCCTAGCTGACTACCATGCCTTATTTTCTCACTATCAAGAAGTCTAAGATTTCATGGAGTGTTTGAAAATATTCTTCACTATATTATCAGGTCCCCAATGGTATTATCTCACTCCACTAACTCCATTCCATCTCCTTAGGACTGACTGCCTAGGAATGTGTATGCACTTAGGAGGTTAGGACTCTATAGGGTCTTCCAACTATGTTTCCATTGTTGCTTGAGTTATATATTTTGAGAGACTATGTTCATATCCTTTCAATCATGTTTAAGAATTAAATTTCCCTCTCATTTTACATCATACAAACCTTATGACCTTTATAATAAACACAAACTTTAAGAGTAACCAGGCTTGTTCTTACCTTGATTGAGCAAATAGGGTTTCAAAGCTTGTCCTTACCTTATTGTTGCTTTAGTTGAGGGTCTAATGGATTTATATCATTATATAATCAAAATATAATACCTTGGTATATATCAGTCACTCTATATACCTTGAACCATATCCAAATAACAAAACTATCTTGTGAACCTAGGCAAGATTGTTTGTGCATGACTGTATATGACCCTTATTTAGTCACTTTAATATTGATGCCTTGAGAATCATAAGTTACCATATAAAATTTAAAATACATAAAAAAATCATAATCTTAGGTTTTGAAAACTTGAATCAACTAAACAAACCTATAGGTATCAACTACCTATGTATATCCTTTTGGAAAGGGTCTACAAGTCAATGTCTTAGAAGCCCTTTCAACATTGAAACCTCAAAACCATAACATGTAATTTCTATACTAATTGATAACTCTTTATCAACACATTAAATTTATTATTACATTCATCATCACTGTCTCAAGGCAAGTCCTATAGCTAGGCTAGTTGTAGGTATCAATTAGGGGTCTACTCATGTAGTTTGTATGGTATTGAAGATAGTATTGACCTCAAATCCCTTAAAGTAATATGGTATATCATGTTGATATCTCAAGACCCTTACAAAACTCTTAAAGACTCTATAACATCACAAACATCTATGTACTAGGTAATTTATCTCAATTGGTTATAGGTGGATAATTAGGACAACTGAGTGGGTTTTTGGTCTTGAAATGACTTTTTTAAAATCTACCATGCCATCCTATAATGACCAAAAATTTTCAAAGGTATTTTACCATTTAATTTAAATTTAAATATTTTATTCAACTTGAAATATCAAACTTATACCCATGTTGTTTTTACTTATACAATATGTAGGTGACATTAGGTGACTATCTTTTGAGAATTCTAAGTTTAGTTTGGATTAACCTTATTCACTACATCATGATGTCTTAAAATGATAATAATATATCAAGATAGGTCTATTAAAATTCATTACCAACCTTATGGATCATCTTCTATACACATTTGAACTTCCTCATCCATTATCCACACATATAGTCATGGAGGTCTCTCTAGGTGCAGTCTTGCTAGCCATAAACTCTTTTTGGCTTCAAATGTTTGGATATCCTAATGATCCATGTTGATTTCATATTGAACCATCACCATGATATAATTATAGGTATATAATTCATGAAACACTAACAATAATTGAATTTGATTGGAGTTGCAAACTTACAAGTCTGTAGTCCTATAGGTCTGCAATCCTGCATTAAGAAGATGAAAGTGAAAATATGGAATTTGAGGAGAATATTTAATTATTTAGATTAAAATATTATATAAAGAAAATAAAACAATAAAAATACTTGTAAATTCATATTCCAACTCTTCAAACACATATACACACCCTGCTATGCAAGCACACATATTATAACCTCAAGAGATGAATGAAGGAAGTAGCCATTGAAATTGGTAAAAAAATATTTGATTTGTCAAAATTCCATTTATGGATTGGGAAGGATGACATAGGGACATGGATAGCCAATAAAATTTATTTTACCACTTGGAGAACCTCTGCAACATAGATAACTAACGGTCATTTGTAAACTGCTTACAAGAGAGACTTTTCATGCCAAACAGACATCCACACATGACACCATGATGAATGAATTTTTTGATGCATATGAATACATATTATAACTCATTGTAACTATTTTAAATAATCCATGATTTTACACTTTTCATTGGATTCACTTTAAACTCATCTTGTGGGGTTTTGAGCTTTGAAAAAGTAGTCTATCTTCTTAGTAATTGTTTATAAAGATAAGAGTACCAATACAATAACCAATGCCAAAAAAATGAATCCCAAAAAATTTGCATAGAATATCAGCCCCCAATTCTACCTATACAACTTGTACCATCTAATTGAAATATGCCTTCACTAGCTTGTGAATGGAGTGATGGAGGAGAGAGAGAAATTTGTGAAACTATGGAGCTTGAAACTTCTTCCAATGCTTTTTACTAAATTTTATAATCCTAAAGGACATTATAAAGCTATTTTTACTTGAAAGTGACTTCAATAATCTTTACAACATCCTCTAACTCCTCAAACTAGCCCAAATGTAAGAATTTGACTTTGCTTTGACTTAATGATAGGTGTGATAGTTGATTAACTTATTTAAAATACTTGTAATGTGTATTATACAATTTTTTCACTTAGGTAATTTATGACACACATATGAAGTTAGCCAAAATCACATTTTCACTTATTTTTAACACATCTAAGACTACAAGTGAACCTTAAACACTTCAAAACTTTATGAAATGTTGTGAAAAGATGTTTAAGACATGAAATGACTTTAAAAAACCCATAATAACCTATGACACAACTTTACCATGACTTATTTCCTCATGACATGCGTAGACCACAATATGACCAAAATATGACTTTACCTTGACTTCTCCTAACTAACCTTAAATAATGATAAGAAGGTTAAATTAAGACTTATAAGGACCATATAATAATTACATGAATACATGAAATGACAATTACAAGTTTAAATTTAGAGGGGATGGCCAAATTTGACTTGGGGTCAAATTTGGTCAACATTATTGGTGATTCTCAGGGGTAACATGCCTACAATTTTAATAAGACCAGTAGCCTTGCATGTCTATTAGGAAATGGAGTCTATATTACTCAGTTTCATACTTGGATAGACCTTGAACATGACTCAAAAAAATTATTACCTTCAAAACACACATAAAAAAAGATAATAAGGCACAAAAAAATTAAGACACACACATGTGCTATTAAGCACTTAGGGAACACCAAAGTAACATAAGTAAAATAGACTATATACAAACTAACCTAAAAAATAAATCTTCCTCTTGGATCAGAGGGGAAGATTTCACAATATTTTTTTCAATGAGATGGAGGAGGGCATGAAGAAAGTTTTTTTTTAACATTGTCTTTGGTGTCTTCATCTCCTTCATGCTTGCCAATCCTCTTGGCATGATCTCAAATGCAATGATAGCAACTAAAAACATGTCATCTATGAAGGTGAATTCATCTTGTGATGCAAAAATATTCTCATGAGACCCCTCAACTATAAGCTTATCTAATTATGCTTCATCCAATCATGGTCCTTTGAATTTCATGTCATCTTGAATGACATTAAGATTTCTATCAACTGATATCTCATCAAGCTCTTTAAGGAGATTTACACATGCAATACAATTTTCATCATTGCCATCAATAAATACATATTGTTTAATGTCCTTATTCACATGACATTCAACCTTGTAAATAAATTCAAGATCTTAAAGAAGTTCAATATGATGCTACTAATCCTATTTGATTTCTTTCTCTTCAAGAACCACAACTTCTTCAACTCATCTTCTTAGTTATTGAATACTTGGTCAACTTATTCTTACTTAATTGAAGAATCTTCAATCTCAAGGCTAGCTTCAACTTCATCAAGTTTAATACTTTAGAAGCTATCATATTGTTCTTCAAGAGAAAATGAATTTTGAGCATAGCTTCAACTTGACCATAAGGAGGTGTAGGATTTTGAAGGGCATAAAACTCTTCAAAAATTTTATTGGATCTCTACCATAAATCTTCTTGATCCATGGAGTCATTATAAGCTTCATCATCTATTATTTTTTTATATTCAAACTCTTGATCATGCCCATTAGATCCAACTAACTCAGAAGATGTGAATTTATTTTCATGTACATTATCTTTCATGCCTTGATCAAACTCTTCATTTATAGTTTTAACTTCATCAAGACCTTTTATTCATTCACTTAAGAATATTTATTTGTGATTGTCTTCACCAAGGGGAGTCCCTATAGTTAAATATTCATCATAGACACTTGAATTTTCTTCTTAATCAACTATAACTTTAGCTTGATCTTCTTTGCTTATCTCCCATAGGATGGATTTTCCTTCAAGAAGGTATGAGGTGGGTGGGTAGTGGAAAAGTTCATGGGTTGGATAAGGAGCATGAGGTGTGGTGGATGGCTCATGAATGGGATTAGGAATGGAATCTTCTTGAATAGACTCTTAGGGAGATGACAAGTTGGTCTGATAAATGGAAGTGGTATCTTCTTCAACAAGATTTTCAACTTCCTCGTAGCCCTCTTGAGGCTCTTCAATAGATGCAAAATTATCTTCAACCTCTTGGTTTTCCCACCTTTATAACCTATCTATCCACCATTGGATATAGCATCTCATTTCATGAAAATCATCATTGATGACTTAGTGATCTTCCTCTTCAAATAACCTCAAATTATTCATAAAAAATTGAACTAACTTCCTTAACTTTTTTATGAGATGAATAGGGATCACATCATGTTCTTTATCCCATTTTCTCATCACTTTTTTTGAGTTTAGAATGTTTGACATGAGTACCAATAAGTATTTGGCTTGAGGTGGAATTGAAGTAGGAGGAGGAAGGGATAGTAAGGGTTTTGGTGAGCTCCAATTTGCTGATTTAGATGCCTAATTTGAGATTCTAAGGCATTAAATATTACTTTCAAATCAAAGGAATCATATGATTCTTCATGAGAAGGATGATAGGGAGACACTTCTTGGTATTTTTATTGATAACCTTCCTCATAGGCTTTTTCATAGGGATACTCAATAAAATATGATCATAGAAGGGGGAGTAAGTTGACCATAGTACTACCATGAATCATAGGGTTGATAATAGTCTTGATAGGGATATTGAGACAAATAATTGGGGTCATAAAAAGGTTGGGAAGGAGGTGTATAGTAGAAGATTTCATCATATCCAACCATCCCAACTTCATGAGTCAAATGAAAACATAATATATTATCAAATTATTTCATAATAAGTACCTGGGCTGCTATAATCAGTTGATTATATTCAGAGTTACCATTGGTGTTTATTGGATGCCTCTAAAGGCTGATAGATAAAAGAACAAACCAAAATTTTCTTCCACTCCTTTGGACTTTAATCACATCAAGCATGCCAAAACTACTACCACTAAATTTTACACCCTTGGAGAGGTAGTTGAAGCCTACTCCAAATTGTGTGAAACATGTGATTACCCATAGGCTTGTGGGTTGCCTATAATAGGGGTAAACCTCTAGAATAAAGGGCTAGCTCCCTTAGTTTGTGTATTGAAGCTCATCACCTAAACTATTAACTCATTTAGATGAAAAAGGAGAGAGAATACATAAAGTAAAATATCCTAATGAGGTGATGCCCCAATTTTAATGTGACCACTACCAATCAATTATAATTACATGTCAAACACAAGCTTAACCAACACATACACTAATCCAAATTTGCCTATTGCATGAGTATTTATCATGGAGGTTTGTGAAGAAAAATTAATATAAGAGGAATAAACACAAGGTCATAACATGACACTAGTGGAGAGACAACTCACTAAACTCATGAAATATTCATTAGGACACTTCAAGATACCTTCAACAGATTTTCAAAGCTAAATATGAATGCAAATAAGGACAACATGCTAAGGAAGAGAATATATCACTTAGAAAGATTAAATAGCTAACAAACACATTGAAAAAACTAATGGAGAAGGTAAAATAGATCATTATTTATTTATCAAAGGCTGAAAATGAGAATTTATTCAACATACTCAAGTAGAGGATACAAAGTTATCCAAAAGTGGCTCAGTATATAGAAAAAGTGAGAGAGAAGAGAAGAAGGGCATAGGAGAGAGAAGGTATACTAGTGTCAATGTGAGTTAAAAATAAGATATGAGTTAGGGAAATACCTAAATAGGTCTATGATTACATGTGTATCTCCTTTGAAGATGCTCCAAGTGACATGGAATTTAAAAAGCTTAGTTGACACCTTGACTAGCTTCTTGAAATTTATCTTCTTCTTGACATATTGAAGGACAAGTGGCCTTGATGTTTATATTAGTTTATATAACCCATTTGGTCTAATATTGACACCTATCAACTGATCTCAATAGTTTCTCTTTGACACATCACCTCTTTCTCTTGCAAGGTGTCTATAGGTCTCTTCATCTCCTTAGGCCTATTTTGCACACAAGTGTCAAAACTTAGATTTGTCTTATTTAGCTCATCTAAACTTAATGGATGGCATATTAATACCATATTGGACCTTAAAAAATCCATTTTAAGGCCTCAAAATATCACCAACAAGTTATTCTCTACCAAAAGCCTCAATTAGGCCTCAAACTAGCCCCAACAAATCATTCTCTACCAAAATCCTCAATTAGGCCTCATTCCTTGTTGCTTTAAAATGATGTGAAACTCATTTTATTAATAAATTATAGAAGGTATTTAGAATATTATGGAATATTTCATTACCCTCTATGGATTCACAAATCCAAGTTCAATTTCATTCTCTGAGAGTGAGTGGAGATATCTCTTTTTTCCTTTTCTCTCTCATAACCAGGCCTTCATTAGGCCTCCTTGCCAAAAGAGTGAAAAATGGTTATATATTATACCCACATATTAAAAAACCCCAAAAAATGAGTGATTCACTTAGACAACATCCTCCCCATCCTCCATGTGAAATTTGAAGTTTTGACTCACTGTATAGACCTACAAATATAAAAATTAGTCTTTTTAGCCCTAATTCATATAGTTCCATATAATATTGTATCAACCGATTGAATGGGGTGATTTTAAAAAGAGTTTTTAACATGTTATGGGTGGTTTAGAATTTTTTACAATCCATATAGAGGCATGAAAATGGATTTCTCTCTCTCAACAGGTCCTTATGGTTCTCCTAAACATCTTGAAAGTGCTTCAAATTCTTAAGGATTATTCGTAAATCTTGGGGCCTAAATATCTTAACCAACTACAAAAAATTGAATTATAATATTATATTCAAATTCACCTATAACATCAAGGTCTGATTTATCATTTGTGATCCATACCAAGTAAAGAAAACTAGCCTCTTAGGTTAGAAATAAGCATTCTGGGAGGCTGAGCAAGATTGAAGTATGTAGATGCCTTTCCTTAGTTGGTTTTGGCATCCAATTACATCAATAAGGTATATAATGTACCTATCAACAATTTACAATGTATTTACAACTTAATTATTTAATAAAGCCTTTATACACTCTCTTTGGTCTATGATTAGGTTTTATGAGACAAGTTGACTATGTGACCCTAGCTGACTATCATGCCCTATTTTCTCACTATCAGGGAGTATAATATCTTATGGAGGGTTTTAAAATATTATTAGGTACCCAATTGTATTATATCACTCCAATAACTCCATTTCATATCCTTAGGATTGACTACCCAGGACTATGTATGCACTCACAAGTGTTAGGACTTTATAGGCTCTACCAATTGTGTTTACATTATTATTTGAGTTATATTTTGAGAGAATATTTTAATCTCATTTCAATCATTTTAAATCATTAATTATCCCTCTAATTTTACATCATACAAACCTTAAGACCTTTATAACAAACATAGACTTCAAGAGTAACTAGGATTGTTCTTAACCTACCTGAGCAAATAGGGTTTCAAAGTTTGTCCTTGCCTTATTATTGCTTGAGATAAGGGTATGATGGAGTGATATAATTATACAATCACACTCTAGTACCTTAATATATCTCAATCACTCTTTATAACTTGAACCCTATCCAAACAAAAAAACTATCTTGTGAACCTAGGCAATACTGTGTGCGCTTGACTATATGACCCTTGTTTAGTCACTTTGATCTTGATGCCTTGAGAAGAATTATTTATCATATAAAATTTAAAATAAATACAAAAATCATAATCTCTGGTTTTGAAAACCTTGAATCAACTAAACAAACCTACATGTGTCAACTGCCTATGTATACCCTTTTGGAAAGGGTTTGCAAGTTAGTATCCTAGGATTATTTTCAACATTGAAACCTCAAACTCATAACATGTCATTTATGTAATAAATAAGAATTATTTCTCAACACCTTGAAGTTATTGTTACATTCATCATCACTATCTCAAGGCAAGTCCTATAACTAGGCTAGTTGTAGGTATCAATTAGGGTCTTCTCATGTAGTTTGTATGGTCTTAAAGATAGTATTGAGATCCAATGCCTTCAAGTAATATGATATATAATTTTGATATCTCAATACCATTTTTAAAGTCCTAAATACTCCAAAATGTTACAAACATCTCTGTTTAAGGAAATTTCACTCAGTTGGCTGTAGGTGGACAATTAGGGAAGTTGATTGGGTATTTGGTCTTGAAATGACATTTTCTATATATACCATGCCATCTTATAGTGACCAAAACTTTTAAAAGGTATTTTAACATTTAATTTAAAGTTAGATACCCTATTATACTTTAAAGCTTAGAAAATACCCTCATTATTTACACTTATACAGTCTGCAAGTGACATTAGGTGACTATCTTTTGAGAATTCTGAGTGTAGTTTGGATTAACCTTCTTCACTACATCATGATGTCTTAAAATGTAAATTATATATAAATATAGGTATATTTTACTTAATTACCAACCTATGGAGCATTTTAAACACACCTTTGAACTTCCACATCCATTATTTATACATGTAGTCTTGTAGGTCTCTCTAGGTGCAGTCTTGCTAGCCATCAACTCTTTTTGGCTTCAGATGTTTGGAGATCACAATGATACATTATAATTTCATATTGAACCATCACCATGATGTAATTATAGGTATATAATTCATGAAAATCTAACAATCATTAACTTTCATTAGAGTTGTATACATATAGGTCTTTAGTCTTGTAGGTTTGTAATTCTACATTAGGAAGAAGAAAGTGTAAATATGGAATTTGAGGCTAAAATACTATTGAATTGATTGGATTAAAATATTAAAAAAATAAAATAAAAATATAAAAATCCATGTAAATTTATAATCAAACTAGTCAAACACATACACACGCCCTGCTATGAAAGCACACAGAAAATAGTCTTAAGAGATGAATGAAGGAAGTGGCCATTAAAATTGGTATAGAATATTTGATTGGTTATAATTCTATTTATGGATTGGGTAGGATGATAGAGGGCCATGGAGAACCACTTAAATGTATAAACTAGCTGGAGAACCTATGCAACACAAAAAACTAATAGTTACTTGCAAACTACTCACAAGAGAGACTTTTCATGCCAAAAGGACATCCACATGTGCCACCATGATTATTGAATGTGTGTGAGTAATATATAGACATATTATAACTCATTATAGTAAATTTCAAGAATCCATGAGCTCATAATTTAAATTGAAGTCACTTTAAACTCAGTCTATTGGGTTTTGATCTCTCAAAAAGTAGTCTATCTTCTTAGCGATTGTTCATAAATATAAGAGAACCAATCTAATGACCAATGACACAAATTGGAATCCCATAGGAAAATTTACCTATATGACTTTTGTGATCTAATTGAAATATGCCTTCACTAACTTATGAATGGAGTGATGGAGGAGAGAGAAAATTATGCAACTATGGTGCTTGAAACTTCTTCCAATGCTTTTTACTAACCTTTAGAATCCCAAAGGACATTCTGAATCTTTTTTCACTTGACTTCAATATTATATACAACTTATTCTAACTCCTTAAATTAACATTAAAATCCAATAATCTGACTTTATTCTGACATGATGATAGATGTGATAGTTGAATAATTGATCCAATCTCCTTGGAATGTTTATTGTATGAATTTGGTACTTAGAGAACTTTAACACACACAAAGTTTAAAAATCACATTTTCACTTATTTTTAACACCTCCAAGACTACAAGTGAAACTTAAACACTTAAAAACCTTATAAAATGTTTTGAAAATATGTTTAATACATGAAATGACTTTATTAAACCCATAATCACCTATGACACAACTTGACCATGATTTCTTTCCTCATGACATTTATAGACCACAATACAACCAAAATATGACTTTACCTTAAATTTTCAAAACTAAACTTAAATAATGATAAAAAGGTTAAATGAAGATGTTTAGGAACCATATAATGATGACATGAACACTTAAAAATACCATGACAAGTTTGAATTTGGAGGGGGTTGCCAAATTTGACTTGGGGTCAAATTTGATCAATAATTCCTACATAGTTCAATTATAGCATTGAGACCAAGTTTATTTATGTCTCCATTTACCATTATGTTCAAAGATTATTTATCATCATCATCATCATCTAATATTTTAATAATTTTTTTCTCAAATATTACTATTAATAATTTGCCCTGTCAAGGTCAAATTACTATCCCTATCATTCAAGACTTTCATAAATCTCACCAATATCCCTTTGTAGCAAGTCAAACCAATAAATTGTCACTTAAAATCACTAATTTTGTTAAAAAAATATAAAATTTATTGTAAATGGATCACTATCATTTCTAAAAGAGCATTGCCAAGTTCAAATATGCAGACAATCAATGCATAGGGGTCAATTTTATACGAAAATTAAGGTTTTTGGGAACTACAGGTGGTTTCAAGACCCCAAATTTTTTAGATAGGGTCATCAAGAGTTAGATAACCTTTTTTAAAATTTTCATGGCCATTGGATAAGTGGATATACTCACTATTTTGTAACAGTCCTTAGCATGTCTATTGGAGATCACCATTGGAGTATGAATCATTTTGGAGTGGCACAAATGTTTCTAAGTTTAATTAAAAGTTTTAAAATCATGGTTTAATGTTTTTAAATAATAATTAAACCTTTAAAGAGTGTAAAAACTCTAAATTTTAATTAAACCATGCTCATATAGGCTTATGTAAGTAAATAAGCATATAGGGCAAAAATACATTTTTGGAATTTTCAAGCAAAAATAACTTTCAAAGTGTTTTGATAGAATGGTACAGAACCCATGATTATGTTTTTAGGAATTAATAAGTAGGTGAAGAGTTATTTTCATTTTGGTAAAATTTTCATTTTTTGTAGTTCTAGACACCTTTCCTAGCCTCTTGTTCAGATGCTCATATCTTTCACCATGTGTGGAGTTGGGCCAAAAATTATTAGTATGTTTTGAGGACCCATATTTAATTATAATTAATGAACAATTGAGATCATTTTAGGGTTTTTTATTTATGAAAAATCATTAAGAGTGTAGGTAGCCCAAAATGTAGTAAAAACCCCATAGGCAGATTTCTCCACCTGGCAATTTTTTATATATTCTGCATAGGAACCCAATATTTTCATGGATGTTATAGGGGCAAGTGTGATACAAACTAATATAAATATTTTGGGATTTTGAGGTATGTACTTCATGAATCATCATTTTTAACATTCAACTTTAAAGCCTACCTAAAACCTTAAAAAATCTAGTTTTATAAAATTTTGATTTTATTGCCATCAAATCATCATGGATAAACCTAAAAAATTTTACAATGTCAATTAAAATAAAATAGAATTACATAAATTTCAATTTTATGCATGAAGTTGTACGAATGAGGGTATAAATCATGTTTTTTGTGGAAAAAAGCATGTAAAATGAAGTATAGGATAGTTCAATAAAATATAATCAATGTATATCAAATAATAATACTTTATATTCATATTAAAATATTAATTTGATAATATATAATATTAGAAGTTTTCCAATCAGTTCAATCAAAATGGCTAGTCTATAGGAAAATGGAGTGAACTAGACCTTGTTAACCCTGTTGATTGAATGACGAGTGTTTTCTGATCAAAATCAAATATATTTTGATGAGAAATTTTTTTTAAGGTATATTTAATTATTTTTTCAGGTATAATTTTGTATTTTTTTAGGTTTAATGGAGTTCAAATTCAAGAAGATAGGCTAATAGGCCTAATTGCCCTAATAAGCTTAATTGGTCAATCAAGCAAGTAAAGAATGGTATTGAAAATATATCAAATGAATTAATTTTGGAGTTAACATATGACATATATGTTTTTAAAATAGATATATCATTATAAATTCAATCCAAAAGTTCTAATTCATGCAAGTATATCTCAAATTGAGTTAGCTAGTCCTTAAGGGTCAAATCTCTTCGATTGACTAGTTTGACTAGTTTCATGCATCTCTCATGTTTTTCATGCAAGATAAAAAATTAAAAAAATTAAACCCAATTTTAATATGGATTTATATTCTAATTTATGACATGATTTTCATGAAAATAAGGTTGAAAAGTCAACATGGGCCCACCACTTCTAAATTTTATGCCAAAAATGAAGAACTTGCAATTTTTAAAGACTTAGAAGATTTTAAAGCCTTTATTTAATATTATAGAAGGATTTTAGTTTTATTTTAACTCAAATAAGACTAATCCTTCTCTTTTCCATGCCAATTTGGATTTATTTAAGGTTTTAGACTTATATATTGGATTTTTGAAGCCATTTTTCATTAATTTTTGAAGGAGAGCAAAAATTGTAATTGACACCATTTATCAAAAAAAGAAGATTTTTTGCATATGTTTTTTTTTGGATCATAATAGAGTTTATTTTTTGATTATGTACCAACATATAATCGATATATATATCCAAATTTTTTAGGTACTTTCCTCACCTACTATGAAAATCTCATCTTCTACAGGTCATTTGAAGAGTTAGGAATAGAATTTGCTTTGCAAGCTTCTTTTAGGCCTTCTTTTGAAACACTTATGTTCATGATTGAATGTAGAGTTTTTTTTAGATTAATATGTGTGTCTTACTCAATTTTATAAATTTTTTATAGAATATCAATCATTTAGTTGCATCACCCCATTTAGATAAGATTTCCCATTTCAATTTCTTTCTCCCTTTTCATCCCCAAAAAATCAAAATAGTTTAGTTTTAATAAATAAATCTTAAGAGAAACATCTCTCTCTGGAGCTTTTTCTTAGTACAGAGTCACCCATACTCTGAGAAGATCCAATAGTATTAGCTGGAGAGAGGGTGTGTTTTACACATCTTCAATTAGGATGCACTCTAGAGTGATAATAGTTTCTAGCACTCCCAATGGGACATTCATTCTATGCACTAGCCATTAGAGGCATCCAGAAGATTAGTGCAACTTTCAGGTACTCAAATATGGTTATGAACATCAGGTATCATTTGAATATTAATTAATTTTAGTATTTGGCTAACTAATGGTCTCAAATGGCTTGTTTTAGTAAAGATCCATATTATCCTCACTATGATCAGTATGACCAACCACACTATGATCCTCACCAGGAGTATGAGGATCTATATCAGTCATATATGTAAAAGAACTACCATGATCCTCCCTATGAACAACCATTATATCATAATATTGACCCTTACCAATATTATAATGAGCCATCCTAACTATTTATCCAACCTAATCATGGCCATTTTGTAGCTACCCAATCTATATGAGTAACTAAACAAACTTTAGTTAGCCTTGAAAATCATGCACTAGAGTTGCACTCATAGAGCTATTATGGTCAAGATACTCCTACTGACCAGATCCATCATCTAAGAGAGTCATTGCAATAAATAAAATAATAATGGACACTTATTGAGAGGGCAAATTGGGGTAATCTCACTGGTGAGATGATGGATGTAGGTAGTTACATTCAAAGTATTGAAGATAAACTAAAAGTCCTTAAGGAATAATAGGTTTAGCCTCACTCTTCTTATATTCCATCCATTCCTTCTCAAGAGACTATTCCAAGAGCCCCTTTGAGTTTGCCAATTCATATGTTTCTCAGACCTTCCCTTCTTGTAGTTCTATCCAAGAAAATTGTCAAAGAAAGAAGGATGTTGTTATGGCACAATGTGCTATTGAGATCACTGACCACTTTAAAGAGAAGATATTCTAGGAGAATATTGATAAGTAGATCAAAGAGTTGGAGCTAAATACTAGGAAAGAAGAGGAGAACCAGAATAAAAAGGTAAAAGAAGATCCTTTATCTTTCTCATCTTGGAACCAAATCATGGAGTTAAGCAATAAAAATGAACAATCAAGCATCACTCAGGATATTGAATTTAGGCAAGAGATCATTTAGCTTTCATCCCTTACTCTTTATAAGACTAAATCCTTTCCTTCATGGAAAACCATTCAAGAAAAAGTGTAGAGAGATGAGGTGAAGGTGATACAAGAAGAGCAGCCTCATGAGAAAAATCAGGTCTCTATGGTTACTTCTATAGATCTTTTGCATCTTATTGAATACTTCTATGGGTCTATCATGCCATTCTTAGATTAAGAACCTCTTATTTATGAGAAAAGAGAAGAATATGAAGCTAAAGAGATAGATAATGATGATAATTCTAGCTATCAAAAAGAAGAAATCATAGTTAGGACAACACTTGGCAAAGAGAAAAATGATTCAATTTTCCATGATGAACAAGAAGATGAATTATAGGAGGATTCTTAATAATTTGTAGAAATTGAGATAGATGAAGTACAAACAAATATTTCTTCAAAAGGAAGCCATGAAGACAACTCACATAGAGCCATTGTTGAGATGAAGAATATTTTTGATAAAGATGAGACAAGTGCAGTAGATCAAGAAATTTCATTTGACTTCATCCAAAAGGTAGAAATATGTGATCAACATATTTCAAATGGTAATAATATTGATTAATTTCATGTTTTTTCCATAGATCATGATGAAGAAGCCTTTTGAGATGACTTAGAGAGTTTTAATGTAATATTTGATGGTCCATCTCCAACCCAAGTGGAGATTGATGAATGTCTTGTAAAGATTACTATTGTAGTTATTCATCAAGAAGAAATTAAAGTCATATTAAAACCATGTTTGGATAATTATAAAGGATCTAAAGACTTTTACAAAGTACCACTTCAAATGGAGTCAAATAAAGACATCAATATAGGTATACTAGCTGAATTGCCAATATAATCATTGAATGAGAATGTGTCAAATCATGATCAACCTATGAATGAGGTAGAGATAACACTTTTGATGAAACAAAGGAGAATATGGGAGGAAGATGATTGGATCCTAGATCCATATCTTTAATCCATGCACCTAAGAATAAAATTTGGAAGCCTAGCTATATCATCCAAAAAAACATGAACATATAAGTACTCCCATTTGTAGAAGAGGGCTATCAAAAGGAAGTAATCATATTTCAAAGTTCCATGGTGCATCAAATGAATTTACATTAGATCCAGGAGGACCAACAAGGTGGAGGTTACTTTGTACATAATAGACTATTTTTTTGTTTTCTCTAATTACATATCTGCACATTCATTCAATTGTTGTTTTTTCCCTTTTTGGTTATTATTGTCCATTTTTCTAAGTGCACACGTGCACATGTTTGTGTTTTTGCCCACAAAATATCTTCCAATATTCAGTGTATATCCAATTTTTTCATAGCCAATTTTTTTGAGTTTTTGACTAGCAGGTTGTGCGACCCCAAAAGTCACCATAATTGTTAGTAATTTGACCTGTCAAGGTCAAATTACTATCCCTATCATTCGAAACTTTCCTAAATCTCACCAATATCCATTTGTAGTAGGTTAAACCAATAAATTTTGGCCTAAAATCACTAATTTTGGTAAAAAAACATAAAAAATTGATTGTAAATGGGTCATTTTCATTTAAAAAAAAATTGTCAAGTTTAAATATGCAGACAATCCATGCACAAGGGTCAATTTTATGAGAAAATTGATATTTTTATGAGCTACATGTGGTTTCAAGACCCTAAATTTTGTACACAAGAATATCAAGAGTTGGATAATATTATGAAAAATTTTCATGGCCATTGGATGAGTGGAGATACTATTTTGTAATAGTCTCTAGCATGTCTATTGGAGATCACCATTGGAGTAGGCATCATTCTAGAGTGCCATAGAGGTTTATAATTAAAATTTTAAAATTATGGGATGATGTTTTAAATGATAATCAGACCTTTAAATAGTGTCATAACTCTAAATTTTAAGCAAACCATGCCCATACAGTTTTATGCAAGCAAATAGGCATATAGGTGAAAAAGACATTTTTGGACTATTCAAGAAAAATGAATTTTATAATGTTTTTATAGAATTTTATAGACCCCATAATTATTTTTTCAGGAATTTGGAATAATTTTAAGATTTATTTTAATTTTGGTAAAATTTTCACTTTTTGCAGTTCTAGACACCCTTCCTAGCCTCCTGTTTAGATGCTCATATCTTTCACCACATGTGGAATTTATATGAATGATATTAGTATGTTTTTATAAAATATATTTAATTATAATTAATAAAAAATCAATAATATTTTAGGGTATTTTATTTATTAACAATTATTAAGAGCGTAGGTAGCCCAAAATGCAATCAAAACCCCAAAAGTAGATTTCTCCACGTGGTAAATTTTTATATATTTTTCATGGGGGCCCAATATTTTAAGGGATGTTAGGGGGTAAGTTTAATATAAATAAATTTAAATATTTTAGGTTTTTGAGGTATGTATTTGATGAATCATCATTTTGAAGATTCAACATCAAAGCCTGCCTAAAACCTTAAAAAAATAGTTTTTAAAAAAATTGATTTTATTACCATAAAATCATCATGGATAAAAATAAAACCTTATAAAATGTAAATTAAACTCAAATATAATTTCATAAATTTCAAATTTATGCATGGAGTTGTATGGATGAGGGCATACATCATATTTTTTATGGGAAAAAGCTTGTAAAATAAAGTATAGGATAGTTCAATGAAATATAATCAATGGATCTCAAAGATTAATATATTTTATTCATAATAAAATTTTAATTTGGTCATAAATAATCTTATAAGTGTCATAACCAACTAAATCAAAATGTCCAGTCTGTAGGAAAATAGAACAAAATAGGCCTAGTCAACCCTGTTGACTGAATAACGAGTGTTTTGTCATCAAAATCAAATACATTGTGATGAGAAAAGTATTTTCAAATATACTTAATTATTTTTTAAGTTTTAATGGAATATTTTTTAATTTTTAATGGAGTCTAAATGCAAGAATATAGGCTATTAGGCCTAATTGGCCTAATAGGCTTAATTGGTTAATCAAACAAGTAAAGAATGGCATTAAAAATATATCAAATGAATTAATTTTCAAGTTACCACATGAAATATATGTTTTATAAGTTGATATATCATTATAAAGTCAATCCAAAAGTTCCAATTCATGTAGTTTGAGCTCAAGTTGAGTTAACTAGTCCTTAAGGGTCAAATCTCTTAGGTTGACTAGTTTGACTAGTTTCATGCATCTCCCATTCTTTTCATGCAAGATAAGAAAATTCAAGAAATTAAAGCCAATTTTAATATGGATTTATTTTAAAATTTATTGTATTATTTTCATTCAAGGAAGGTTGACAAGTCAACATGGGCCCACCACTTCTCAATTCTATGCTAAAAATGAAGAATATGCAATTTTTGAAGACTTAGAGGATTTTAAAGCCTTTATTTAATATTTTCAAAGGATTTTAGTCTTATTTTAACTCAAATAAGACTAGTAATCCTATTTTACATTCCACTTTGGATTTATTTAAGGTTTTATACTTATATATTGGCTTTTTGAAGCCATTTTTCATTAATTCTTGAAGGAGAGTAAAGCTTGTAATTGACACCATTTATCAAATAAATAAGATTTTCTGCATATGTTTTTTTAGATCAAAATAGAGTTTGTTTTTTGATTTTGTACTAGAATATAATTGAGATATATATAGGTCCTTTCCTCACCTATTATGAAAATCTCATCCTCTATAGGTCATTTGAAGAGCTAGGAATAGAATTTGCTTTGCAAGCTTCTTTCAGGCCTTCTTTTGAAATACTTATGTCTAGGATTGAATGCAAAGTTTTATTTTAGATTCATATATGTGTCTTAGTTTTTAAAAAGTTTAAAAGAGTATCAATCATTCAGGTGCATTATCCCATTTAGATAGGATTTCTCCTTTCAGTTTCTTTCTCCCTTTTCATCCCAAAAAAATTAAAATAGTTTAGTTTTAATAGATACATCTTAAGGGAACCATCCATATTTGGAAGTTATTCTTAGTATAAAGTCACCCACACTTTGATAATATCCAATTATATCAGCTAGAGAGAGTGTGTGTTTTACACATCTTCAAGCAAGTGCACTCCAGAGTGATAACACTTATTCTAACTCATATCCACATATTCTATGTGCAAAGAGGAAATGATCAAGATAGTATTCCATATTCTCTTCTTATTTTTATTTTATGCAGAATTATTCTTCTTATCTATCCCTTAATCTATAATATTCATGATATTTATCCAAGAATCCATTTTCTATTTCATTCCATGTGTGAATATAATTTGGTTGTAAACCCATAAGCCATCCAATGGTTGAATCCTTGAGTGTAGAATTACAAATTTTTAATTTGTGATTATCACTTTTGTAATCATGAGTTTGACACAAGACCTTAAATTTAATAAAAAATTGATGAGGGTCCTCTATAAGTAATCCCTTGAAACTAGGTATTATGGATGGATATATGTTATTCATTGCAACATTCTCAAATTGACCTAGGATAATAAGATAGGTTAACATTCTACCTAGTGGTTGAGCTCTACCTCCTATAGTCCTATTTTAGAGATTATTTCCCAATAGATGTAGAGAGTTATCTTATGAGGTATTGAATCATTAGAAGTGGATGGAAGGATACTTGATGGAGATTCAAAAATCTAGTTTAAACTATGTTTTGTCCTTAATTTATTTGTTTGAAAGGATTCACCTACCTCTAAGGTATGATTCCAAAGTTTAGATGAGGCTACAAATGGTTCATCCTTAATAGTTTAAAGTTATTTTCCTATAAGATCTTTTAGGACAAATTTTTAATATGATTTACTAGTAATCATGCTTTGTTGAGGGGTCTTAAGAATGTATCTTCCCTTTGAATCTCTTTGTCTATTCATATATTTCTTTAATTTTTAGGAATTTTTATCAAATAATTATTAGTTTTAAGATTTAAACCCTACTAAAACCCAAAAAATCCCTAGGAATGGTGCCAAAAATGATGAGTGTCATCAATCTCTTCATTTATATCAACTCAACTTGGTTGATGTCATATCAAACTAGGGATGGTGTCTAATGAAAGTCAATAGTAAGGTGAAAAGAATAGTAACTAACAATTTCATTCTTGGGAGGAGTTATGGGTCATTTATCTTAAAGATATATTCTAGTTTCTTAAATGATTTTTTCCCATTGTTTAGAAAATAAACACACTTTAAAGAATTGAAAATGTTGAAAAGTAAACACACTTTCTTAGAAACAAACACAATTTTTGCAAAGGAAATTTATTTGGAAATAAACAAAATTTTTGTATACAAAATCACACATTAATTTATTCGAATTATGATTTAAATGAAGTGTTTTAGAAAGGAAGTGTTGAAATTAAAGAAACATAAATTCATTTGAAATAAGAACACACACACACACACACACAAACCTATAGGTTAGATTAAAGCATACATTCAACTTAAAGAATAAAAACATTAAGTACAAAACATATAATACCACATGTAAGATCCTAATTCATTGGTTGAGTGGGCCCTTGCTCTCCCTTGGAACATGATAAAAGTCAACACTTAAATCTTAAGGAACATCAAATATTTATTAACTTCTAAAATGATTACAATCTAGAAAAATACCTCAACAACTATGCTTAATTATATGATTTTTACTTGTATTATTCTCTCTATATCATCAACAAGACATGTTTATATACCATAATGCTTTTAAAATAATGAATGTGAAACAACTAATATCCTAAAAATAATGTTAACATAATCTTATTTATTTAAAAAATAGAAAAAAGTTACAATAGTATTCCATGTTTCAAGGTGAAATAATGGAAGAGATGGCATAAGTGCTCATATAAAGTCTTTAGCTAGTTACAATTTCATAAAATCTAGTAACCAATCTTCCATAATATCCATAGTGAAATTCATACAAGACCTTACTATAAATATTATGTATATAAGCAAAAATACTATATATGATAAGTTTCTGCATGAGTTTAGAATTACCCAAATATAGCTTGGAAGATCCTTGATTAGGTATGCATGATGTGTCTATTGGTGTATGGATGCCAAAATGTTTTCAAACAATATTGATGACTAGTTTGCATAACTCCAAAGCTAGACTGGTGTAATCTAGAACTAACCTAATGGAATCTGGAGTCAGACTAGTGATCTCCAAAGCCAACCTGGTGAACTCTAGAGTTAGACTAATAAAATCTAGAGATATTCTAGGTTTAAATTTGGTGGGTTGTAAAGGGTAATATTTTTTTTACCAAAACCATAGTTTTTTATCATAATACATTTACACAGCCTATAAGTAAGAAAGTGATAGATTTTTAGAAAGGGTTAGAATGAAATGGTGAAAATAAGCAACATTGACTCACACATACTAATCAAGGTAAATGTATTCATATTCTATTTTATATTATAAAAAGTTATAAAATGCACATTCAAATACATTAAAAGGGAGATTATTAGGGGATAAACAAGGTCATTACTTAGATATAATGAGCCATTAGATGGAATCAACACTTAGTCCAAATGAAGTTATTCTAATGACTAAAACCTTATATCTTTCTCAGAATGCTATAAACTTGTTTATCTTTTATTTTTTGCAATTTCTGGACCTGTGCCTATTTTTCAATTTCCTATACATTTTCATCATAGTCAAAAGCTTACACCAAAAAAAGTGTCCGATCCTAATGAAAGTATCTATTGACCTAAATTCATCCAATTTAAAAATGAAAACACATACGTATGGTTAGTACAAGTGCTTTAATGTAATACATATATCGAAAGGATTGGTATATATGCATGATCAATCCTCATTCATTCTTCACCTAGCATAGACCAAAAATATCACAAAGAAACTTACCAAAAGAGTTAAATAAATCATTCAAGTGATCAAAGCTTCCCTATTTTTCCATATCAATCACAAGGAAAAAAATCTACACTTCTGAAGGAATAAAGGATCAACCCATGAACCATATTACCAAGTTACAAGTTAGGCCACTATTATACTTTCTTATCATATATTACATACTTGTGCACATATAAGCCCACACATAGGAGATACATACAAAAATAGAATGACCTCTTTAGAGTAGTGTTTATGTAGGAAACACTCACTAATAAAGGGGTCTTTTAGGTTAGCTCAACATCATGAGCCCACTAACCCATTTTTCCCACAGTCATTATGAAGATGAAGAATTAGGGTTTTGCTATTTGATAATGAATGACAATCCATGAGCCATATCTGATCACACTAGAGTCAAGATGACATAAAACTTATAACATTTTATGTGGTCACATATAAATATATTAGGTATTCCATACTATAAACCTGCATCCAAGTTAGACACGTGTGTTGACACAACTATATGAGGTTAATGTAAGTGTATAAGGTCATAAAGGTCAAATTCTTAGAATCTAAAAAATGATCCAAAATTTAAATATAGTATATTTACAACTTATTCCATATTAGATCTGAATGTGCAGAGTAATATAGATAAGAAGTATTATTATTTTCCTTTTATTACAATATCAATCATTGATTTTACTTATTAATTTTATCATAACTCAATATTTAAATTCAGATTATTATATACATGAGTTTAAAAAATAATTGGCTTACTACAGAGATAGTTTATCACCCTTAATCCCTAGGCTATATCTATTCCCTTTAACCCTAGATTAATTAATATATATTTTATGGTTAAACAAACCAGTTCAGACTGGGTCTATTTTCCTTTCTTCTTCACTGCTTCCATTTATGCTATCACTTCAGTTTCATTGGCTAGGTTGAGATGAATCTTGTCATCCTCATGAGGCTCATGGTGATATGTGATATTGAGACAATATTTTTACTTCACCAAATGGGTATTGATAACCCTAAAAATATCCCATTCTTGGTGATCTAAATTTCCTAAGGCATAAGCATTACTATTTTGTACGTTATTCCATAGGGAAAGTATATTCTTTTATTAATGGTGGTAAATGAATATTGGTAACTCTAGGCATGCCTTCTACCAACAATGAAGTGAGTGACCCATAACACCCTCAACTAATTTATAAGTAATCACTTGCTCTATGAAGTGATCCATAACTCGATAGGGTATGAGGAGATGAGCTTACCATATGCCCTCTACCTAGATGATGGTGTGATCCATCTATTACTAGTTGGCTTATATGGGTAGGAGCATCCTCCTTATCTTAGCTGAGATTTGTATCATGTGTCTCTCATTAATTTATATGTATACCATAAGGTATGCATACTTGCATATGTATCATGGTGCATATATAACTTATAAATAATCACATGAACCATGGAACCATAATATGTCTATGGAAGGAACATAAAGGGTTTAAATGTGAGGGTGGTTCAGACTATGTCTACAAGATAGCTCAACATATATAAATTTACATGTCATATGGCCTCACTAAATCCTTGACAAATTTGAAATTTATGAGGTTTATGAGGTTTGAGACTTTCTTTTCCTTGAGGATGATGTTTAGTAGGGGAACCTAGAGGATGTTAGCATGAACAACATCATTTACTACAAAAAATTGATTCATCATGATCATCTCACTATAAATTCCCTCCCAAAAGGTGTGAATAGTGTAAGCATTGATGTCATCCATTTTGGTCTATTGATTAGGATTGACAACCCAATATTAGATACCCCCATATATTTCATGTGTATCAGTCCATGTGTCTACTGCATTTCAGTCATAAACTAGGGTGGAATATAGGAGGATGTAGTATTGATTGAAGGTAGATATATAGATCTCCAAAATTTTATTATGGGACACTATAGAGTATACTAAGTCCTTAGTAGTATCATGAACATACATAAAATTTAATAGCATGTTACCAAAGAGATCAGTACATAGGGACACTTCTAACTTAGCAACCACTTTTTATAATCTCAACTTCTCAAGGGTTGTGAGAGTGTCAAAGAACTTGGTCTCCTCCTCATCATCATTTGAGGTGGATTTATGTACATATTCAATCACCCTAAACACTTTATTTTAATTCTCAAAATGGGTTAGGTTTGATGAGAAGGTGGTGTCTCTAAATTTAGGCTCGAGTCTAGGTTAGAATATGATGTGGCTATGACTAAGAGTTTGAATGTTCTTAGTACATAATTATGATTCTAATGAAGCACTAGAAGTTTGAGAAGGCATTAAAATGAAGGATACTTGCGAGTTGTTAGTGATAATAATAAATCATATTGATTTGAGGACTTATAGATCTCCACAAAGATATCTTATATAGCAATGTTTGGGGCCCAATTTGTGTGAACTCAAATTTGATTTCATGGCATAATCTACTTGAATGTTTCTTGATATAGTATTAACTTAGATAATTTCAAAATTTTACTCCTAGTTTGGATT
This sequence comes from Torreya grandis, assembly GCA_037957365.1. NCBI lineage: Eukaryota > Viridiplantae > Streptophyta > Pinopsida > Cupressales > Taxaceae > Torreya > Torreya grandis. The sequence continues at coordinate 692,945 of JARHVA010000219.1, read as the reverse complement.
TTGTGATGATAAAAGGATACTTAACAGCTATCAAATCATAGTCAGGGTACTATTATCCCTCAAAATATGCACCTGTATCTAAAAGGCTCTCACACACATTGGTGTGTGTCACTTCTACACATAAAACCTTGAGATTACATTTCAAAGATAAATTCATTATCTTATTGTAATAATGGGATCATTCCCCAAGGTGTGGGACTCTTGTGCTCCTTGGGATGAACCTCTAGAGTAGGATGGCTTCTTTCTATTCTAAATGAACCTAGTTTAGGACCAACATGTAAATCTACAAAAAAACATAATTAAATACAATGTTATGCTAAACCTAAAATTGATAAAGGGGAAAGGGAGAGAAAAGGTAAGAGGATTGATGGAATGTAAATGGTGATGAACCAAGAATAGAGCAATCACCTCACCCACTTAGTGACACATTAAAATTAATATAATGGATACAAAATCTTCAAACCGAGTGCACTACATAAGTGTTTTACATGGAGGTAAGGGAACACAAAACAACATTAGGAGGGGTGAAAAATGGTCCACTTATAACACCTACATAGACATGTTCATATAAATCATGTGACCTGCAAAGACTTCCAATTCTACATAGAGTTACAAATGAGAGGAACAAACATACACAAAAAAGGATAAAAAAAATGAATGAACATAAAACACAAAGAATGAATAAAATTAAATTAGTTATTAGTAATATCAATATCTAAGGTAATACTACAAACTTGAATGGTTATAACTTTGTTCTACTAGGAGAGGGATCTTGGAGGGCAAATTTTGGCAGGATTATGATATCTAAAAATTTAAACCCTTTTATAATAAAAAATAAAGGTTTATATAGCATTGGGTAAGGATCTGCATAATCAGTTAAACATTTGAGGTGGTAGATAGGAAATTGAATTTGAAAATGGCACCTAGAGCCCAAGGTCAATTAAGAGCACCAAAAATCTTCACAATAACTACTATAGGCTATGTTCATTCAATTAATCTAATCATGGAAGTAGTTGGAATGTCATTATTAGATATTTAGGTGGCCCTCATGTTCAAAGAGCATGGATATGTGATTCTATAGTTAGAGGGGATGTGTGTATATGCTTTGACATTCTGAAAATCATCCTTACATTCAATCATGTTCAAATTTGGTTCCCTCAATGTCCAATCGGGATCAACTACCACCCTTATTCATGACTACCACCTATAAATCCATATATACTAGCCAACTGACATGGAATTGTATAGGCATATCTTTGGGTTCTATAATGCCATCTTGTGCATGTGGTTAGTTATAAGTATCCTAAATAAACGGTGTAAAATGAAGGTTACATATAAAGGTGGATACGTAGTGAAACTATGGGCTTATGAAGGATGTTGAGGGAAATTATTTACAGAAATACACAAGGCCCTAACTTATCTTATATCTAGTCTCTTCTAATGGTATTTATATTTTTCACCTTCTATCCAAAATGTATATTTGTCTATGAAGGAGATGGCGCAAAACCTAGATCAAAGTCTACATTTTAAAAGGGTGCATATGTTAAACCTTATAATTTGGTGCAAGACTTCACCATTCAGTCATGGGTAGGCATTTAAATAAGAGCATGCAAGAATATTGATATCTTTAATGAACTCATCACAATTTTGAACTACTTTCTACACACTTATCTCTTTCACTAATTGCAGTCTGGGAGACTTGCACACTCTAATTTATACATTTTTTTGGTGCATTGAAGGATATTTACATGGGGAATACATTGGGAACTCCTTATAGGATTAAATTGACACTTAGTTAATGTGAAAAATTATGTTGAATGTTGAGTACAGGCATGGATGGGGAGGCATCTATGTATAGGTTTATATTTAGGAAACTCAATATTACAAAAGTGCATAACCTCTTTTACAGTCCTTATGAGTTCAATGTTTGTTGGGGAGGTGACATATAGATTCAACACTTTTGGTGACCTTTATGGGCTATTTTCTTATTAATCAAAAATGTATTAGCCTTGAAGTAATCCATTGGGCACAAACTTATCTAGAATCCATTGATATTCTTTATCTTGATTCTGATTAGGCATGATAAACCTAAGCTAACCTAGAAAGAACTAAGATAACTTATAAAAGTACAAACAAAGAAAACAAATATGTTAAATGGTGCTCAAAAGAAGGACAAATATAAGCTAATAGAATTATGCACAAATGATTGGAGGAAATGAAACTATTATAATCAATAACATGTTGGTGTGAAACTTAGGGAAATTAAAACATCTAACCTACTATTTAAAAGGGTTATCATGATCATTAGAGATAATGCTTGATATTAATCCCATTGATAGGGATGGGAAACACTTCTCTATTTGGCCTTGTGAGATGGTATGCATTGGCTTGCTTACAATTGGCTATGGTATAAGGGATACTCTATATAGAAACAAATTTTGTATGCTTCCCAAACTTTACTCTATTTTCATCCCATTTAAGTAATGAATCTCCTTCATTAACTATTTTATTATCAACCCTTCCATCGAATGTTATCCAGGTCTACACTTGCTAAAGCTCCATAGTGTGCATGGATTGTAACCTAAGTTATTTGGCATCCATTATCTTGATTAACCTTAATAACATGGGATTGATCTCAAGCAATTCCAATTAATGGGATAGATATAGTGGAGGAAACTCAAGAGACATGGGTAACCTTGCTTCCTTTCCATAGACTAACTTGAAGGATAAATTTACCAACACTCTTTTCAGTGTTATTTGATCTACCCAAAGGGATATCTTGAGCTTGGTGTGTTAGGATCACATGTCAATTCTTGAATAGAGTTGGCCAATAATATTTATCTTGAATTATTTTAATAGTAGTGGTTTTTAATGAATATGGGTCTCCCAATGGCCCATTGTGGAATTATTTAAGGATCCTATTCATTTGATCCTATTTTATACATTGTAAGAGAACTCCATTGATGTTTCTTCAAAAAATTACACCAATAAAAAGTACATAAGGAATTTATTTTAATCTAAAACGTTTGTGCTTGGTCATATTCAAGCCATGCTGATATACACTAGCCTAGAGGAAGATCCTCATGTTCTAAGTCCAATCCACCAAAATGTCTTAGCCCATTGGTTAGTATTCATACAATGTAAATATTGATCTATATTATATCTTCACATCCTATGCTAGATGATCATAGAGTCCCTTTCCTCACACTATTTTTGGGATTTAGATGTCTATGTCATATTCCATTATGTTTGTGACCTAACCAACTCTTTTTTCATCGATGTCCTTACTAAGTAAGAACTCCTTTATACTCAAGTGTAAGACCATGATCTGGATCTTATTGTTGGAGAGCATATGCTTGAACTTATTGATCACTCTCATTAGTTAAAGGGTGTATTTATTTAAAAATATATAGCATATCTCATAATCTTTGAGTGTATGGATAAATAGATTAATAGGCTGATTTAGTTGATCTTTATTGTATTGTGCTAGAACGGTTGAGATGCATTTAGTTCCACTAAATGTATAAAGGATATAATCCCTAATATATTCTATGTTTATTAGGGTGTGTCCCTTTGTGATGGCTCACTTAATGGCCTTAAAACTATTTTAGCCTTCTGAGGCCCATGTAAACACAACACTCTTCTTGAGCATTATTGTGAGGGGTTTGACTAGAGTCATGAAACTCACCAATTTTTTTTGATGAAATTTATTTTCCCTAAGAAGATTTAGAGTACCTTCTTGTGACCTAGGGGAGGGAGTGATAGAATGGCCTCAACTCATTTTGGATAAATTACAAGTCCCTCTTTAGATATGATGTGTCTTAAAAGTTTACCTTCATGCACAGTGCATAAACACTTATTTGGGTTCAAAGAGATTCCTAAACTCTTAAATTTTTTGAAAGACTTACTCTAGGTGACCTGAATGATTTGTTTTTTTCTTTGAGAAAAATAGTTATATCATCAAGGTAAACCAAGATGATGTTATTGAGGAGTCCCTTGAATTCCATATCCATGGCCCTCTAGAAGGTAACTCCTAAATTTTTCAAACCAAAGGTCATCCTTTGGTATGAAAAGGTACCCCACTTACTAGTGAATGCCATTTTAAATTGATCACACTCCCACACAACTACATGGTTATAGACCAAATAACCATCCAATAATGAAAAACTTTCCACACTTATGACTATTTATAGAATTTACTCCATTGGTGGGAGGGGGTAGTGATCTTTGAGGGAGGTTTTGTTCAAGTCCTTAAAGTCTATGCAAAATTGGACATATCCATTCCTATTATGCATTGGGACTAGATTGGTCATTCACGAGTAATTATTAATATAATATTATGTTGGCCTCAGTAATATTTGAGAGCTCATTCCTCACTAAGGGCTCAAGCTTAGGGTTAACTAGCCATTGCTTTTGCCTGACTGACCTAGTATGAGGGTCAAGCTCAATAGTATGTTGGGTTAAGCCTATATAAAAGCCTCTAAGGTCTTAGTATACCCATGTGAATATATCATCATATATTTTTCTTATCCTAATGAATTTTTTAATTTTAGATGGGGAGCATATCTTACTAGCTTGTAGGAGCTTTTCTCAAATATGGCCACTAGCTCAAAGATTTCCTCCTTCACCATCATGTTTTTCCTCTCATCCTTTATCTATTCTTCAGAACTGAAGATGATTTCAAGAATGACTATCCATTTATGTATCTTATTACCTTTATTTGAATTATCTACTCCTTATATTAAGTTTGAAGCTATGGTTGATTGTTGGTGTAGAATTTAGCTTCATCTTGTAAGAAGCTGATAAAATTTTCATCACTTTCAAACACATACTAATTTATTGCATTTTTTGGGACTAATAGTCTATCTACAAGTTTTACAAGCTATTCAAACTCATTATTTATACTATGTGGGAGGATAATTTTACCCATGATTATGAGCCTGTCATCATTATCATTTTGTTCCCTTCATATTGAATAGTTATTGAAAGCATTGAAATCTTCAATTATATCCCATGCCTTATATTTTTAATCTCTTTGTAGACTATTTTTAGACATGATATATGATTTGACCTAATTTACCACCATTTCACTATCTCTAAAATTTTACAACACCTTATTTCCTTTCTTATGTGCCAATTAGAGACCCTAAATCAATGCCTCATATTCAACAACATTATTTATGCAACTGAACTACAATTTGAACTCATGAAAATATTTATCCTTTTAAGGGGAGACCATTAAAACATCAAATCTTGATCCATTTTTGATTTAGGATCCATCTAAGTATAACTACCATATGCCTTCATGGTCTTCTTGCACCTTTATAATGTTAGGCAATAAGGTGTCCTCATTAAAAATGCAATATATGCCTAGCCTTATTTCCTCTATGTTGTTGTATGGGTCAAGCTTGTAATTTTAATGCACCCATTAGTCAAGTATGTTATCCAAAAGTACTTCAAGAGACATGGTTGTCTCATGAAGAATTAAATTCTCTTATTGGTCAAACAAGGTGTAGTTTGTATTAATCAGGATATGAATGTATGGCTATATGTGATTCTTCAAAATAGGCACATAATTGATGGTCACCTTGGTTCCATATCTAGTTCTAAGTAGCATGTGCAACCAATCCAAGGATAGATATCCACCAACCTTCACAGTGAAATCTTAGGAGAGGCATATAATAAATTAATGGGGTAAGATAATGATTGTAATGTCCTACATAATGGAAAGGGTCGAACATGTGTGTAGAGTGAAACTCATATCCTTGATTATTTCCATAGTATTAACTAATGTTCTATCTAATTAGACAACCCCTATTGATATGGAATAATATGTTATGACTAACATGTCTATGATTTTATTTAGCATTACTGAGCTACTTGTGCTATAAACTATCATAAAATTATATACAAGATGATTGTTGATAATGAAAAAGACTTAGGATGGGGGTGGTTTGATATTTATGTGTGCTTATTCCTCTAGTTTTTATAGACTTGTGGGTGTAGTAATCATAGTCTACTATGGATCATGGGATTGGAATATCCTTAGGGCATCCCATAGTAAATTCCTTTGGGAAGGGATAGAAAGAGTGTCCCATATGGCAATATTGAAGCCAACCTTATTCATTTGATCAACTGTGTTAAATAAGATTTGAGTCCCTTTAATTTTTGACTTTTGAGGGACTACCTCCTCTCACACCTCTTGACCAACTTGGGGTTGACTCTCTTTTTTCATGGCCATTTCTATACAATAATAAAAAAAAATTGTAGGTGCTCTGCCTTATGTATCTATGTTTAGAATTTGGGGAATATAGGTTTAGGGAGTTGAAGGAGACATCTCTCTCTATGACACTCTCTTTCTGAATCTCATGTTAAAAGCAACTAGGTTGCTTCCCACACTCACCACTTCATTCTAATTCACATAATTGATGTCACCATCCTTCCACTTTAGGAAGTTGGATCCTCCTTTCTCTTGCATTTATGTTTGCATTTCATCCCTTAGTTGATATGAAGTAGATGGAGGATCTTGAGGTGGTAGCACAATTTACATTATAGGTGACTCATACATCATTCCATTCACACATGTGACTTGATCATGTGACTGATCACATGGGAAGCACTATCCATAATCTTGCACCATATTATTTTTCATAGGCATGGGAGATCTAGAGGTGTTCCCAGTGTTAGAATTTAGCACATAGGGATGTTTATTGTATGTAATCTAGTTTTGAACCTACACATCATAGTGATAGGAAGGCCTATTTGATTCATATTTCTAGTTGGAGGGATGATAAGGCTTGAAATATAACACTTTCTACCTTTTGAGTGCTATTAGCTCAATTACAAAGCTCTTTAATAAGGACATGACTTCATATAGCTAAATAAAAGGCATATAAGTTGATGGAATTGGCAAGCTAATAATAACAATAATGGGGGATAGATTTGGAGTGGGGATAAGGTAGTTGAACTTGTATATGGGGTACCAAGATACAAGGGAATATAAGGTATGGGCATAATTTTACCCATTTAGATTAAGAATTTTTATATGCACAGAACAAATTCATACACATATGGTAATACTACACCTTCCATAGATTAGATCATTATGGTCACATTATTGTTTAGTGATCTCAATATATATAGGAACACAATGTTAGGATTTAATCTACCAAGAGTGGAAATGGATCCTAAGGCCTATGGAATATAAATTTGAATTTAACCATCTACTCATGTAGAGCCCTTTTGATGGTTGTGAGATGCTCCATTAATGACAGATGGTCACTCTTTTCTTCATATTGTTTGCATAGTGTTGTGCCTAACTCATCCTAATGTTGAATAGTAACATGAAGTAAACTATGGTACCATTGGAGTGTTTTGCCTTTGAAATAAGAGGCAAGGAGTCACATTACAATGTTGTCTTTGATCACATTATGGACAAAGAAAATATTTGTAATATCTTCTATGTGATCTATAAGATTAATAGAACTTTCTCTAGTAAATTAGGGGATGCTCTTAAGATCAACTACATAAATATAATCTTACTAGGGAAGGATCAATGGGATACCTCCATTAAATAGAACAAAGGGTTGGTTTGTAGGAGAAACCATGAATGGTATGTGGAATAGTCTTCCTCTAGGAGAAGGTTATCTTGCATTACTATCCCTCCTAATAGGGGATTAATATTATCTAACTCTTCTTCTTCTGGAGGATGTAGGTAGATCAATGAAATGAAAATTAGTTCCTCTTATATATGATCTCATTTGTCTTGGCCTATAGATGAGGGACTAATCTTTATGAACTAGAAATGCTTGGATTCTCTAGGTGCTCTATAGAGTGTTTTTAACATTATCAACTAAGAATTTCACCAAATTCTTAGTTAAATCTCTGAAGGGGCCCACCAGGTGTGCTAGAAACTTTTATCACTTAAAATATGCACTCATTTATGAAAAGATATTGCACACACTGGTGCATGGCACTTACACACCTAGAACCTTAGACTTACACACTGGAGAATGATTTGGTGTCTTTTTGTAATAATGGGATTGTCCCCTAAGGTGTGGGACTCTTGCATTCCTTGGGATGAACCTACAACATAGGTTGACTTCCTTTTATTATAAAACCACCTAATTTGGGACCACCACATAGACATCTAAAGAGTAGAATGAAATATACCACTAGAATTAAACCTAAAATTGAAAAAGGGGAAAGGGAGAGAAAGGGTAAGAGGAATGTTAGAATGTAAAAAATGATGCACCAAAAATAGATTGATTTCCTCACCTACTTAAAAAAATAATAAAACTAACAGATTGGATACAAAATATTCAAACTAAGTGTACTACATAAATGTTTTGCATGGAGGTAAGGGAACACAATATATCATTAGGAGGGGTAAAAAATGGTCCATATATAATGCCTATATAACCTATGTATACATAATATGTGACCTATAGAGACTTTTGGTTTTGCACAAAGGTGTGAAGGGAAGATGATAATGAGAGGAACAAACATTCATAGACAAGGATCAATAACATAAATGCACATAAAACATGTAGCATGAATAAAAATAAACAAGTTATTATTAATCTCAAGGTGTAGGCAATATTAAAAACTCAAATGGGAAGAGTTTGTTATACTAATAGAGGGCTCTTAGATGGAAAATTTTGATAGTGTTACAATACCTAGAAATGTTGACCCTTTTAGAATTAAAAAATACGGTTTATATAGCATTGGGTAAGGCCCTATGTAATCAATTCACCATTGTATGTGGTAGATTAGAACTTAAATATAACAAAGGGTTAGTTTTTGGGAGAAATCATGAATGGTATGGGGAATAATATTCCTCTAGGAGAAGGTTATCTTTCATCGCTATCCCTCTGAATAGGGGATGAGGATTCTCTAACTCTTCTTCTTCTAGAAGATGCAGGTATATTAATGAAATGAAAATTAGTTTATCTTACAGATGATCTCATTTTTCTTGGCCTATAGATGAGGGACTAATAAATATTAACCATGAATGCATGGAGTATCTAGGTCTTATATAAAGTGTTTTTAACATTATCAACTAATAATTTCACCAAATTCTTAGTTAAATATTTGAAGGTTCCCACCAGGTGTGCTATAAATTATTATCACTTAAAATGTGCACCCATATATAAAAGGCTATCATAGGTATTAGTGCATGGCACTTACACACCTATCACCTTAGAATTACACACCAAAGAGTGATTTGGTCTCTTTTTGTAATAATGGGATTGTCTCCCAAGGTATGGGACTCTTGCACTCCTTGGGATGAACCTAAAACATAGGTTGATTTCCTTCTATTCTAAAAACACCTAGTTTAGGACCATCACATAGGCCTCTAAAGAGTAGAATGAAAAATACCACTAGAATTAAACCTAAAATTGAAAAAGGGGAAAGGGAGAGAAATGGTAAGAGGAATGTTAGAATGTAAAAGGTGATGTAACAAGAATAGAATGAGCACCTCACCCACTTAACAAAATAATAAAACTAATAGATTGGATACAAAATCTTCAAATCGAGTGTACTACATAAATGTTTTGTGTGGAGGTAAGGGGACACAATGAATTATTAGGATGGGTACAAAATTATCCATAGATAATGCCTCTATAACCTATGCATACACAACATGTGACCTATAGAGACTTTTGGTTCTTTAAAAAGGTGCAAAGGGAGGATGATAATGAGAGGGACAAACATCCATAGATAAGGATCAATAACCATAAATGCACACAAAACATAGAGCATAAATAAAAGTAAATTAGTTATTATTAATCTTGAGGTGTACGGAAATATTATAAACTCAAATGGGAAGAGTTTGTTATACTAAAAGATGGATCTTGGATGGTAAATTTTGATAATGTTACAATACCTAGAAATGTTGACCCTTTTAGAATAAAAAATTAGGGTTTATATAGTAATGGGCAAGGCCCTATGTAATCAATTCACCATTGTATGTGGTAGATTGGAAATTGAATTAAAAAAATATGCCTAGAGCCCAAGGTTGATTAAGATCACCAAAAGTCTTTGTAATAACTGCTACAGGGCATGTTCATTCAATTATTCTGATCATGAAAGTAGCTAGATAGTCATTCTTGGATCTTTAGGTAGCTTGCATGTTTATCACAGATGGAGATGTGCATCTAAAGTTGGAGGGGATGTATGTATATTATCTAATTCTCTAAAAACCACCCTTACATTCAATCTTATTTATATTTGGCTCCCTTAATGTCTAATTGGGCTTGACTACCACCCTTATTCATGGTTTCTAACTATCAATCCATCTATACTAGCACACTAATGTGGAACTATGTAGGCATATATTTGGGTTATACCATGTCATCTTGTGTGCATGATCAGTTAAAAGTATCCTACACAAAGTTTATACATTGAAGGTTACATAAAAAGTTGGCTATGTAGTGATGATGTGGGGTTGTGAAGTGCACTAATAGAAATCTTATGCAAAAATTCATAAGGACCTAAATCCTCTTACATATATTATCTTATAATGATACTCATAGTCTGTGCCTTATACAAAAATTTGGCTATGTAGTGATGATGTGGGGTTGTGAAGTGCACTAATAGAAATCTTATGCAAAAATGCATAAAGACCTAAATCCTCCTACATATATTATCTTATAATGGTACTCATAGTCTATGCCTTATATATAAAACATATATTAGTCTATGAAAGAGATGGTTCATAGCCCAAATCACAATCTACATTTTACAAGGGCACATATGTGAAATCACATGATTAAGCACTAGAATTCACCATTAATTTATGGAGAGGAATTTAAATAAGAGTGTGTAAGAGTATTAAGATATTGAGTATTATCTTCATGATTTAGAATGACTTTTTGCACACTTCTCTTTATGATTGATTGAAGTTTGGGAGACCCATGTGCTCTAATTTTCATGCTGTGTTGGTGTGATGAATGATCTTTGCATGGGGTACACATTGGGAAATCCTCATAGGAAAAAATCAACATTTAGCTTATGTGTGAATCCATTCTGATTATTTAGTTTAGGCATGGATGAGAAGCATTTATGTGTAGGCTTGGTTTTAGGGAACATGACACTTCACAAGCATGTAATCTCTTGTGTGGTCCTTATGAGTTCAGTGTTTATTGGGGGGTGATTTAGAGAGTCAAAAGTTACCAAAATATATTAACAAAAGGGTATGGTATAAAAATACTTATTTTATCCCCTATGGCACCTTAGGTATCCTCTAATTAGGTCATGTGTCCTTTGATACTTAAGCACTTATCTACAAGCTATACGAACTAAGTACAACTAGGGTGTCACTCTTTTGCCTCTTCATGTACTAAGGTTGTCCATGTGGACCTTAAAATTATATGTAGTGATATATTATTAACTTATTGATCCACCTACACTTTTATTTTCCTTACACAATCCATTCTAAACCACATTTCCATCTAGTGTAAAGAAGTGACATGCAACACTATGTGATTAATTTTTGGCTTTGATTGTACTTCCTATCTAGTTAAATAGGGATGTTGTGGGACCTTTTTATAATTATATATGTAATTACCATGTGGTTTCATATGGTTTTTTATAATATCTTTAAGATTTTTCATCTTTGATTACTTAAGGATATTGACAAGTTTGACACATTTCATGTGTCAAATCTTCACTTGTCGAGCTCTCCCAGGGCTCTGATAGCTCTAACACCTATGGGAGAATGAAAAATATAACACATTATAAATGGTGGTTCATCATTCATCAATATATCCCATGAATTTTAAAACTCTAACACCTCTAAGAGACTAATAATTTTGAAATGTTTTTCATCGTAGTTCCTCACTCATTAGGCTTTTTTTGAGTTGTGATAACTCTGACACCTCTACGAGACTGATAAGTTTGACATGTTCCACATGGTGGTTACTCATTCATCATGATCTATTATGGTTACTATATCTCTAAAACCTCTAGTATATTGACAATCTTGATAGGTTATACATGGCATCATTTGATTCATTAGGCTCTTCATGCCTTAGCCATTTTACTATTTTACCGTAGATAAACTATATGGAGACACACGATGATCTCTTATTAATATTGATACTAAAAGATTATTTGAATTCATAATTTTTATGTGTGAGGTGTAGATGAATGTGATGAGGAATTTATGCAAAGATTTTCTTATCTTTGCCAAACTTTGCCTAAATCCTTCACCTACATGTACTTATTCTTGCTTGAAAACTAGTCAGTCTTTCTTGGAAAACACTAAATCTATTTATCCAAATGGATGTAAATGTAAACACCTTGATTATCAATATTTCAACCACACAAAACATAAAATCTTCTTATCATAAACTTTCTTAATCCCATCACTCTAATGACTAAAATATCCATACATATCTTGTTTTACTATTCCTTCTTGACAACATGCAGTAATGGATACATATCTGTAAAGGTAATGAGGAGCACATCTAAGGTGAAAAAAACCATGATCCATTATGACTATATATATATATATATATTTACATATATATATTTATATGTATATATATATATATATGTATGTATATATATACATATATGTATATATACATATATGTATATATACATATATGTATATATACATATATGTATATATGTATATATATATATTTACATATATATATCTATATATATACATACATACATACATATATATATATATATATGTATATATATATGTATATATATATATATGTATATATATATTTACATATATATATCTATATACATACACACACACACACACACACACACACACACACACACACACACACACACATAGTCATAATGGATAATGGTTTTTTTCACCTTAGACGTGCTCCTATATATATATATACATATATATAGTCATAATGGATCATGGTGTTTTTTTCACCTTAGATGTTCTCCTAATTACCTTTATATACCAATAAAATCACACACAACCTTTCAAAATGCATTAAATCAACTTTATGCAACTTTGGTTTACCTTTAAACCACTTCTTGTAGCCCTAGTTTTTCTAAAATACTCTCTGTATGGAAATGTATGGTACGTTTTAAAAATACATTAACTAAATTGGATACCCTTTATCTACATACTTCTTTTCATAAGTTATAGCTTCCAACTCTTTTGTCTTGACCCTTTTCTACATGCATTTAGCCCCTAAGTAGGCCTATTAGGTCTACAGTCCCCTATTTTAAACTCAATCATATATAAATGTACTTATCTAAATAGTACTCAATCAAAAAATCTAAAATCCATTCAAGGACATTTATATCTATCAAACTATAAATTTTTGTATATTTTCACTAATTACATCTCATGAAAACTTCAATACCCTAGTTCTAGGGTTTATTAGTTTGTTACGGGACCAAGAGGACACTAAAGGGCATATCTTTTATTTCCTTGCATTTCAAGACCCTAAACCTCCTTATTTAGGTATGTATTCAACTTATACAACTTCACCAATAATCATAAAGTGTTATTACATCCATTGTCTTTGTTTTCAATTTTAAAAATCCCTTGACTGTGATAAATAAAGGACTATTATAGGTCTATACTCAAGCAATTTGAACAAATAGTTGTCAAATGCCAAAAATAAGATATGGTAACCTTCAAGCACAATAAATCTCACTTAATATAATGTCCTCCACTCATTAAATCATCATTATTTTAACATACCTCTCCAAGACATACAATCGCCATTCAATCAAACAAGGTTGATTACAGTATTCAGGGTATTCATTCATGCAATTTATGCTCTCTATCTAAAAAATGGTTCCCAAACAAATTTGAACATCTGTATAGGTGCATGAAACCTTCTTAAAGGCCAAATTTCACTTAATTCCTTTTATCTTACTCCCTTTATGAACTTCACAGTTTGAAAGATTACATAGGTTGCCTATAGGTTACTTAACAGGGTTTGTATTGACTAATACCCATATCAACATGACAAATAGATTCAACTAAGCTTTGAACACTCTCTTCTTAATATAAAAAACCTCTTGATCAATGATTTAGAGATGACCCCTATTATATTGGCCATTATCTTGGATCCTTGCATAGAAGATTAAACAAATCTATGTCTAGAGCAATGAAATCATAGATAAATTGCAAAGGAGGAAGAAGCTTGTATTCATAGAATAATACTGTAGAATATGACCTACTTGCATAAAATTGAATTAACATAATTAAAAAGTGGAGTATATATAGGTAAAATTAGGGCAACATGAGGAAGCCTCTAATTTTCCTAATTAGATAATTATATTAAAATATAATTAGCCTATGTGACCCTTTTATTACTAACCTAAGAAAACTTAATTGACATAGATTGTCCATAAGGACATGTAGGAAAAACCCAATGGGAAAAATCACTACACCAATGCCCCAACACCCTAACTTAAGCATAGCTTAGGTGAGATGAGAATTCAGTCCTGACATTGAAAGCCTGATGAGGTACCCAAGTACATAGTACAGAACCTCCATAGGAGGAAGAAGAAAGTGGAGAAATCCTAACCCTAATGAGAGATCATAGATGAAAAAATTTACTCTGTATAAAGGGATTGATTATAATATCTACAATCTACTCCAATGTTGGATATTATCAAATATCAATGACTTGTTTGTTGATAAGCTCCCTGATAAAGTGCATGTGAATCTCTATGTGTTTGGTCCTTTGATGGAGAACTAGATTCCTAAAAATATAGATAGTGCTTTGGTTGTCATAGTAGATGATTATTGGCTTATGAAATTTGATACCAAACTTAGTGACAATCCCTTAAAGCCAAATTGCCTCAGTGGTGGCATTGATAACCCCTCTATAATCTACCTCTATAGATGATAAATCAATTGCATGTTACTTCTTGCTTGAACAATGTATTGGACCTGAACCAAGTGAGAAACTATATCTTGAAGTGGAATTTCAACTCTAAATATCTCTAACCTAATCTAAATATGTGTATCTAATCAAATCAACCTTTGTTCTTTCTTCATAGTGTATCCCATAGTTGTGTAAACCCTAAATGTAGTGCATGATCCACTTAACTCCTTTCCAATGCAATTCATGTGATCCTAAATAAAATGGGAGACCATGCCAACTAGATAAAATATGTCAGGTCTAGTGTGTGTGATATAAATAATATTTCCCATAAGTTGCCAATATGGAGTTACATCAACCAATGGTGTAGGACAATCAACCTCAAGCTTCACACCAGACAAAAAGGGAGTAAGAGCTAGCTTACAATCAACCATGTTAAACCTCACAAGTAAATCAAGAGAATACTTGTATTATGATAAAGTTATCCTAGAATCTGACTAAATGATTTCAATTCCTAGAAATTAATGCAACAATCCCATGTCTATCACTAAAAATCTATCTAAAAGTGTAGTTTTCACTATTGAGATGGGTGATTTAGAGCTCCCTATAATCAATAATTCATCCACATAGAGAAATAGGATCAATAGAGAATCATCTTGCTATAAGATGTAGACATTTAGATCTGAGTGACATCTAGTAAACTCAACTATGAGGAGAAAGGAGTCCATCTTGACATACCATGCTTGAGGGGCCTATTTGAGTCCATAGATAGATTTATTGAGTCTGCAAACAAAAGATGAATCTTCTACAAAGCCTTATGGTTGCTCTATGTAGATGTATTCTTTGAGGTCACCATGTAGAAAAGTACTCTTGACATCCATTTGGTGAACATCCCACTGATGTGCAGCTATGACTAATAAAGTGAGTCTAATAGACATCATCTTGGATATAGCTTTAAATGTCCTAGGGTAACATATGACAGACACCTAAGAAAACCCCTTTGTAACTAGATGATATTTGTACTCATCAAAAAACCCATCAGTAACATACTTAGTTTGATAAACCCATTTGTAATAGACTAATTTTATTCTTTTAGGAAGAGGGACCAAGTCCCATGCTTTTTTCTTGATTAGGGAACTATACTTCTCCTTCATAGTAGAATCCCATTCTAAAATGCTAGATGCCTCAGGAAAGGTTTACAGATATGAGGTAATGGCTAGGTATGCATGTGAAGTCTCTTAAAACTATGAATGTGTCCACTTTGTATTTGATGGATTTCTAACCCATTTCCCAACACTTTGAGGTTTTTATTTAGTCCAAGTGGGACCAAAATTAAATGAGATTAGAGAATCAGGAGGTGAGTCATCATCATATGAAGTGTGAGTGTGAGATGGAGGAGGAGAATCCTCATCACTACTCTTATCACTTGAACTTGAAAAATAAGAAGAGTCATCCTTATCATCAAGAGCCTTTTGAGGTGGATCCAAGTCACTGTTTGAGGTGGAATCAATGTTCAATAAGACTTTTGAAGATTCTAGAGTGCTAGTAGTGAGTTCAAGTGGGCCCTTATGAAACTTGACACTACTTTCTTGGAACAAATCATGAGTTTTAGGATGGAGAAGTTTGTATCCCTTAGCACCATCTACATACCCCACAAAGATACAAGACTAACTCTGAGGGTCCATTACCTTTCATTTATTCTTGGGAACACAAGCCATTATTGGTGACCCAAACACTCAAAAGTGATACACTATAGGCTTGTGACCATCCCAAGATTCAAAAGGAGGGATTAATTTCAAGGATTTATGTGGAACATGGTTATGAATGTATCATGTATAGTTGATAGCTTTGGCCCAAAACTGAGGAGCAAGAGACTTTTATTGAAGCATATAGTTGGCCGTTTACTTTAAGGAACAATTCTTACATTTGGCCACACCATTCTATTGAAGACTATATGAAACTATGTGTTTCATCTAAATCTCCTCTTATGTGCAAAATTTCTCAAATTTGTTATTGACATATTCCCCACCATTGTCAGTCCTTAAAATTTTGATGGAATAATTTGACTATTTCTGTCAGGGGATCTGGCTCTACCAATTAGAGCACATATGATTACTTCTCGTATTAGCAATTAAACATGGAATTATACCAGAATGATAAAGTAGCTAGAAACTTGAGACAATAAAGAATTTGAGAGACAATACACACTCTTGTATTAAATATTACTAGAAGAAAATACAATAAGGAAGATGCCACTTCTTCCTCCACCTCAAAGGCTTGCCACACCTCAAGACCTTCTTCCCTCTCTCTCTTGCTCAACACAACAACTCTAAAGCCTGAGTTGCTATCCCTCCTTGAATGCTTCAGCTGATCTCCTTGACCTTGCTATCTTCATTGTTTTTACTTGCCTTCTTAATCTTTACAATACATGCCTTATGGGTCTTTAAATAGGATCCCATGCTTACAAAAATAGAACTCTAGTTACAATAATTAGACACGCAGCTCGTGACTATAATTAGTCATTTGACATGCAAACACTCACTTCACTTAACTGGCTGTTCATCCACAACAGTTCTAGAAATATACAGGCGACCGATGCTGGTCCCTGCTTGTCTGGTGCTGCTGATGTCGGCCGACTATCTACCATCGCCGGTCTCCTTCTCCACTGCATTTGACCGATGTCAGTCATACTGCCGACGCCGGTGCATCTGGGTATTCAACATCCTTCCTTGTGTCTAAAAATAGTTGAAGCTTTTAGCTCCACACCTTAACAATATCCCACTTGGAGATAAACAGCTGCAACTTGTACCTGTACCTATACACCATCTATTTTATTCCTTGGGCTCTGTATCCCTCTTCAATGTCACTCTTGAAGACCAACCACCACCCAAACCTATGATGTAATACCTGTATCTTATGCCACAAGAATTTTGCTGCTCCCAAATTCTCCATGACATACTTCTGAACCAACTCTACCCTTAGCTCAAAAAATTCCCTATATATGAAACCCTGCAACAAGTAACACAATACAGTAACAGGATAATGTAGCTAATATAATCCAACTTGGTAAAGATAAACTACAATGGTCAAACCTCCATTGTTCTACAGCCTACTCAAGACCATATACCATAGCCTTCTATCTCATGTGTCCATCCACTCTCTTCTCTAAAATGGGAATCCATCCCTCTATCCAGTGCTTCCTTCTAGCTGACAACACTACCAACAAATACCTGTTTGGTTCTCCAAGGACTCACACTCCTCATCCATGCCAAGCTCCCACTATTTTTGGATTCTCCCTGCATTGCTTCTTCCATCTTCCTAGTTCATGACTATCAGTAAGTAATATAAAGAAGGTGAAGAATGAATATGAGGTTCACATACCTTTCTTGACCTCCACATGGGTGTTTGAGACTTATTAATTCACCCAACATCTGTTCTAATGACCGATCTAGGCCATCTCCTAGTCTGCTCCCGACCGATGTCGGTTCCCTGCACTGACCCTGACTACCGACGTCATTTCCCTGGCTGACGCCAGTGTCCTCCCTACCGATGTCAGTCCTTATGACCGACGTCAGACTTCTCCTGCCTGACCTACCGACCCTGCTAGTCTGTACATGACCGATGTCGATATCTGGATGACTGACGTCGGTGCCAAGCGACTGACATCGATGTCTGTGTGTTCTTGTAAGTGATGAAATTTTCATCTACAAGCTCTTCTTGGATCAAACCTCTATCCATGCTACCCTACTCAGATTTATTCAGCCCCTGTGATGGATCTCTGTCCTTCATCTCCTTCGTAAACACCAAGGCTTCTTTGTTCCTATCAAAAGCATCAAATTTCCTCTTTTTGAAATGAACTGTATCTGTGCTTTCCAAATTTGAACACATACCTTTTGAATCAAGAATTTCCATTCCCTTCTTATTCATGTGACCAAGCCTATTAGGCCACATCTTCGAATCTACACCAGAAGTAAAATTAGTAATACAAGTAGACAGATAAAGAGTATCTACTTTCTTACCTCTTGCTAGAACAAGTGCTCCCTTGGTAACCTTCCAAGAATCCGTTGTGAGGGTTATTATGCATCCCTCATCTCCCAACCTTCCTACAAAAATTAGACTCTGCTTCAGAATTGGAACATGCATGACCTCTTTCAACACCCATGTGTTGTCAATATGCAATCTCAGCTGCACTTTCCCTTTGCCAACTATTTGACAAGGCATACCATCCCCTAAATAGAGCACTCCAAAGTCTCCCTATTCATACTCATAGAACAAATCTCTGTTTGGGGATGCATGAAAAGATGAACTAGAATCTAAAATCCATGATCCTACTTGAATATTCGAAGAAAGTATGAGAGCATCCTGTACCACAATATTTGCATCTTTTGCTTCTTTAGTACCTGCATGTTGGTTCTCTTTATCTCTCAACCAACACTCCTTTGTATGTCCTTTCTTTCCACAAAACCAGCAGGTAATACCTTTGGACTCGGATCTCCTTCCTAACCTTGATTTCCCTTGCTCAACCTTCTCCCTTTGCCATCCCCTACTTTTTGCACTTAGAGCATTCCCTAATGATTCACCTGTGCTTCTCCTATATATTTCTTCATTCAAGATCACACTCACAACATCATCAACTTTTAAGATTTTAGAAGTAGATGTAGAATTACTTACTGCCATAACCAAACCATCCCAACTTTCAGGCAAAGAACATAAAATCAAGAGAGCCTTTACCTTATCATCAAAAACAATATTGACTGAAGCTAGTTAGTTTACCAAACCATGGAAATCACTGAGATAAGTATGTACCAATCCACCTTCCTGCATTTGCAAAGTAAATAGCTACTTCATAAGATATACCTTATTAGAAGCTGAGGGCTTTTCGTATAAATTTGCCAAGGATTTTATCAACTCTTTCATTGTCTTGCACTGTGATAAGCTGGAAATCACAGATGATGCAAGGCTCAACCTTATGGAACTGAGAGCCTTCCGATTAAGAACACTCCATTCTTCATCCTTCATATCTATGGGCTTGCATGCAAGCCCATCCAACGGTAAGTACAAATCCTTCTGATATAGATAGTCCTCAATCTACATGCTCTAATGTTGATAATTCTTGGCATTAAACTTCTCCATTCGTAGCTTACTTTCTTCTGCCATTGCTGAACTCCCACTCAATCAAAAAACCCTGTGAATGACTTGTAATCAAAAAATTAACCTGCTTCCTGCAAACCATAGCTCTGATACCACTTGTTAGGGGATCTGGCTCTACCAATTAGAGCACATATGATTACTTCTCGTATTAGCAATTAAACATGGAATTATACCAGAATGATAAAGTAGCTAGAAACTTGAGACAACAAAGAATTTGAGAGACAATACACACTCTTGTATTAAATATTACTAGAAGAAAATACAATAAGGAAGATGCCACTTCTTCCTCCACCTCAAAGGCTTGCCACACCTCAAGACCTTCTTCCCTCTCTCTCTTGCTCAACACAACAACTCTAAAGCCTGAGTTGCTATCCCTCCTTGAATGCTTCAGCTGATCTCTTTGACCTTGCTAGCTTCAATGATTTTACTTGCCTTCTTAATCTTTACAATACATGCCTTATGGGTCTTTAAATAGGATCCCATGCTTACAAAAATAGAACTCTAGTTACAATAATTAGACACGTAGCTCGTGACTATAATTAGTCATTTGACATGCAAACACTCGCTTCACTTAACTGACTGTTCATCAACAGTAGTTCTGGAAATACATAGGCGACTGATGCCGGTCCCTGCTTGTCTGGTGTTGCCAACATCGGCCGACTATCTGTCATTTTTGGTCTCCTTCTCCACTGCATCTGACCGACATTGGTCATACTGCTGATGCCGATGCATCTAGTTCTTCAGCATCCTTCCTTGTGTCTGCAAATAGTTGAAGCTTTTAGCTCCACACCTTAACAGTTTCTCCACAAGTGCCTCGAATTCTTTGAAGTGATCAAAGAGCTTAGACTTTTTTTTGAGAAAAATCCTAGGTGTACTTCAAAATTTCATTGATGAATGTGAGCATGTATCTAGTCTCATTGAATGAAGGTTTTGGAAATGGACTTTCTATGTCACTATGGATAATTTCTAGCTTTTATTAAGCTCTCCTTGCTTTACTCTTATCATATTTCTCTTTTAGATGATTGATAAGAATAAAACCATTTCATAGGCCATCTGAGAATTTGAATTTGGGCAACCCTAAAACCATGTTTTGATGACTGAGTTGCTCTAGGTAATGGTAGTTTACATGGCCAAACCGTTCATGCCATAGTTTGCTCACTCCATCTACATGAGTAAGCAATATAGCTGAGGGCTGATCTAGGGAAAATTATGAGAAGGTATATAGCCTAGAATAATGATTGGCCTTGCCATAGGTGACTAAGGTGTCACTATGCAACTTTTTGATAACTATTAAATTAGGTGTGAACTTAACTTGCTTCCTTGTACCTATGTGAGTGATTTAGTACATCAATAAAAGATTGGTGGATAGTGAAGAAACATATAGAACATCATTCAAGGTCTCATCACTTACTTCAACCAATCCTTTAACATTGACTTATATCAAAGTGTCATCACCCATAAGAATCGAAGGCATAAAACATGGCTCTATTTTTGAAAATAGATCCTTTGAGGAGGCCACATGATAGGAAGCACCTAAGTTAATAACCCAAGTTGAAGGCTGAGAAGCTACTAAAACAAGTGCCTTGCCCTTATTTTTGTCTCTTTTGTTGTCTTTAGCCTTTGTATAATCTTGTGCAAACATGTTTTGAGTTGATGATTCATGAAAACTAATGTTATTCTTCTTAAGAATCTTTGTCAAATTGTCAATCTTCTTTTTTCATGCACTAAGATTCATCATGCCCAAGTTTCTTACAAAAGTTACATTTGAGTTTCTCCTTCTTAGGTTTACCACTTGAGGATGATTCATTTGATGATGCCTTAGGCATGCCATCTAATTTATAATTCTTCTTGTGCTCATGATCTGGTTTAGACTATTTCTTCCCCTATTTACCACTACTATAAGGCTTCTTATCTTGATTAAAAATCAAGGCATTTGATTTTGAAGACTTCAGTGCACCCATTTGAACTAGCTTATCTTACTCCTAAGTTAAATCAACAAAAAAATGATTGAATGATGACATTTTCTAAGTGGATCCAAGTACATGTTTGGTAGCATGAAATGTAGAGACAAAAATTAAATAGTCATGACCCAATTTTGCAAGCACGGATATAATCAACTGATCATTTATTTTCTCAATGCCACATTGTTTTAAATATATTCTTAGTGATTTAAGCTTTGTAAAAATGTCTTTTAGGTTGTCATAGTCACCTAGGCTCAATGTGATGATCTAATTCTCTATCTCATGACCCCTCATGATGCCCTGCACTCCAAAAAACTTGTCTAGGATGGTCCAAACTTTGTTGGGAGTTTTTGTAGATTCAACATGAAATAGGAGGTCAGGAGACATTAATAGGCATAAGAACCCATAGGCCTTATCCCATATATTATACCACTTAACCTTTTTTGCATTTGTATATGGATTAGTTTTCTCATCCATAGTGATCTGATAGAGTCTTTTACCTCTCAAGGTGAGCTGCATTTTAGACTTTTAGTCGAGATAGTTAAATGCTGTAAGTGGTTCAATTTTTATATCCATTAGTGTAAATTAGATTGAGACAATTTACATAATTGAGATGAAAGTAAAGAAAAAATTGCACACAATAAAATTACCCCTTTGAACTATTAACAAACCCCCCCCTTAAGTTACAATGTAACATACAATCAATACTAGATGTCATGCACTACCGAGAATGCATCTATGAAAAATTAGTGTGAGAAAATATGAGAGGGACATTAGGCATAATTGATAATGCATCCAAGAAAGGTACAATGAGTTTTAATCCATTATACCATAAAAAATGGATGTTATAAAGGGCCTAAAATAATATCACAAATGCATAGAGCTTGAAACACTATGCACTTCCAAAAAAAAGCCCAAAATAGAGCTATGATTGAAAGTTATGGCACTTACAAGTTCTTACTTCTACACATTCCTAGACCCTTTCTAAAAATGGATTTTTTTTCCAAACTACCAAAAAAGATAGAAATGGCAAAAAAATTTAAAGGTACCTACAATTATAAGTAGTAATGACGCTTCAAAATTTCAAGTCGATCTCTAGAAGAGTAATCTAGAGTTTCTAGATTACTTTTCTTTTGCAAGTAATAGGCCTTCAAAAACCTGAGTAAGGCAGTAACAACCCTTCAAAAACTTGAGTTGGTCTTGGAAGAGTAATCTAGAGCTTTCAAACTATTTTACTTCTAGGAGTAATAAACATTTGAAAACCCAAGGTAGTAATGACCCTTCAAAAACTCAAATTGGTCTGTAGTAGTGTAATTTGGGTTTTTAGACCTACTTTGCTTAACTTCAAAAATTTGTAAGTAAAACAACTCCACAAGTCTGAATTGGTCTTTCATAGTGAAATCTAGGTTTTAGGACTCAACTTAACTTCATAAATTTTCAAGTAAATCAACTCCACAAGTTTGAGTTAGTCTATTGGCTAAGTAAAAACCCTCCTAAAGCCTAGATTGGTCAACAGACTCTCCAATGCATGCAACATGAAGTAAATTAGCTATATAGCCGAAGTAATGATCACCTATAGATCTGAGTAATGTAGATGTTTTTAGTTATACAACCTACTCAAGTGGTGTATATATACAAGTAATGCACATATATTCTAATATTTTGATGGCCTTTTAATAAATCTTAGATTGTAAATTTTAAAAAAAATATTGCATATATTTATGTCATTCCATTAGATGGGCCCTCTTATTAGTCACATAATTTTATGCCAAATTGATGTGGATTTTATATTCCTTGATAATTAAGTGTAATTTGGCATTTATGTTCTTTATGGACTCATTAAATATCACCATATTTCTCTGTTGTGTTTATGACTATGTCCTCGATTGATGTATAGAACATAAAATGTTATAAAGGGTCCTATTAGAACTCTATACATTAATCAATATATCTTTTGGGGGATCTATTTTGCATTATTCCTCCAATATTTTGTTATTTTGTTCTAGGATTTGAAAATTATTATTTAGGACTCCTCTAATGCAATTAACCATATAAATATGGTCCTCTTGTATCTCATCTTCTTCTTTAGGTCTAGCTTTAATATCATTTGTTAGTGAGGAGTTTTTCTTCTCTTATAAACTCATTTGGTTTCTCTCTTGTTTCTATTGTTTTATACACTATAATTTTGTATACTATACATGATTTATTAGGTATCATAGGCCCTTATTATTATTTTAATATCCCAAATATCCCTATCCTAAAATTTAGTTTATTTACCATTAGTTACCCAATAATCTAATTTATAAATTACCTTTTTGCCTCCCTGACCACCTAAATCTATCAACAACCTAAGGAATCCTAACCTTTTAACCACTTTACCCATGTATAACCCCATATCCAATATCTTCACTCTCAAAAACCCAAATTCACCTGTGGTTGGAACAAACCAACATAGATAAATCCTTTAACTACCAAAGTGGGTGAATCAGTGTTGATTTTCCCATGATCAGTGTTGATTTTTTGGATTGGCATTGATCCATTTTTACCTATCCAACCCTTTGGATCAAGGACTAGAAGTTCTAAACCTTGATATGTTTCTTGAATTTTTAGAAGAATTAAGGAAGCCTTAACACCACTCTTCTAAAATTTTGCTACATATAACCTACATTTGCCATTATGAGCTTGAAGGACTGCTTGTATTTGTGAGAAGGAATTCATTTGGCTTAGAAATAGGTTTAAGGTAAGTACATATATTCTTTATTTAATTTATCATTAGTTTCTTTGCTTTTATTTACTTATCCAACCCTTAGAATACAACTTATATCTTTATATGCACTTTTAGTATCCTTTGTCATGTTTTTAGTCTCTATTTTTAATTAAGTGTAGTTCTAGATAGAATCGATGTTAATTCATTCTGAATCAACACCAATTCTACAAAATTAGCACTGATCCTTTAGGATCGATATCGATCCACTATATTTGGCTTTTAAAACCCAATATTTTAATTAAAAACCCCTATCTTTAATTCATTATATTTTTTTATCCCTTTAAACATGGCCTTGTTGTGTAGATGAATCTTCCCAACATTATGCATGATGTCATTAATATCACTGATCTACCTATAGTATCCCAACCCATTGTCACTAATTAGAGTGACATCACCTTTGAGTTATCACTTTGTGCCATTATTTATTCTCCCTCAATTGAAGCCAATTTTGACCAACTTGATGTTATACAAGAGGATGTGAATGCTGCTATGGATTATTGGGATGAATACTATGCATATATTGATAGATTAAATAAAGATTAAATCATAATAATTATTATTATCACATCTTTATCTTTTATAATTTCAAGTGTTATTTATCCACTTAATTTTGAAGATAGTGAGCTGACATCCACTTGAGGAGGTTCACAACTTCTCAGGACTAGTTCCTATCCAAGTAGCTCACTCATCTATCTATTAATCTATTTTTGTCCAAGTTATTTATTTTTGTGTAGGTTATTCTTTCAATAAAAAAAGAGGTTCCCTCAATCACTAGATTCAAGTGGTGTGAAACCATCTTTATATCTCCAGATATTATTCATAAAACCTATATTTCATTAAGTTTATAGTAAGTTAATTAAATTAAAGGAAAAATGAAAAAGTATTATAACATTCTGGCATGCCTGGTGGGACTCATAAGGCCTCATTTTTTTTAATTATAATTCATTGTGAATCTATCCATTCTTCTCCTTTTATCTTGATTGTTATTTTCATCTAAAAGAAAATCCAATTTTGAAGGTTAAAAAGAATTGCATCTATTTTTGCTTTCTTAGGAAATTTAATATAGAATAATCTAGGTAGTTAATTTATCATATAAATCAATTTTTTCACACACATACCAAACCACTTACATAATAAACACATAAAACATTGACATAAGGGAACCGACTAGGATTTCATCACCTAGTGGTAACTTTCCTCCTAGCTATCCTACTTGGATTTCATCATGAAGGGGAGAACCAACTCAATTTGCTTACTAAGTATAAACTCTGGTTATTTGATATATATTAGATAAGCACCCAACACCCTTATTTTGTGGTGTGTGAAGTGAGGTGGTAGGCCCCTATACTAAAACATGCATCCATTCCAGTATAGAGATATTTTTGAGCCTAAATAAACTTGAAACCATCTCTATATTTTCATTTTTTAGGACCTTCAGTAACCTTTCTTTTCTTTTATCACACTTTAAAGTTAAAAAAGTAAAAGCTGTCTAAGTACATCTTTAGTGTGTGTTCCCTTATTTTCCACTAAATACGAGATAATCAAAAAGACTTTTATGTGTATTTTGATTTTATTTCTTGCCTTTTCCTTCATTACTATATGGTTTTGACATGATAATAGTCTCTAGATCAAACTAAACCCATAGCCTCATCCTCATCCATGGAGAATTCTCCTAGTCCTCTTACTTCCCTTGAGTTGAAGGGGGAAGGTATTCCCCAATATTATACTTAGGGTAATCTTGAATTCAACACCATATTAGGTAGTAATCCAATCATGATTAACCATTACCTTAGCTCTTGAGCTATACACATCCCACTGTCCCCCATACATAAAATTTTCCTATGATGTTTATGACATGCCTTTAGAGTAAGGTGAAGGGTTTACTATAGTTATGGTGTCCTCTGATAAAAATCCTCTCTTGACAAATTTTGATACTAACATTATGTAACCTTTAGGAAATATGCCTTCAATAACATCTACTATTCCTTCCCCAACTAGTACTCAAGCTTAGAATGTCATCACACCTCAACCTACTTCTATTTTGCCTCTTACCACAACATTTTAGAATGTAGTTATCTCAATCCCAAAAAACCTTCCACATATCCAAACTAGCATAGCTTTAAATCCATAAACTCAACCTTTACAACAAGCTCCTATAAGTCAACCTCCTCAACAATATATCCCATTGACCACCTAACACATAACTCCTTCATAAGCTCTTAGGTCTACTTATATACCCTTATAATCCCCATATTATGTGGTGGCATCCCAAATAATCATGAACACCTCAGTTCAAGTTGATTATCCTTTATCCCAACCCTTTTTCACTCAATTTTCTACTTATCAACACCCACAATAAAATATTTTAGGGGTATCCCATGATAAAATACCCAACCATACCTTATGAGTATCCTTATGAATAAGATGCCCAATTTGGAAGCCTTTAACTTTGGATAGAAAAATATACTCACTTACGAGAAAATATATAATGAACCTATTAACCCAACTATCCCCATTAGACCTTACCCTCTGTAATGGGAGTTTATGAAATTTACCAAGTTTCAAAATAATGAGGATATTTAGCAACACCTTCGAGCATTCATACATGCTTACAATATTATAACTAACGATGATGCTCTTCTCCTTAGGAATTTTCCCATGTTGCTAGTTGGGCTTGACTTAGACTGATATAACTCAATCCCTCAACATTACCTATTTTCTTTTGGGCAACTAGCTCAAATATTCATTGAGAATTTTTCTATCAACATCATAAGAAAAGTAACTATCACTAACCTCTATGTCATCAATAGTTTGATGATGAATATGTCATTGATTTTATGGCTATATGGAGGAGTCTCATAAACCAAATTACCTTTTCCCTTTTAAAACCCGAACTAATTAAATTATTTATGAGAGTATGTGCTAAACATATCTCATTGATGTTATGGGCGAATCCTTCTAAACCTTTGATGAGGACTTTTCCATGGTCCAAAAACTAAAAATTAGAGCCTTGGAAGAGGGAAAGTAAATTATGTAGTTAAAATTTCAAAATTGATCCCTCTAAAGGGACTATCAATAATAAAATCAAGGGAGAAACTAATGCTATAGTCATAAAATCAGCACCATTGCAAGCAAAAAGCCAATCTAAGTCCTCTACCTCTCAGGCATAATCTCAAAAACCATTAACACATTTTCCTCCCTAATAGTATACACATTTAGGAGAATATCTTGGAAAAGATATTAAAATCATCTCTCATCAAAATTTCTCCAATGATACCTCTTGATTACTCTCACCCTAAACCTAGAGGGTTTAAGGAAAATGACTTTTGCAACTTCCACTATGTATTAGGTCATGACATCAATAGGTGTAACTATTTCAAGGGTATAATATAGAAGCTTATTGATAAAGGGGAGTTACAAATAGATAACCCTAATTTACCCCCTAATTAGTTTATAAATATCTTTAGGTATTCATTCCCTAACCATAATTACATGTCCAATTCTATACAAGCCAATTCAAAATCCACCCTAAACCATAAGACTCATGTGATCAGTACAATCCATGATCAATTTTTTCCTAAATAAGTTGGTGGTGCTTTTGTCCTATATATCCTTATAGGAGACATTTTAAAACCATATAAATTAAGTGAATTTATCTGAAATACTCATTTAAGCTTTTTGGATCTCATTATTTGGGATCTGTTTGAGGAAACAGTATCTAAAAACATTCAAGATGATCAACTAGAAAAAGAACAAAAGAGTATCAAAGAAAAGGATTGCTTAAATATTCAATAAGACACACATACCATTCCTTGTTTCATTTAAATACCTACATATATCATACCCATCCCCTCTAGCTTACTACCCCCTAAGGAAACTATTAAGTTACCTCAAACTAGCTCAAGATCAGTTCCCCTCATTATTTAGGAGGAACTAAATATTAGAGAAATCAAGGGAAAAGCTATAGGTATAAAAAATAAAAACCTTAGGGCACCATGATGAAAATCATTATAACATCCTCTCATTATAATTGAACTATTTAAAGAGGATATCCCTACTAAACCCAATTGGATTTGAAAAGGGAAGGTGCTGCTACCATTGATTATAATAAAAGCATCTATATTGGAACCCCATATTTTGTCAAGACTAAAACCCAATATCATAAAATCTTCTTGAAAAGAGAATGTATCATCACAAAGGGATCTTTCCACCATGATAATTCTAATAAATAATCCTTTAAACCCATAATATTTGTAAGGTTTAGGTGTAAAGGATTATCCTAAACATAAAGTACTTATTGTAGGGAATATTCAAATAACCAGTTCAAAGGGTTAAGGTTTGAATTCAAATACCTTTTCCCTATCAATGCCTCAGAGGATTGAAAAACCTAGTCTAGATCCATTGAAGGTGTCTTATTTTAAGATCCTCAATGAACTTCTCTAGACCTCCCTTTTCGCTTTATAACCCATAAACCCTCATATTCAGAAACTAGTGTGGTTTTGAAAAAATAGGAAATACATGTATCATCAAATAGAAGGTTATGATATAAACATTTGTAAAATTCTAAAAGTAATGGTCCAAAACTTATTACAAGAAGATGATATTTTAATCAAAAAATTAAATCATGACCATCCCCATAGTTAAACTACTAGGGTTATGTCCACCTCAATAAGTAATATATTACCAATACTATCTAAATAAGCTCTAAAGGAAGATAAAAACTCTAATATATCTCAATATAAACCCCTCTTAAACCCTCTAGATATGGATGATTCTGAGAGCACAATGAATCCACCTTTATTTTAGATAGATGTGATTCACATAGTTACGTAATTCCAAACCCAATGTTATAAGACCCATAATCATGATAAAGCCAAAGTGAATATTGGGAAAGCACTAGATCCTACCACAAATAATCTTACAATTCCTACTCCAAAACCTAAATTTTTTATTTTAGGGAAAGTAAAAAATAATAAGGCTTCAAAACTAACATATATATCTGTTCTAAAGTAGCTTCATCGACTACCAGTTAGGATGTCTTTATATAAACTTGTCCAAAACTCTTTGAAGCATCATGAAGATATGATATAAGCCTTGTGGGCCATCAAGATACAAGCTAATGAACCCTATACTTTATTTCATTTCATTGCATTACTTCAAAATTCATTATCCATAACATTTTATGATTTAGAAATATCATCGTTATAGCTTGATGACCAAAATACCCCATTATTTATCACTTCATAAATTGATCATAATTGAATAAAATGAATAATGATTGATAATGGTGCAAGTATAAATATCATCTCATCTCATGCATTTAAAAAACTAGAATTACGTAAAATTGTTATAGCCCAATCCCTCACCATTTTATAAACATTTAATGATACTATCACCTCTACATTAAGAATGGTAGTCCTTCACATTCAAGTAGATGTATGTGTTCTACCTAAATATTTTACATAATAGAAGGGGATTTTCAATACAACATCTTGTTAGGTCATCCCTAGATACATGCTATGTACTTCATCCCCTTTACCTTGCATCAATGTATTATATTTGAACACAAAGGTAAAATACATAATTTCCTGGCCAATCCCCATCCATTTAAAACTTAAAATATCACCTTTTGACCAAATGACATTTTAATTCCATTCCAAAATGCTACCCCATCATCATCCAATGAGGCATCATCTTGTATGAAAATCCTTGTGTCAAGGATTGGCAAGGAGTCCATTAATTCCATGATTTACTAGCTATCAATTAGAGAGTATTAGTTATTGACACTCAATACTCTTCCCACTCTCCAAGAATATGGACACATATACAAATAACATGCATATTATCCAAATGTAAGATAAATTACTACCTTTGGTCCACCTTTTCTTCGCACCCATTAGATCAATGGTGGAGTCAATCAACCTTTTTCAAGTCTTGGCAACCAAACCCATGATACACCATTTACCTCAAATTTTTTATTCCTCAATAAACCCCACTTTATAAAAGTATACCTAAAATGGTGTGATTGGAAGGGTTTTAGAATAGGATTCTATAAACACGGTCCACATGATGTTATGTTAGGAGATTTTAGGAAAACTCATGAAAATCATGGCCTCAATTTTAATAAAAATCTTAAAACTACCCTAAAAATTACTCTTTTGCCTATTTTTGAAGAGGACACACCATCCTTACCATCCAACACTCCTTTGATAGATGACATCATATCCATTTCCCCAAACATTTTTTTAGTCAATGCCATTACTATAAAACCTCTCATCTATCATCATGATGGGAAGGTCAAAACCATTCCTCTATTTTATCTAAACATGATAGGGTAGGATTTTCCTACCATCCCTATTTTTTAGTGCCATGATAAGGAATTGATATTAACTCATTTATGCATAAATAACTCTCATCTACATAAATCCTTTTCATCTGAAACTTATAATTTATTAAACGATGCTACCATTGACATTAACATAGGATCTCATGAGACTCCATGAATAGTTAAGGTTAAAAAATATTCATATCCCTAAGATCATCAAGATTTCAATAAATTTATAGCATATCATAGTGAATTATTTGATTGGTCCTATAGTGACATGCCTAGTATTGACCCAACTATTATCATTCATAACATTGTCACATTCCCTGATGCTAAATCTATAAATTAAAAGCTTCAAAAAAGGCACCCTTATATTGTGTTCTTATTAAAAGAAGAGTTACAACATATCTTATTTATTAAACTTATCTAACTTATTGATTACCCTCAATGGGTATCTAATATCATCCCTATTATAAATCCCATAGGGGGAGTATGCCTTTGTATTGACTTTCATGACCTTAATCTCGCTTGTCCTAAGGATGATTTACCTCTTCTTAATATTGACCAATTAGTGGATTTAACAATTGGGAAAGAAATTTTATCACTTATCGATGGTTTTTATGGATGTAATTAGATACTTATCATACTAGAATACCAACATAATACTTCATTTATTACTCCCTGAGGGACCTTCTACTATTGAGTTATGCCTTTTAGCCTAAAAAATGTAAGAGTCACCTATTAAAGAGCCATGACTTATATCATTTATGATATCATCGATAAAATTATTGAGGATTATGTGGATGCTCTCCTCAATAATTAAAAATTATGAAAAAACCATATTTTAGTCCTAAAGGTAGTCTTCACTCGCTTAATCTAGTTTTATGTCCATCTAAATTCCAAGAAATGAATTTTTGGAGTTATGATAGGCAAGCATTTAGGCTTTATTATCTCTATTAAAGGGTTATAAGTTAACCCCACTAAGATCAAATCCATTTTTTAAAATTCCACCCCCATCTAATCTTAAGCAACTCCTTAGTTTGCAAGGAAAATTGTAATCTATCCATCATTTTATCTCACATCTATTTGATCGATGTCAACCATTACATTACCTCCTAAAGAGAGATAAACATTTTAATTGGGATTCTAGTTGTTAGGAGGACTTTGATGATATTAAAAGATACCATATTTCACCACAAATTTTCACTCCCTAAAAGGAAGGGGCAACCATTTTTATTGTATATTTATACTATGAATCATGCCCTTAGAGCCATACTTGCCCATCATGATGAGAAGCATAAAGAAAAAGTGGTTTACTATATAACTCTCACACTTGTTGAATACAACATGCATTATTCACATATAGAGAATTTATGCTTGGCTCTAGTATTTGTATCTTCCAAAATTCTCCATTATTTGCTCAATCATAAGACTTATGTGGTCACAAATATCGATCCCCTAAAATTTATGCATTCAAAGCCTTATCAAAATTAATAAATGGCCAAATGTCTCATGCTTTTGGTAGAATTTAATCTCATTTTTATCAATCAAAAATCAATTAAAGGTCAAATTATTGTTGACCAGCTTGTTGAAGCACCTCTTGATGATAAGTAACTAGTTAATCTTGAATCCCAAATGAATCTATAGCCTCCATGTCTAAAATAGATCCACAATATCAAATGACTCTATTATTTGATGGATCTAAATGCGAACATGATAGGGTATCTATAATTATCTTAATCCCTCTTGGGGGGACACCTATACCCCTTTCATTTAAGCTTGATTTTGACTACACTAATAACATGGTAGAATATGAGGCTTTTATCATATGTCTCTAGACTACTATAGCCTTGGGTATTAAAACATTTAATATCTATGGTGATTACCAGCTTGTGGTTAATTAGATTAAGGGCATATATAAAATTAAGAATGATACCCTTCATAAATATAAGACCTTGGTTGACCAATTACTATCTACTTTTGAGCATTATGCCATCTAAGCCACTCCATGGTCAACTAACAAGTTTGTAGATACCATAGCTTATTTGGCCTCATTTATCCCATCTTCATCTTAGGAATCAAAGTTATTTATCCTTATCCATAAGGTTAATCAACCTTATTTTACCAAAATTGATCTTCCTTCCATCCATAGTGTGGAGGAAAATCTATTAGATCTTTGGTACACATAGATATTTGATTACCTATCAAAAGGGATTATTCCTCCAAATTTATCTAGAAATGGCAATGGAGATTTATAGCATCACATCACACATTTTTTCATACTAGGGGTGTTATCTATAAGCATGGTGTTGATGGTATCCTTCTTTGTTATCTTTAGAATCATGAAGCTACCCTCACTATCAAAGAAGCTCACGATAGGTTGTGTGATGGGTATTTTTGTGGTTGCACTATCACTAAGAGAATTTTATGATTGGGTTATTATTGGCCCACTTTAAATTAGGATTGTTGATAATGTGTTAAGAAATGCATAAAGTGTCAGTAACATGTTAACCTATCCCATGTCCCTAGTCAAACATTATAGGTAGCAAAAGAGTTTTGACTTTTTCTCAATGGCGGATTGATCTTATAGGCCAAATCAATCCTAAATCTTCCTAGTGTCATGAATTTATTATTACCACTATTGATAATTTTACTAAGTGGGTGAAGGATATCCCCCTTATCTCAACCAAAGTAGATAAAATTATTGAATTCATTAGTTAGTTTATTATTTTTCACTTTGGTGTTCGTCATAAGATCATCATAAATAATGGAAAATATTTTTAAAACAAAATGGTTCAAGAGCTCTATGATTATTTTAGCATTAAGCTAGGATTCTCCTCACCTTGCTATCCTCAAGCTAATGGACAGGCCAAGGCATCCAATAAAATTCTTGTCAAAATCCTAACTAAAGTCATTAATGAAGTAAAAATAACTAACACCATCAACATCCTTTTGCCTTATGGGCTTATCAAATTAGTATTCAAACACTTATGGGTGCTACTCCTTTATCCCTAGTCTATGGTAATAAAGTTGTACTTCCTCTTGAGGTTTATATTCTATCTCTTCACATCTCCCTTAAATATATCATTTTCAAGGATGACTTCTATTAATAATTATTAGCCCATCTCAAACTCTTAGACAAGCATCCATCGACTACCCTTGACCATTTCCATGTATATCAGGAGTGAACAAAGAGCACTTATAATAAGTATCTACAATAATGTGAATTTAATATTTTTGACCTTATCTTAAAAGAGAATAAACATGTCACTAATATGGAAACAAGTAAAAGTGGAAAATTTAATCCAAATTGGATTGAACAATATGTTATCACACATAAATATGGATTTGGTGCATATTTTTTGGCCTCTCTTGATGAAAAATAAAAATGAGAACCTCTTAATGCATTACATGTACATCTTTTCCATTGTTAATAAGTCTTGATCACCTTGATCCACCTAGTTTCTTTTCTTTTGGTTTGATTAGATAAAACAATATCCATAGTATTATTATACCAAATAAGTATATGCAGAGACATTTGGTTATCTAATAACATTTCCCATTTTTAACCTTGAATATTAATACCCCATATCTATTCATAACATACTCTAATTAGATAATCTCTACCTATAATGGGAAGGATATCCAAATAATTATTCCTTAAAATCCCTCCCTATCACTAATTAATTTTGATAATAAGAGTATTATATTGTGTAATGAAGCTTTGGTAAATTATTTTAGGATGCCTAAAGCTAATCCATACATAAATCATATCACTAGGATTAAAAGAAAAACAAAACAAGAAAAAAAATACACTAATCCCTCAAAGGATAGCTATGAAATCTATAAAATCTACAAAAAATATATATATCAAAATTAGAGACTACTCCCTCGAAGGATAGATGATTTTAAAGGCATCTATCAAAATATAGACCACTTCTTCGAAAGGATGGATATAATGCATAAAATATCCCAAGAAAACTTCCTTCATTGATCAACTTTCTTTAATTTAGTAGACTTTCGACATTGATAAATTTACATGGATTGGCATAAAATGATTCTAGGGTTGACCTTAGTTTTGGGTATACAATATAAAAACATCTTCTTAAAATAATCCATTTTCTATCAAAATAAATCCTTAGAAATTTACATCTCAAACAAATAAGATCCTAAACCTAGTTGACCTAAGGTTATTAGGCTATTTATTAGTAGTTAGTTAAGGATGCACATGCATTCATTTCAAAAAAAATTATTGGGTCATGGTATGAGCCAATAAAAAATAATAAAACCCTTTGTAAATCAAAATTGTGCTAATTAATTATATATTTGCCACATATATCAAATAATATCCTAATCTAGTAATCCAAAAATCTATAAATCTCATAACATGAAGTATGTAACCTATAAATCACATCTATAATAATCATAATCCATAAAAAAATTCATAATCCATAAAATCCATATCTATAATCTAATTCACATCCATAAATAAACATAATCAAGATTTATAGGCATTTTAACATTTCATAAAATTTTATAATCCATAATCCATCATCACATAGCATAAAATATATAATCAATAATCTAATGCATATCCATAATCCATAAACATTTTTTAAAGGCCTATAATCCATAATCTAATCAAACTCATAATCATAAAATCCATATATCAAATAAATAAAACATCCATAATAACATAATCATGATCTATAAACATTTTAATTTTTGATAACATTTAAATCCATCAAATCTATAATCTAAACCCATAATCACATCGCATAAAATCCATAAAATTCATAAGCCATGACTTGATTCACATCCATAATAACCATAATCCATAAACATTTCAATATAAATCCATAACATGTAAAAATCATAATTTATCACATCATTTAATAAGCTAAATCCATAATCGTATAATCTAAATATAAACATCCATGATAACATAAACCATAAACAAAATCTATATGAACATCAGAACTCATAATCATGAATCATATACATATACACACACACACACATTATATATATATATATATATATATATATATATATATATATATATATATATATATATATATATATATATATATATATGTACATACATACATACATACATACATACATACATACATACATATATATATATATACACACACACACACATACATATACATATATATATATATATACATATATATATATATATATACATACATATATATATATATATATATATATATAATGATCAAAGTGTACATCATAAATATCCATATACATATCTGTGACTCTCTGGCTAGTATAATGAATATATAATAAAGAGCTACTCAATAAAATGTATCCTGATCAAATGGATACTCCCTAGAGATAAACCATCACCTCTACTCTCATTTTCTCCCCATATCTATCCCTCTTTTAATCCCTCCCATGAGATACACTCCCTATACTGGCTTCCCCTGTGTGTGTCTACTTGAATGATCTACCCTGTGTGGCTAAGCGGGTAACATAACATGGAATCTATGGATGTAATCTAAAACAAGATGCTCATAGTATCACATCTCCGCCACTATCTCCTTATACTTTTCAATGATCACTATACTCTCCTACCTTGTGCTAGGTCCAACCATCCCTTTAATTATTTGTAATAACACATCTTATTCCCTCCTCTATATGCTATCCCTATCTACTTGATAGTGATCTTGAGCCTCCATTTCTAGATCATGGCTTAGATATAATGAGTTTAAATACACCTATAGTTTATCTAATATGGTCTACATGGTATCCCACTCAATCTGCATCATTATGAGAGCCCCTATACAATAACCACTTATCCTTATAAGGTAATACATTAGACCTTTAGTGTATCCCTATCTATAATGATCTCCACAATATATATCTCCTCTTCCTCTATCTCCTCCTCTCCCCCATCTTCTCCTCTCTCAACCTCATCTCCCATCTCCTCTTATCCTCCTCCATCCTCCTCAACATCCTCCATCTCCTTGTCTCATCCCTCTTATCAAGGTCATACCACCCTCTCGTACCTCATAACCCATTATCCTACCCACTATACTAGAAATTCTAGAGTGCACCCTACATTCTCAACATCTGATCCTACCACCTCCTCCTCATCCTCTACCCCTATTGGGACATCTATTATGTCTATCTCTAAGAATGTAGGCTTTGTCTCATCACATCTGTATATGCATGGGGCCCATGGTATGTCCTACACCAAGCTAAAATATCTCCTCACATGACCAAAAGTCAAGTACTCCATGTACTCCATATCGGCCACCTCTCATTCCAAATATATAAAATCTTTGCCTCTAATATAGGTCATGTAAGAAATCTAAGATAAGGTCTCCAAATTATATCTCCATATCATAAGCCCTCTAGGACCCCTCAGTATTACTCTAGGTCTCAGACAATGCCATCTATGAAATCTCTAGCTATATATACCTTCTATCATAAGGGCACATTATAATCAATATCATACCATAATATCCATGGGGTACCAATGGGATGCACCACCTTGATGTGATTGTATGCCCAAAACTATATAACTATGATCACATCTAATTCATACCTCCTCTAAGTCATTTAACCCCATAGATCCCTATAAACCTATGCCAATAGTGTAGACACCTAGGCAAACACTATCTTGTGCTCTATCATATCTATGGCAACACTTGTCAGGTTCTATAGGAACCTACCTCCTACTAAGTCTAGGAGTGCATAAAATGATACTTCTAGTAGCATTATAGTCAAAACACCCCTCCCTATTACATTAGACTCATATAGAGACTCAAATATAAAACCACTAGTAATAAAAGTGATATTTACAACATCCCCATCATATAGTTATGTCAATGCTATTCTACATCCCCACTCATCTACATGTATTATGACTACTGCCTACATTGGAAGTTGAAAAATCTTATATATGTCCTCCTTTTTAATCATCATCTCCCCTAAAAGAAGCCATAATATCCCATTAGTCATGTCTCATCACTCCATAAAGGATACCATTGAGTTCATATCTCAGTTAATGCATCAATAGTAACATACTCCTCTTAGGTCTATAGCCTCCAAGTGTGCCTAATAATCATTACTAAATTGGTCCTACAATTACTCTAGTAGAGGCAGTACTCAATATTTCATCTATAGTAGTGTCCATACCTATTACTAGAATCCCCTATAATATGTAACCTTCTTAAAAATATACTTAACCTAACCCTAGACTCTAATCTAGCCTTTCACCATTTTTTAAATATAAATTGGCACTAATACCTTATAGATTGGTGTCATTCTATCTAGATCAGAACCATTTTAGATGAAATGACATTGATTCCTAGTGAATCATCATCCATTCACTAAAATCAACACTGAATATCTAACACCATACTACCCTAGTCTTAGCATATATCTTAATCCTAAAAATAAAAAAAGTCAAAAAGTTTTAAAACAATTAAAAATTAAAAAATGGTGGGGCCTACCTCATCCTTGAATAATCATCACCACCTTAAACTACTACTGCTAGACTCCATTTTATCTTGCATCACAATCATCATTTGAATTATCACGTATCATTTTGTTTCACACAATATAAAATAGGCCTTTTCCATATCATATTTTCTTATATACTCAACTTTGGATTGGTTCCTATCTATTTTAGATTAGGATCAATTTATTGGATCAATGTCGATTCATTTTGGATTAGTGTCAATTTGCCTATTTTTCACTACTTGTATCCAATCCTATTCCTTAAATTCATTCTACTACCTTGCCACTACCCTATTATTTATCTTATATACCATTTCAAGTTTGTGGATCTAGACCCCTTGTTGATCTTATATCCTACATAAGGCATGTACTCTTTTGGGTATCTCCCCTTAGTGGGTCCCAAGAGTGCATTTTTTCTTGATAACAACTATCTATAGGTAGCATGCACACTGTATAACATATCAGGGCTTTGTTTAACCACGTATTATCACTTATTATCTTGTTCATCCTTTGTTTAAGCCCACCTATTTGTAGTTGTGGCATTTTATTATAGGATTTACCTCAGGGCATCTCTACCTGTATTACCTTACATCCTGTCAATACAAAACATATACTTCATGTTATACATCCACATTATTAGATCTCATTTATTATTTACCCTTCTCATCCACTATTCCATTTTTCAAACCCATCACCCATTCTTTATCCCATTTTAGCTCTTGATTTAAGGGGGGATACCTCCTCACACAAACCTTGGGTATTAGACTTCTCTCAGTTTATATCTTGCAACACATATTGTATATCTCTCTATAAAAAGTAGAAAATGTAGACACTATAATTTTATATACTATATATGATTTTTTAGCTATCATAGGCCCTTAATATTATTTTAATCTCCCAAATATCCATATCCTAAAGTTTAGTTTATTTACCATTAGTTACCTAATAATTTAAATTACAAATTACCTTTTCACCTCCCTAACCACCCAAATATATTAATAATCTAGT
This sequence comes from Torreya grandis, assembly GCA_037957365.1. Classification (NCBI taxonomy): domain Eukaryota; kingdom Viridiplantae; phylum Streptophyta; class Pinopsida; order Cupressales; family Taxaceae; genus Torreya; species Torreya grandis. Next base: position 653,393 of record JARHVA010000219.1, on the reverse strand, counting down.
AAATCCTAACCTTTTAACCACTTTACCCACATATAACCTCATCCCCAACAACCTAATGCTCATAAACTCAAATTTACATATGGTTGGAATAAACCAAGACAGATAAATCCTTCAACTACCAAATTGGGTGAATTGGTGCCAATTCTCCCATGATCAGTGTCGATCAACGTCGATACATTTATACCTAACCAACACTTTGGTTCAAGGATCAAAATTTATAAACCTCAAAATCGTACTTGAATTTTTGGGAGAATAAGGAAGACTTAACAACACTCTATCAAAACTTTATTGCATATAACCCACATCCATCATTACAAGCTTGAAGGATTACTTATATTTGTGAGAAAGAAATCATTTTTATTGAAAATAGGTTCAAGGTAAGTACTTGTATTGTTTATTTAATTTTTCATTAGTTTCTTTGCTTTTATCTACTTATCCGACCCTTAGAGTAGAACCTATATCCCTCTGTGTCCTTTTAGTATCCTTTGTCATCTTTTTAATCTCTATTTTTAATTAAGTGCAATTCTAGATATAATCGATGCCAATTCTTTCTGAATCAACACTAATCCTTTAGGATCAACATTTATCTATTGGACTTGGTTTTTAAAACTCAAGCCTTTAATATTAGACCCCTATATTTAATTCATTTCAATTTTTTATCCCTTTAAACATGCCCTTGTTATGTAGATGACTCTACTTGACATTATGCATGATGTCATTAATATCACTAATTTGACTATAGTATCCAAACCCCTTTTTGTTGATTAGAGTGATATAGCCTTCAAGGTAGCACTTTGTGTCATTTTTTACTCTCCCTTGATTGAAGCCACTTCTGACCAGCTGGATGTTATACAAGAGGATGTGAATAATACTATAGATTATTAGGATGAATGCTTTACTTACATTAACATTTGAAATGAAGATTAAATCATAATTATATCTCATATTTATATTTTGTAATTTCAAGTGTTATTTATCCACTTAATTGTGAAAATAGTGAGATGACATCCACTTGAGGAAGTTCACAACTTCCTAGGATTGGTTCCTAACTAAGTGCTTCACCCATCTATATATTAATCTATTTTTGTCCAAGTTATTTATTTATGTACTGGTTATTCTTCTAAGCCAAAAAGAGGTTACCTCAATCATTATATTCAAGCAGTGTGAATCTATCTCTATATCTCTACGTAGTCATCATAAACCCTAGATTTCATTAAGTTTTTAGTAAGTTAATTAAATTAAAGGAAAAACTAAAAACTACTATAATAATTGTTCTTGTCTTTACTATTTTTAGTTTATTTAAGGTATCATAAAACTATATATTCTTCTTATATTTTTTACATACATAAGGGTTTCACGAGAAATTCCTGAGAAGAGGTTTGAGTGGGAGACTAAGTGATAAGGGGTGAGGTGTTTTTTTGTGGAGACTTGACATTGGAGTGATCTAATAGGGGAATATATTTAAGAGATGTGCATGGTGAAGGGAAAGGTGGGATGACCATATTATTTTTGGAAATATTGGTCTTTGAATGAGTATTGAGATCATATTTTATGAGGTTGGGAGACTCATAGATTGAGACTATTGGTGACTCTATTTGAACACCTTATTTTATTGATAAAACCAATTAGGTAAAAAGGTCTACCTATAAAGGGACTATTGAAAAACTTAATTGTGAAAATATTGCTAGCTAATTTAACTCTTTTAGTCATATAAAATACAAAATTGGATGACTTAAGCAAGGCTAATGACACCCAATCTATAGGTCTTCCTACTTTCTTACACAACCCTTCTAGGTTATTCTTTCACTGATTCCCAGTCATCAACATCCTTCTGGACTTAATCCTTATAGACCTAGGTAGGTATTTTAGGCTCTTAAATCCATCCCATAGGTCTCATTCCCTTGGGACAATAGTGCCTAGGTTGAACATGAATGCTATAACACAGGGTGCCCTATTTTTGAAACTGTTGTCCAAGTTAATTTTTGGTCCTAATGGTTAGATTCTTTTAGATCTTTATAATTTTTCATTATCATCCTAACATAAATTTATTTAACCCATGATCATTTAATCCCCTATAAAAGGCCATTTAAAGTCCATTTATAAGGGTTGGCACTCATTTACAAGAGACAAATAAGAATACAATCAAGTACACTCAAGAACTCTTTCCTATTCTCTAACATACAGCCTTCTAAGATCATTTCAAGATTATTAAAAAATTTCCATAAGTCCTTAGCCATCTTAAGTACATCTAGTTTTGCATTTATTTGCATTTATCATACACAGTTACACCAATCACTTCAATGGGAGAACTACATTAGATTGATCCCTCCTTAGAGTATTGGTATGCAAGTAGTGTGCCCACACACGGGGTGTGAAGTGCATCTAGTATATCTTTTACACACTAACCACTTCTCTATCTCTTTCAAGTTTCCAATCAAGTTCAAGCATGATATTATAAAATTACTAAAATTAAATAATATTATAACATTTATTGCTAAAATTACATAATATTTCAATATGCCTTTTACATACTCTCTATCTCTCATATGGAACAAATTTCAAGTTTATCATGCTAAAAATATTAGCAATATTATGTTACAAGTCAAAGTTATTTATGCATTTAGGCACAAAATCATGTTCTCTATCCTTCACCCTCTATTTGTCATATGGAAAAATCTCTAGATTTATTATGCTAAACACATTACAAATGTCATAATACATGTCAAAGATATCTATGCATTCATGCACAATTTCATGCTTTCTAACCTTTTCTCTCTATCTCTCATAGGAAAAAATAGACAAGTTTATCATGCTAAACACATTAGAAATGTCATAGCACATGTCACAATTTCTTATGCATAGATGAAAAAATTCATGCTTTCTATCCCTTGTTTGTTATCTTTCATGTGGAATATTCTCTATAATCATATTGCTATACAATTTATAACTCCACTTCCATGCATTTTAGCCCATATGCATAGTTTCTACTTAAATGTATATGCCTCTTTGGCTACTCTTTTTTCAATGTCATATTTCATGCAGAGGAAAGAAATCCCTTCTCCGCCTCTCCCTCAAGAGGATGATAGATGCTTTTCCTCTAACCCAGTCCATGCTATCACCCCTCCAAAAGGTGAGGTAGACTATAATATTTCTCCTAATTCATACATTATACCTATAGCTTCTTCAAACCCTCTTCAAAATGTGTGCTTACATGTTCAATCAAAAGCAACTAAGGTTTGCACTTGTGAGACTCTAAGGAATCAAATCACCAATATAAGTAAGTTATTTTCAGATTTATAAACATATAATAAACTATTACATGAAAAGATCACAACATTGAAAAATTAGATTACAATACAAAAGATTCAAAGATACCCTCGTGCCAATCATGTATATGCTTCCTCACCTAGTTAATTGGTTGTAAGCAATGTTACATATCAAAACTAGGAATCACAACCTACAATAAGCACTATAGAGAATAGAAATAGGGAACCATTACAATTTAATTCAAAGATGGACTATCCATATGTTATATTATCAGCACTACTAGATAGGAGGTTAATCACATTGCCTTCTACTCATCAACAGGATCCACATCTCTTACACAGGTAGCCACATCAGCCTTTTTATCACTATCATCGTATCCATGGACACCAAGATAATGATTGTTATGGACTCAAGAATTGATTTAATATATGTATTGATAATGGCATCATAACATTCACATAGGGGGCACCAATATATCCTCCATCATGGAACCATAGACCTCATTCCTCCATGATTGGGTCCTCCCAAGACATTCCTTCATAAAAATCATCAATTACTTATCATGAGAGTAATGTAGTTTATCAAATAAAGCCTCATAGGAGATATCCTAACCCACATAATTAGTATATTTTGAGACCAATATAGTGAGCTCAACTTGCATATATTAGTGTTGTCCATGACATATATAGTACAATTCCATACACATACACATCATAGAGTACTGCTTTAGTGAAATATTCACTACAACCAAGTTTTCTAGGACCTATTTCAAGTAGAAACCCACTATAATTGGTATTAAATGAGACAAAAACATAGTTTTTATCTCCAACTAATCTATTTCTTAATCATACACATCATAGATTACCACTTTAGAGAAATATTCACTATAAGCAAGTTTTCCAGGACCTATTTCACTTAGTAACCCACTATGATTGGTTTTAAATGATCCACCATGATATAAGACACCATGATAGGGAGTCTCCCATGAGACTCATTAGTTAGTATCATTTCTTCCCAGTTTCTCCTATACATAGCTTATACCAAAACATTCAAATAATTCAAAAATAACAAAAATATTTCAACTATATGCATCATCCATATTTTACATTTCTATTATCATGCTAGGACTTACATTTATCATTTCATGCTATTTTATGTTAATTTATCTACATTACCATGATTTACTTGATCTCCTTTAAGCATATGCAGTGACATCGAGCTACTTGATTGTTTCATTCTACCCATTGACATGGCATCCTACTTCTACATTTGAGACACACATCGACATACATCTTCCCACTGAGGGAATTTTCTATATGACTACACCATGCAAGTTATGTCATTCTTACACCACACACTCTAGTTATCATGTTGACATACATTACGTACTATATTACACAAATTACCACATCAACACTAACTAATATCTTCCACTTGTATATTTCTTATCATATACCTAGTTTTGTACTAAACATGTTTTTCACACTTTCACTCTTGCTTTGATTAGTTAGTTGTGATTCTATCTTTCTAGTTATTACATGCTTTCCTTTCTTTCTTTGTGTAGCTAGATGTGATTGCATTTCTATTTCAAGTGTTGCTTCTTATGTGTGACTTAGGAAATTTTCTAATGTCCTTTGCTTCTATTCATGTGTGTGTACCTTTGGACATTTTCCAATGTCTTTTTTATTACTCTTCTATGTGCCTATGGTCCTCGTGCCAATATTTACTTGTTTCAAATTATATGTGTATATGGCATTTAAACATGCCTTATATGATTGCTTTCTAGTTTGAGTGACATGTGCTCATGTCCCTTGTTTGCATGGCCCCTTGGCCACCCTTTATATGCTTCTTGATTCTTGCTTTGTGATATTTTTGCTTGATTGATTTCAATTATTTGCAATGTCATGATCCAAATCATGCATTCATCATGCTTTCTTGGATGTCATGATGGACATCAAGATCTATCCATCCTTGCTAATAACTAACATCTAACATTTCCAGTTCTAGTTTAGTACATTACACATAATTTTACATTGTTATATCTATCTAGGCATACCCCTATTGATACAAAAATCTCTAAAAATAAACATTGCTATATCTAGACATATCTTACCAAATATCATTACCATATCATGTATGTATGCATCATAAAACACTTCCAAGACTCTTTTCTTTTAAGGGTAGTCATTATAGGTTCCATCATTCCTACCCTCAAAAGAGGGGGTAACAAAAAGGGGATTTATCATAGAGATCAAATTTCCTAACATTAAAAATATTAGCATTTAGATCACCTAGTTTAGAATCTAGAGGTCAAATCAGTCAAAATAAATAAATAATAATGACAATTCTAGATCAATAACTAGTTTTAGCATAAGAAAAAAATGCCGGAAATGAACAATAGTGTTAAACACAAGGGTGTCCTCATTTTGGCACTCCTATCTAGGTATAAAAACATCAATTTTTCTAAAAATAGGAAAAAAATTAGTTTAGATATAGTTTTTGCACATCTAGATCAGCCAGAATCAACAATTCAATACAATTTTCTTAGAGAATCTAGATATAGGGGGTTATCATGTGTGACATGATGGTTCTCACTTTTAGTTTCAGATTAGGTAGTTGAAATAACTTTAAAATCAAAATTCATGTTCCAAACACTAGTGATTGGGGGCAATGTGTGTGACACATTGGTCTTCTTTTATTTTTAAGTTCAATTTATTATCCATGCATTCTCAACAGTTACATGCCTTACTCCATCTACAAGTGGTTGGAATCACTTTCAAATTAAAATTTCATACAAGTTATTATAAGATATTCACTCTCAAAGTTGTGTCTTTTTAACCTAGGATTTTGAGCATTCTTTATCATGGATTTCCTGATTTACTCATATAATTCATCCCTTGGAGAGAAATTAATCACACAATCCCTAAAAGTACTCCTAATAGTATCCACAACTATCATGTACCTTATATGACTCAAAACATCAATTTTTTTTTTTATTTACCTTTGATGTAACTAATATTTAATTCACAGTTAGACAAAAATTCTAACTAGCATCTGTGATGAGCAATTAAATTTGGTTGGGTGAAAATGTATTTAATCCCTAAATTATCATTCTTGAGCTCAAACAATTTTCCCAAAAAATAATGTCTCCAATCTTACAAAGCATGGAAACTTACTTTAAGTGCAATATAATGAGGGGCAGAATTCACCTCATAATTCTTTAGTTTCCTTGATTCATAAGTTACTACTACACCATCTTGCATAAGGACTCCACCTAGTCCATCCCCAGAAGCATCTATGATCACTAAAAATTGACCATTGAGATTAGGAACTCTTAACATTGGTGCCAAAATAAGCCTTATTTTCAATTCCTAAAATTATACTTCACACCTATCTAACTAGATAAAACTCTAATTCTTACACTATAAAGAAGTAATCGGATTAGATATCTTAGAAAAATTTGAGATGAATTTTTGTAATACCCCACTAATCCCATTACCTCATGCACATTCCTTGGTGTCAACCACTCCATAATTGCTCTTATATTAGTTATGTTAATAGAAATACATCCTCTAAGATAATATGTCCCATATATTTCACTTTATTTTGGAAAAATGCACACTTGGATAGCTTACCATACAACCTATGCTTCTATAGACATTGCAAAACCAACTCTAGATGATGAAGATGTTCTTCTTCATCCCTTGAGTTTATAAGAATGTCATCTGAAAATACCAAAATGAAATGACCCAAGTAATATTTGAACACACTTTTCATGAGATTCATGAATGTTGTAGGTGCATTCATCAATCCAAATGATAACACAGTAAATGTGTAATGCACATAATGAGTTCTAAACACCATCTTTAGAATATCTTCATATTTTATCCTTAATTAATGATATCTATATATAAATTTAATCTTAGAAAATACTATCGCTCCTCACATATGACTGAAAAAATCATCTATTCAAGGTAGATGATACATATTCTTGATGGTTGATTTAATCAAAATTTTATAATCAATGCAAAGTTGAAGAGTGTTATCCTTCTTATTAACAAAAATAACTAGGGCACCCCACAGTGACACTTGGTATGATCAAATTTTTTGACAATAATTACTAAAGTTATGCCTTCAATTCTACTAGTTCAGTGGTTATCATTATATATAGAACCTTAGACTGAGGTTTTTAATCCTAGTTTGATATCAATTGAGAAATCAAATTCTTATTTAAGAGGAAATCCTTGCAATTCTTCAGAAAAGACATCATGAAAATTCCTAAGTAAAGGATAATCATCAAGTGATAGTTCTTTCATTTCATCCATTTCATTTATGTTAATGATAAATGCTTGACATCCTTTACCTTGGGCCTTCTTGAGTTGTATTACAAAAATATTCGTAAGCCTTAACTCCCTTTTCTATCATTAAATTAGTATTTGATTTCTAGAATCATCAAGACACTCAACCCTTTTTAGATAACAATCAACCTTGGATTTATGCTTCATAATCCAGTTGAAAACTAAGATCACATCATATGATCCTGGAGGTGTTACATAAAGGTATAAAACTATGATGAATTCTAACAACCTAATTTATACTTCAATCAAAAACTTATCCATTTGGATGATAGATTCAATCCCATATTGTACAAACCATGCATTTTACATTACACCAAATTTTATAGACAATTTATTTAGAATTATAAGAGCTATAAAACAATTTATATCCCCATATCTATCAAAATGGAAAATGGATGTTTAAATAAGATACCTAATAATTCTATGGATGAAGTTTGGAATTTGGCTTATCGATTATCAACTATTGCATGAATACATTGTTGAAAAGTTCCTTGTTGAGGGACAACACCTTTGTTTCTTAACTTATCCTTGGTACATTCACATGCAACTACATAGATGAAGCAACCTCCTAGTAGTCCCTTCCTATTAGATTTTTGGCTTCCCCTGAAACCTCCCTTTGAACCATTATCCAGTTTCTTGGTTCCATCAAACTTAGGTAGATTCACCTTTTTCATATCCCTATCCAAATCTGTGTCTACAATTTCTCTTAGATTTAAAGGCACTTCATTGTGTCTCTACTCTTGAGGAATTTATTTCTCAACAAGATGCTCTTCAATATCAACCTATTAGGCCTCCTCATATCTATGAATTTCTTGTTCTAGGGCTACAAATTTTCCCTAGTGTCACTCATGGTCACAAGAATCTAATCTAACCTTGCTTTTTGTTTAGTAGTAAATTGGTTAGGATCAAATGGAGGGTTATTATCATTGACATTCGAAGGACCCTCCCCTAATGCTCTTGCATGCACCATTCTTATTTATGGTAATAGAAGAATATGAAAATGTTAGTAGATTCATTAAGTCCTAGAGTTAGAGCCACAATTATGATACCATAATGTAACACCCCATAGGGATTTACTAGAATAATGCAGCAATTTAAAAAAAATACTTACTCAAAACTTATTCTTTAATTAGATTACACCATGATAATATAATTAGTGATCATTAACATACTAAACTAAACATAAGAAAGCATGTTATAATAATATTTATTGATTCCCTAGCAATTAATCACAATTGCACAAGGAAATCAATCATAATATATAATATAGCCATGGCTAGTACAATAGTATAGTCACCACTATAAATGTATTAAAAATAACTAATTATATTTCCAATAGGCATATAGCCTCATCAAAAGTAAAATGATAGATACTATGCTCCACGGATCTCTAGTTAATCTAACTCAACTGTATCTTTGATAATCTCAAGTGTAGTATCCAAGTAAGTACAACATTGGGGAGGGAAATCATCATTCAAGTGATTTTCCACACCAACCATGAACCATAGATCTCCCACACAATCTCTCAAATAGGGAATGACCCTCCCTTCATGGATGGGTAGATAGTGATAATGTGGAAATCTAAAGAGACATGCTAGTACTCATGTGCTATAATATTTCTACTACATGATGTGTATCATAAAAAAAATATGATATAACATGATATTGCATAAACATGTAAATAATACATATTAAATGACAATGTCTATCTAACATTACTTTGGCCAAAGTTTTCAAACAGCTATTGATCTCTAAGATCAGTCAATTTCATAAACACCACTTGATTACATTACCTTTATCTTGCATTGGTGATGCTAACTAAGCCATTAAAGTCTATTTCAATTCTTAGTTAGAACCATCAATTCTAGATTTGGTTACAATTTAATAATAACCAACATGTTCATGCAATTATTTGTACTAGCAAGTACAATCCATATACTAGTTATTAAAATAATTAATTTCCATATGTTTAGTCTATCAAACATATGAATAAACCACATTTATAATATACATCTCATACAAAATATTACAACAAACAAGTTTATATACCATACGGGTATAATACAAGTCATTCCAAAAATCTAATTTCCTTTAATAAATTCTATGTACAAAATTTATCAATTTCATAACCTAAATTTTAAACCATTAAATATAAATATCATTTACAAATTACATAATAATCTTCTAAAATTATTTATAAACACTTATGGCATTCATCCCCAAAATTTAGATTATGTATATATATTTATAGTTCCTAATCCATTGAGATTTTGTGACTTATATGCTTAGTCACATACTATAAGTATATTCATGCCACTTAATTAATATATATAGGTTATACACATGTAGGAGGACCTAGATTCTCCTATACGTATATCTCATATATTTTGATATGTTTTTATTATCTATATTCGATAATATAGATAATTTAAACATACCACTATTTAAATGTTCATAATTTTTGTTAGTTTACATAATTAATTTTCAAGTATATATAAAATTAAAATGTAATTTCATAAACCTTTATACTCTTGTAATATATATAAATGTATAAGTATCAAGTCTAATGTTTATTGATAGTCATCATTTACAAATGTTATTGCTCTATTCTTTTTACAAACATGTATAGTTTACTTAATCTACCTAAGTGTAATACATAATTTCCTGTATAAATCAAACCACTCAGTATATAATAGTTTTAATTATATAACATATGCCACAATTCAACCCTATCAATTTGCTAAATAGCATTATTATATTAACTATTTTCTACATAAATAATTCAAATTTATTATTTAACCCCAAATCGACTACAGTCACATATTTGGATAAATGAAAGTCCCTTGAATATGCCATTATACAAATCTTACTCAATCAACTTCAAACATAGACATATGTCTTATAATGTTTCACTAAACTCTAAACTCATAAATATATATTCTCCCTGTTTGTAATGCTAAGTGTAAAACCAGATTACTATAACAAAAATACACAATGTATACATATATATAGTCTCGATTATGCACATAATTGTAATACATAGTCATATTACATTATTTTTTATAAACTATTTCGTAACACATACACAGTCCATAATTTATGAATATAAATATACCCTATTTCAAATACCTAATCATAAAACTCTCACTATTTTAGAACACATTAAACTTAGTTATAATTATAATTTCCCCTACATTTTATGTATCGAAACACATTATTTATTCCTATATTTACATGGGTTCTCAACATATAATACACAATCTAAAAGATTCATTTTATTATTTTTGTAAATAGTCTTATATAAACATTTATATCATTACCAATTTAAAATGACCAAAGTTCATAGTCATCAGATATATCAAATCCCTAAACCAAAGTAAAACAAAAATTATAATTTGAGACTTCTCATTCTAAATCGACATAGATTCATAAAAATCTATATGGGCACTAGACCTATTCATTACATCCATATGCTCAGAGTACCATCCTTCAAATTTTTTGAGTATATAAACATAATAGGGACTCTAAAACATAACATAGTCCATAAATTTATCAACCATATGCTTTTTTTGTATTTTCAAACTTAGCAAGTTAAATACTCTAAACCCTAGTGAATGACTACAATTGTTGTTTTACATTCCTAATGATTTTATAGAGTATATGGTTAGTGTGCTGGATGGCCCATCCATCCACAAGGATAACCCTATATATTTTTATTTCAATTTCTATCATTCAAATACTAAGTGACAATTTTATTCACACATAAATATCTAGAGTTGATACAATTAAAATTACATCACCAACCTTTTTAATGCTACCAAATTGAAAAAAGAAAACCCCTTTTTATCTTGCTCAACTTGTTTCCTCTTCTCAATGGATAGATTATTATTAAAATTTCCATGGAAATCACAAATAAATCAAAATTCACATGTATTTTCTACCTCTTAGTTATTTGTTCATGCATAATCCATTATTTTCAACTTAACTCACTTTATTCCTAGTTAACAACCAGAAAAAACCTTAATTATTGTATCGAGCCTTCTCACAATTCCTTAATCATTATTTTTAATACAATTCCAAATTTGAATGCCAACTATATTTTAAACATGAGTATGACATTAAATAAGTCCACTTTTGTCATGATAACTCACTCTTATAAATCTCTAAGTAGTCCATACGTATAATTCAAAACTAGACTTTAGATTATAGGATAGAGTTTTAGGATATTCAAACTCCCATCACATAAAATAAAGATAATTATCCTTTGATAATAAACCAAACAAGTATAATTTAAAAATAAAAATAAAACTAATATTTGGGATAAATATTTGTGCAGTAGTGGTAACTCCATAGGTGCCTCAAGGGGGATGGGGGTTTTTTGGGATCATATTATTCTAGAGGGAAACATTATATTAGACTGATTCTCATATCACAATTTTTTTCAAATAAATTCACACTAAAAGAAACTAGGTTCTTGCTAATGTGTATGCTCTAAATTCTAGAAATGATATGAGAATTTTATAAGACTTAATTAAGATTAGCAAAATTTTCAAGGATCATAATTAGATGGTTGTAGGGGATTTCAATTCTCCCTTGTCCCGAGGGGAAAATAAAGGGGGAACATGTTCCCTTAATGATAACATGTTAGATTTTAGTGATTTCATTAAAGAAGTGAAGCTAATGGATGTTGAATTAAAAGGCAACCCTTTCACTTAGTCAAATAGGTTATTGGATGAAAATCTCATTCAAGTTAGGCTTGAAAGGTTTTTCATTTATTTGTAATGGAACTTACATTCTATCAACTCCCTCTCATCTCTTCTAAGGATTAGATCTGTTCACAACCCACTGGTATTCTCTAGAAAAAAGATGTCCAAAGCCAAAAGCACCACTTTTAGATTTGAGAAAATGTGGCTCTCTAATCAGGCTCTAGAGGATTACCTTAAGGAGTGGTGGAAGTTTTCAGTCTAAGGATTGACAATGTATATTTTAGCTATGAAACTTTAAGACGTCAAGTTTAAACTCAAGATTTAGAATAAGGAAGTTTTGGGATATTTTTCACCAAAAACATAGAATCAAGGAGTATATTCATAGTATTGATGAGGAAATCAATAATTTTGGCTCTACCCCCTCTTTATATTCAAAAGAAAAGGAGATTTTAAGTCTTTATCACAACCTAGAAGCTAAATAAGAAACATACTAACACCAAAAATAAGGAAGACTTGGATCAAGGAGGGAAACATGAACACCAAGTAATTCTATCTTTCAGCTTCTAGGAATCATCAACGTAACTTCATATCCAAAATAAGGAAGACAATTGGTAGAAGGAAGAAAAAGACATCAATCTTCAAATCGTAAATTTCTATAAAAATCTTTTGGCACATGCTCCTTCTTAGGATGTTCAGTTAGAAGAATAGGTTGTTAATCTCATTTAGGGAGCCATTTCCCAAGAGGATAATTCCACCATTATTTCCCCCCTTTAGATGAAGAAATCAGATCTATTGCCTTCTCATTATAAGGGGATAAATCCCCCAGCCCTAACATTTTTCATCTATTCTTTTTTAGATTTTATAGGATATCATCCAAAATAAGGTCTACCTAGCTACAATTGAATTTCTTAAAGCTGGAACCATGATTCAAAAATTAAATAATACCTTTACTTTCATCAGCCCTAAGAAGTAGGGGGTAAAGCAATTGAAGGATTTTAGGCCCATTAGTCTTTGTTCCACTTTCTACAAAATCTATATGAAAGATCTATCATTAAGAATTCAGATGTTACTTGAAAAATTGATTATGGAATAATAAGGAGCCTTCATGTTTGGTAGAATTTTTTTGGATGGTATCATAATTTCCCATTAAACAATACATTCAATGGCTAACTCCTCTCAACAAGGTATGTTCCTCAAATTGGACTTGAATAAATCTTACACTATAGTTTCTTGGTAGTTTTTATATTTAATCCTCCAAAAGTTTGGGTTTAATCAAATTTTTAGAAATATAATAGCCTCCTACATTTTTCCCTCATTTTTTTAATGATAATAAATGGTGTTCCAAAGGTTTTTTCCCAACTAGTAGAGGTCTCAGTTAAGAAGACCCCCTTTCTCCTTAATTATATTCATGGCCAAAACCCTGAGTAGGATCATTGACATGGATAAAAATTCTAGGGACATCAAGGGAATCCTAGTGGTTCTAAACACCAAACCTGCCACCCATAAACAATTTATGGATGACACTCTGATGATGGGAGAATCCTCAATTTTTTGAAGCCAAGTGCTTTAGGAAAATATTCGAAATCTAAGAGATTATTTCAAGATAAAATGTTAACTTCCTTAAAAGCTTCCTATTTTTTATCAAAACTCTATCTTCTCTATAAGATTTATAGGATTATTGGTTGTGTTATTAAGAATCTACCTTCCTCTTATCTTGGTATCCCTCTTTTCAAAGACATTATGAAACCTAAATTTTGGAATCCTTTCATTGACAAGATTTAGAGGAAGTTATCTAGGTGGAAAGGGATTTTTTTGTCTTAGGTAGGTAAACTAAAATTACTCAAGAGTTGGTTGTAAATCATTCCAATTTACTTCATGTGTTTATTCATTATTCTAGGAAAAGTGGTAGATCAAATTGAACAAATTCAAAAGAATTTCTTAGTAATGAAGGATAAATTTAGATTTCCTATTATTTATTAGAATAAAGAATTTATTCCTTCCTCTAAAGGAGGATTAGGGATTAGAAGATTAATATTCATGAACCAATATTTATTAGCAAAGTAATGATGGAGGGTAATCAAGGAAAACAACTAGTGGACAAAAATTATCAATGCAAAACATCTAAATTTTAGGGAGGGATCTTGCTTCCTGGATGAAGTTGGCCCTGTCAATGGATCAACCTTATGGAAAGAAATGAGATCTAGGAAGGATATTATAAGAAGAGGAATAAAATAGAATATTAGCAAAGGTAATAAAGTGGATTTTTGGTAGGACTTCTAGCTCCAAACCCTGTTTGTGTCCTCACCTCATGAAACAAAGTTATCCATTAAATTTTAAAAAGACCATCAGTGATAAGGTGTGTAGCTATTAGCAATAAATTTATGGAAAAAAAGGTGGAAACTTATCCATAAAGAAGATTTGAACCAACACCAAACTCTTTTCCTAGAAAAGTTAAACATCATGCTTCAGAACACTCACATTAGCATTTTCCCAAAAAAAGATGTTCTTATTCGAGAGGACCCTAGTGGATTGTTCAATATTAAATTTGGTTATTCTTCCCTATGGGACCAAGTTGAAATCAAATAGAATTGGAACTATTTGTGGATAAAAAGTCTCATCCCAAAGACTAACATTTTCTTCTAGATGGCAGCTCAGAACAAGATACTAATGATGGATAACTTCATAAGGAGGGGAATCCCAATTCCCAATAGATGTGTACTTTACAAATAGGAGGCTAAATCTATAGAACATATTTTCCTCTCCTACTATTTTATCTCTTCCATATTTTAGTCTTTATTTAGCCTTTACACTACTTTTGGGTTACTCCTAGATCAATTAAAGATCCGATCTACCAATGCAATCCCTCATGGTATTATCCAATGTTTAAATTCTGTTGGAACTTGGTCCTTCTTCATATTTTTTGGGGAATTTAGATATTCAAGAATTTGAATATCTTTGATAACCTCAATCCTAACCATTCTTCCACTTTTAAGAAAATCATGGATTTTGTAAAAGAGAATTGGCTCTCATATACTTCATCTTTTGAGGGGTATAGTTCTTCATATTTTACCTAGATCCTCTGATAACTTAATCTTGAAATCCATGCCAATTCCCATAAGCATAGTATTGATAGATCCAAGGTCAAGTGGATTCACCCTCCTCCCCAATGTTTTAAAATGAATTTGGTGGAGCTGTTAAATGTAATTTTGGTCTAGCAGGTGTGGGAGGAGTTATCTAGGATTCATATAAAAATCTCAGGGTAGCCTTCATGGGACCATTATGGATCCAAATGAACCATGTTTTGGAAACTAAAGTAGATTTATGTGGCATTAAACTCATAGTTAAGCTGGGAATAGAGTACTCATAGGTGGAGGGAGACTCCATGAATATATCAACTATCTAAAAGGATCAACTCAATCCTCTTAGAATATAACAAGGATCATCGATGATGATAAAAATTTTCTTTCCTCCTTCAAGGGGGTGTTTATTTCCCATGTGTATAGAGAGGGAAATAAATGCATTGATAAAATGGATAACTTAGGGGTCTATAGTATTTCTCTTACACATTGACAAGGTGATGAGGCATTCCCTAATGATGTCATCCCATTTATCAAGCTTGATAAAGGTCATTTCATTGAGTGACATGATGAGCCTATTTATGATTCAACACACTCAAAAAAATTAGGGGGACTTTCACATGTGCAAAGACATCATATATCATTCAAGCTTTAAGATTTTGCATGGATGGACTAATTCTAAACCAAAATATAATATTTTATAAAAAACTAATTTCAACATCACCCTTGATTTATTCTCAAAGGACCTAGGCCAAGAAAATTGTAATAAAAGCACATAGTCTACAATGGGAGGTAATCAAGGTCATGTTGAGACAAACTCATGTGAAAAAGTAAAGGAGGTTGAATATGTGTGGAAGAAGATGATCAAAGGAGGGATCATGACCTATATGGAGAGGTTGGTTGGTCATGATGAAGTGTTGTCTAGAGACTTTTCCTAGGGGTGGAAAGATAGGGAAGTTTGCATGCATAGGCTTAGGCTCTTAGTCAGTGAAGAGGTCATAGGGGAAATTACTTGCATGGACTAATCAAGAGTTAAGGAATTTAAAGATAAGAGGAGAAAGGAAGAGTTGTTTAACATTTTTTATAACAAGGAGAAAAATACTAAAATCTTTGATTCAAAAAGGGTTTATAAGGATAGATTTACCCATAAAATGGTTGAATGTGTGTTTGTAGATAATGAGATACATTACACTATAAGGGAAGTACATGGTAATTTTATCACATCATTTCCTTCTTAAACATTTTAGGGGACATACTATTAGCTTACCCTTCTTTCTCCTTAAGTCCATAGAAGCTTTAGTTAGAAATTTTAAAGGAAACCCCTTGGTAGACCTAATCCACTAGGGGCTCATTCTACTCTTATTAAAGAAGGGATGACCCATCTAGTCTAAAGTAGTTATGGAGGCTATCAATATCACTATCAAGCATGAAGATTCAGGAAGAGAGAATGACTTATTCTTGGATCCCAAAACTGAGAAAGTAGGGGACCAAAATGAATTTACTACTAGTGATTTTTTCATGTAGGGGGATTTTAAATTGAGTGGCAATTAGATAGGGGCACCCAAAATTATAACTCCAATTAATATCAAGTATTGATATTTCTTTAACCCCAAGATGAAAGATAATATCAAGCATTCCTTTATAATATTACATACCAAAGTGACCATGCAGAAGATTTTATGTATGGAGATAATCGATGAGTTTAAGAATTGAAAGGTCTCTTGTTTCATGGAAAATATACTCTGAATAATGACAAAGAGGAAGATGGAACAATTGAATATATACCCCATGGGATTAGAACCACTCATAGTGGTGGATTGGATGAAACCAAGAAGGAAACTAAGGATGAGATGGAGGATTTCAAGTCCACTAGGATGAAGTAGAAAAGGCCAAACATGGAAAAGGAGTAGGGAATTGGGAATCAGATAGAGGAAAGAAAAAGAAAGAGAACATTGAGACCAAAAAATTGGTTTACTACTTTGAGTCCTAGGAGTCAGACTAGTTGGTTAGTGGTCTATGTATCCTTTTGTTTTTTTGGCCTATTTTTCGTATCTTTTAGGCCAAAGTTGGTGTTTCTTGTTGGATTCTAATTTTTATCTTGTTATGTTTTTATAAACTTTATTTCTCATCCTTTTACTTCCTTTGGTAAGGGTATGGGACCCATCAACCCATTTGTTAACCAATCAAATAAAAAATAAACCAGAAAAGTATTACTTTTAATTATCTCCCACTAATTATCCACATCATAATAACGAACTCATGAAATTTAAGTAACACACTTCTATTCCAAAACAACATATGACTTAATATTTAGTTAAAAATTAACAAAACAAATTAACTTTAATTGTAATCCATGGATAAATATATAAATCAATTTAGGTGTGAGAATCGAGATGTAACACTTCTTCTTGAAACTCTTCAATACTATCACTTTGATTAGAGGTTGCTACTATGTTACCTTGTCTTTTTCCATCAAGATAATTATTATCCTCATCCTTGAAGATTAATTTTATTTCTTATTGATAAGAAAGACAACCAAGAAGGATATCTTCATCATACACACTTGAATTACTCTCCTCATAGCCTTCTTGAGGCTCACTTACAACTATCTATTTTTACTTCTCAAGGGGTGCCACCTTATCATCCTTTCTTAACAAACTCTCTTTTTATAATGAATTTTCATATTCTACCCTCAATGAAATAGGTTAACCTTCACAAAAGGAGGGGGTCAGAGGGAAAGAGAACTCATTGGCTTGTTTGAAACTTGATAGGGTGTCCTTCCAACTTCAAAATTTATGAGAGTTAGGTTAATTAAAGGATTATTGAAGAGATGGAGAAGGAAGTTATGTTAAGGATGCTCCATTATTATCCTTCCACTCCATAATAAATCTATCAAAATTTGATGTATCTTGATCTTCATGGATATTTCTAGCTTGAGGGATGAGTGTAATATTTGGAAAACTTTGAAATTCTTTTGGTTTGACCTCTACCACCTCATTTTTTTTTTTGATTTTGTATGGGCATGGGAGAAGGTTCCTTTTCAATGGTTGGCATGATGTAATCATGGGTCATATTCCAAGAAGGTATCCATGATGGAATGGTTTGGTATTATTAAAAAAAATGGGTGGAGGTTGAATAAGAAAAGGACTTTCTTGATGATATGCTACATCTTAGGCCAGATTTAGAGCAAAAGAAGGTTGACTTAGGGTGGGGGAGAGCACATCAAACTAATGGTATTGAATTTTTTACCTCTATTCAAACACTAACCTATTATTCATATAATGAAATAAGCCTCTTATTTATAACACATCATTAATTGGCATTTTATAATTCTTTATCTTAATATCTTCCCACCCAGACATAGTCAAATGCACTAAATCCCCCATCATTTGAATGATTTTAATTTGATTATAATGGGTATGAATAATGAGATAATTTTTTTTATCTATCAAGATCTTTCATTTTCACTTCAATGTCTAAAAGTGTTTGTTTGAAGTTTTATAAAGATTGAGTATGATCAACATAACTTTGACAAGGTTGACTAGAGGGATAAGTGGGCTATCAAAGAGGCTGAGTTGGGGTGGGAAGGGGAATATAATACTTATGATATGGTTGATATCCAAGAGTCATATTTGGATAATATGGTTGATCTGAAATGGAACAAAGACTAACAATAAGGAGTAGTGATCCACAAAACCTACAAAACAAGCATTCTGACACCAATATTTCAAGTTAAGTAACCATTATGATAAAAATACAATCTACATACATAAATTAATAAAATTAGATGTACAACTAGGCAAATTTGATCAAAAATAATTTCCATCATAAAGTGCATAAACTTGCATTAAAAGAAGTTAGTCAGGATAATCAATGAATATATCCTATACAACAAAAATCAAGTAATGTAAAAAGATATTTAATTTATCAAAATGGAGACAAAGAAGATATGTCAATTGAAAAATATATTTTGCATGAAGAATTATAATAATTACTGTAAGAAGTCATATCATATTCTATAGAATATTCATTTTCTTTGGGAATCCAAAAAGTTTTACCCTTAGAGGGAGGGGATTTAGTCATTTTCCAACAATTTAAAGTGTCATGATTGGATTTAAAAAAACATTTATATGGATGAATTTTTTAATATTTATAAATATGGCACCGGTGTTTTACCTAATGCACACAAGGTTTGACATTTTTAACCAAAGAATGAACATTTCAAGCATTATAATTAGAAGAGGCTAAATTATAAGTTCATTTGTGTGGAGAATAATATGATTATAAATTCAAAATAGAAGTATTTGAATCAATAAAACCAAGACCCTTAAAATTTTCATTAGGTTTAGGAAATATAGATTTGAGTATACCATATTCACACTTGCTGATCCAACCACCCGAATAACCAATATTATGCATGATTATTAATCCAGGGTTGGTAGGCTAAGTGTTTAAAGAATTTTGAGTTAATTTAAAAATAAAAGGATATCCATCATCATTATATATTTTTTTTTATTATTATTATCAAAAGACATAAATTTTTCATTTAGAGCATCAATAGAGTGATGTATATACATCATCTTCTCATTAAAAGATTTGTGTAAAGGAGTTAAAGTCATATATTGATAATGAATTTGGTGTTTATGTCATGCCCATTTTTTTTTATAAAAAAACACAACACACCATATCAACCAATAAAATACCAATGCACTTGGATAGATACAAAAATCCATTCCATCATTCATAACAAATCTAAGCACAATAAAAATAATGTAATTGTCGAAAGGCTCATACCAGTGTAAACAATTAATTTGAAATCCCATAGTCCTAATGCATTTATCTTATCACTCAAAAATGCATTCATAGCTCATTCCAAATCATAATGGCATAAATTATGTTTATATGGAAATCAAATTTAATCTCATCCACTACTAAGATAGTTGGGCTTTATATGGTTACTTAAGTAGGTTACTAGGCCATGCCATCTTCTTTTTAGATCCTAGGGCCATCCTTTCCACTTGTCTCTTCCTAGGTGACTATGTAAAAAGATACACATGGTGTTAAATTAAAATTTTATTTCCCTACTACTCCATATTATTAATAAGTATTCTATGGGTTTTCAAAGTAGTAAATTATGCCACACAGTAGCATCTTGTTAGCCTATTGGCCCATAGGTTTTGCATATAATATGTATGGCTTCATAATAATAAAGTAGTGAGATTTGGCCACATGGATGCACCCCACTCACCTATTTTCCTTTAGGCTTTTCAATTTGAAATAACCTCCTTAGTATAGTGGGTCATCGAGATGATGCCATGTGGTAACATCCCATGATCCCACTTGCCCAGATGGTTTACAAACTACACAATCATCTCTAGGATCATGGGCCACGATAATAGTTCCATGTGGAAGAATTCCATTGGCCTAGATTCATTGTTCCATATACAATCATCTCCAAGACCATAGGTCATCAAGATGATTCCATGTGGTAACTTACCACTCTCTTATTTTCTTAGAGGTGAAACTCCTAATACAGTCATCTTCAAGATAACAAGTTATTGAGATGATGCCACTTGGTAGCATCCAATGAGCTCACTTACATTGAGGGTTTGTAAAACTATATGGTCCACCCCAAGATTGTGATTTACCAAGATGATGCCACATGACAACATCTCATTATCCTTCTAACTTGGAACCAACTTACCATAGACCAAGATGATGTCATTCCTAGGTTATTAGGATGCTAACATGTGGCTTCCTCTGAACCACTCATAAAATGTCATAAAAATGAATAAGTAAAAAAGTTCATGGAAAGGCCTAACTAAGAGGTGTTTGAGGCAAGTCCAGTTGGACAAATTTGGCTAACAAGGATAATCCAATAAATTAAATATTTGAGGAAAATGACAAAGTAAAAGTCTACAATTTTTTTTCAAAGGTGACTAAGGCATTAATCCATATTTGAATAAGTCACAGTCTATGATCATTTAAAAATAAATGGCTAAGAAAATAAAGGTTAAATAAAACCAATGCCTATACAGAATAATTTAATAAGGATAGGATCTAATACTTAAGGAAAAACATAGTACATAGTGACCATTTAAAAATACGTTTTATAATAAACCCCAATAAAAATGCACCATTTACCTAAAATGTCACTTTTGTATAAATTTATAATGTTTTCATTAAAAAAATCCACCTTCTCCCAGAAGACATAACTTTATAAAAATTCCACCACTTTAAATACATATTAAAAGGTCCCCCCACTTTTAAAATTTCACCACTTTTAATAAATTCCCCCACTATAAAATTTGTCACCATAATAAAATGAATAAATTCCACTTTATAGTCATTGGGAATTGAACTTATGACCAAGTTCCTTAAAAGTATTTTAGTAGAATGTAATGCACCAATAAAGTTATTGAAAATTTAATTATTTGTATGCAAAACATTATACATAAATTTTGATAGGAGTGAATTTGGTTTTTTTAAAACTTACCTTTCAACCAATGTAGTTGTGGAAATGTCAAGGAAGGGAGATGATTTGCTCCATTGATTATGTGAATTATTATACATATTTTTATGTTTAAGTGGTGATCAGTGAATAATTTTTACTAGAGATCGAGGTGAAACCAAATATAATTGATTAAAATATATTTATATTTCCACATGGATGATAGAAATGGAGCCACACAATATATTAGAAGCTTTCAAAAAATGAGAGAGAGAGAGAGAGAGAGAGAGAGAGAGAGAGAGAGAGAGAGAGAGAGAGAGAGAGAGAGAGAGAGAGAGAGAGAGAGAGAGAGAGAGAGAGAGGAGAGAGAGAGAGAGAGAGAGAGAGAGAGAGAGAGAGAGAGAGAGAGAGAATGAGGTAATGTACCAAAATCAATAGCATACACTTGAATATACTACACTAAGAACATGAAAAAGATTGAAGCCTATCACACTACGTCAATATGAGCCTCTAACCATCATTATTTTGGTATAAAGGTGAAACTCAAGATAATAACTAAGAAGGGATGATCAATAGGTCTCATAGGAGACACTAATGAATTAATATCCACACTTATCCAATGCCAAACCATATACCACACTCTATACAAATTACTAAGATTAATAATAACCTATAAGTAGGTAATGAGATATGATAAATGCAAGAGAGATATGAAACTACTACTAACATTCATCAACCACCATGAGTGTACACTAACTTTATAATTAAGAAGGTTGGAAATCATCTTGTATTCATCTCCAAGGCAAATTAAAAGTGTTGTTTGAGTAGGGCCTCACCATAATCAAGTTGAGGATCCTTTAAAATGCCAATTAAGGAAGTACATATAGGATAAAGAAGAATAAATAAATAAGAGAGGTGTTAAGAACTAATGATGACTTCCAAAAACTTAGAGAACTAGTTACAAACAAGAAACCATAACAATAAATAGTCTAGAAAGCTCTCTTCAACATGTGTTCACTTAGTTTGATGATGTCTTCATCAAGGTGGTATATGAGCTTTTATCTTGCTGATAACTCATTAAGCCTTCTTAAAACTTCCACTTTATTCTTGATTAGAAAGTGACACATCATCTTCTTAGTTTCTAACTATATATCCTTATCTTGGACACTTGTTCATATGTGGGAATTGTATATACTAATATTACAAAGTATGTTATCCCATTCATATCTTCTAACACTTACCGAATCATCACTATACCTCTTAGGTTCCTTAAAACTCTTGAATCTTTCTTCTTCCATAATTTCATACATTTAGTCCTTTTATAGCTCTTTAAGACCTAAAATCCATCATCTCTCCTCCTCTACTCTACAATCTCATTCAAAACTTTCACATTTACTCTCTTTGAGGCTTATTTAATATAGCCCTATTTTCACACAAATCTAATGGGTTTGAATGATCCAAATAGATTATAGACAATATAGATACATATTTGGAAACCATTTATTCTATTTTTACTTCACCCAAAGTCTTATGACTCAAATCATAATTTAGACCTACTAACTCAACACCCTCCTTCACAATTAGGTCTCTTTAGGCCTAAAGTAAACACATAGTACTAGAGACCATAATATATCATACTT
The DNA here is from genome assembly GCA_037957365.1 of Torreya grandis. NCBI lineage: Eukaryota > Viridiplantae > Streptophyta > Pinopsida > Cupressales > Taxaceae > Torreya > Torreya grandis. Next base: position 629,894 of record JARHVA010000219.1, on the reverse strand, counting down.
TACTACTCAAAACCCAATAAAATATTTTATTGCACATCAAAAAATGTTATATTCCAAAGTTTCATGAAATTTTATGGGTGAAAACTCAAGTTATACAAAAATACAAGATTCAAACCCTAGGTTAGTCTTGACACATGCCTATGTAGGCCAATAATGAACAAAAAAGAATAGAAAAGAGTTTTAAACAACTTAAAATATTTATAATACCTATTTGAGGTCTGAAATAAATCCACTCAACTCTTCCAATAGTCATTTTCCCTTGACTAATATTTATACCTATCCAACATGCCAAGTTTTATAATTATATTATGTATTTTAGGATTGTAAAGTGGGCTATGGGTTTTCTTACTTTTTTTTATTATCAATATATAAACATATTAAACATCTCCCTAGGTTATTTTACATATTTATTGACCCTCTTAGTTTCATTTCAAATCACAACCATGCATATATATTATGTATTATGTGTAAATTCTTGTATTTTGTCCATCTAGGCCTGGATCCATTATTACCTATCATGTATTTGTGTTCTCTTATTAATCATGTCCTTAAATTATCCTTGATACAATGCATAGGTATAATTAATTGTTTAAATCTCTTTCCTAAGGATTGATCATCTAAGTTTGGCCAAGAATCCTCCCATTTTGAGCTTGTAGACTAGATGCAGTCCAAGACATAACCTATTTGTTTCAATACTTTTGGTAGTTATGAATATTTTTATGAATATGATCATGTCACATCAGCATCTCCACTCTACCTAATTTATTTATGGATATTATACTCTTCAAAAAAATCCTTGACTATCATTTTAATTTAAACAAGTGACTTCAATTACATTCTTTTATATCCATGCTAAGGTTTATTTAATTGACTTAGACCATCACCCATAAAAAAATACTCATACAAGAAAGAGGATTTATGTAAGTCTTATGCTAGGCAAAACATTAAAATTAACCTATCTAAAAAAATTAAATTATGCTAAAGTATGTTAACTTAGTTAAAACATGGAATTATAATGTTTCTCTCTCATAGGTTTGCTTCTTCATGCACCTGCTCGTTAAGATCATCATGACATCTTGAAGAGTTATCATGTCGCCAATGTCTAAAATAAAATTAAACTATAGAAATGAACCTTAACATTTTCAAAGTTACCTTAAATAATAAAGTATTTCATGGGAGTACTAAGACCATGGAGATTGAGTATGGAATTAAGGGTCATGACTCTTGGACTTGTACTAGACTTATAATACCTTGACATAACCTAAGGACTAATGAGTAAGACATCACCTAATGAAAAATAATGAAATTAAAACCATGTCCTATTATAGGATATCAACAAAGTTAAACAAGGCCTAATAACAAGTTTAGAAATATAATGGCCTAAAGTAGCCGATTTTGGCTAACTATAGTAAAGGCATTGCCCTTAACTTTCCCTTTACCACTATCATTTTATTTATATGACTCAAGATTTGATTATATTTGTGTGATGAAATTAATGAAAATTGTATTATTCCTATCAATAATTTTCATTAAGTTAGGTATCATTTTATTCATACATTTATGTTCATCATTTCCAGTTTTATTACAATAGGCTCATTTGACCTTAGTTATCTTAGGTTTGGCATTTTAAGATGAGGCCTTAGAATTTATTATTTTGTATGTAGCATACATTTTTTACCATTATTTTAATCATAGAATTTATTTTTATATTTATTATCCTTAATACTCGAAGCCTTTTATTTTTCATGGCTAACAATTAGGGCATGAGAATTAGAGGACTTCAAAGTATCCATCTAAATAAGCTTGTCTTATTCCCTAGTCAAGTCTTTAGAAAAATCATGTAAAGATAAAATCGTCCATGTAGTTCCTAGGTCACTAATAATATCATGTAAGGTAGAGACAAATATAAAATAGTCAAGACCTAACTTGGAAAGGATTGAAAGGATCAATTATTCATCCTTTTTCTCTATGCCACACAATTTAAAATACAAACTAAGTGACTTAAATTTGGTGAATTATTGTATTATTTAAAATTTTATTAGACTCAAATTAACAATATTATTCTCCAGATTATGACCCCTCATTACATCCTGCTTATCAAAGAGTTATTTTAGAATGGCCCATACCTCATTTAGTGATTGTAGTTTCAATGTGGAAGAGTAAGTTAGGATATTAAAAAAAACATAATAGACCATAGGTATCTTCAAATTGGTTAAACCACTTAATATTTTATACATATAGAGTTGGTTTAGTTTCAATACCCATAATTATTATTTGTAAATATTTATTCCTTATAAATATTTTTCCTTTAATTTTACACTCATGATAATTTTATGGAGTGAGAAGTGGAACCAAATTATAATCCATAGTGTAATGAAAGAAAGATATTTGTAGAAATGGAAGTGTAAAAGAGAAATAAATGCCAAGGTAACCCCCTAAAAACTATCAACAATAACCTCCCACATTACATAGGGTTAGAAATTTATATTTTAGTGCGTATGTAATTGACATGGGTTAAGAGTACTTCATACCATCCAAAAATAATATGACAATAATACCAATGCAAAGATATAAAAAAACTCTTTTTTAAAAAAATGACACCTCAAAAGGAGATACCTATATAGAGTTGTGTTCTTTAAAAATTATTTCCATTGGTGTTTTCTCATTTCTTGCACAAAATAAATTTAAGTTTTAAAAATTTAAATTTTTTTCACTATAAAGTTTGCCAACCTTATGTAGCTCTTTTGGGTTGGTTGTGACCATAGGATAAAATCCCATGTGACCAAGGGCTAAAATTAATAATTTTGGTTCTGTCACCCTTTGTTTTTTAATCTAAACCATTCCAAATATGATTTCATGAGTGGGTGAAACCTTTATATGGCTTATGCAAGATTACCATGGTTATGTAGAGTTAATCATTATTGGATTTGTTTAACTACGTGCGGCTTGACCTTGATGAAAAATTATGCAATACACACCATATATAGATGGAAATATAACCATATGTATTTGTGAATAGTTACATACATTTTTGTTTCAAATAATTTGTAGGAGCACACCATCCATAGCATGCAACCCATATAGGTGTATAAAAAAACAAAAATGCCAGTATAAGATTGGATCACATAGTTTCAATGGTTATTCAAAAATATCATGGATAAATGATGAATATAGTGTATAGGAGGTATAAATAAGCATAGTAAACCACATAGGTATTCATATAAAACATGCCTACATCTAAAGTTTCTCAATATAGTCAAACACATAAGATGACTCAATATCCACCATAGTGTAATACACACATCAACATGATGATTAACAAATGTTGTAGATCACATAATATAAAATAATATCCACCATTTTGAAAAACACACAACACTAGAACTAGTAGCATAGGCTGATGATATAGAGCACATAAACCTTAATGTAATCTATAGTACAAAAACACATAGTATGCTACTGTACACAAACATATGTCATGAAAATATGAAGATATCTCTAAACTGGTATTTGCAAAAAAAAGGAAACAAACCTGATAATTTTCTATAAAAATATAAAAAATCTAGAAATATGGCTTGCTTCCAAAAGACTCTAGTCCTCCAAAATTTTACAATGAGTAGTATGGAATAGTACCTACATAGACCAAAAACTTACAAAAAATGTTTTTTTTACAAAATACTTATTTTCTACAAATTAATAGGTGATCCTAAGGTTTTGAGGCCTTTTAGACTTGATGGAGCAGGTTTAAAGGCCTAAAAATTCACTTATACAAAGATCATATCCCTCATTCTTTGATGATTCTCTTGATCATCCAAGGATGAAGGTGAAGAGCATACTCAAAAATTAAGGGTATATAACAAGCAAACTCAATTAATCATGATTTTAAAATGAAAAAAAATAAAACAAGGTATCTATTTTACCAACAATTGCTCTGATACCAAGTCAAAATGAACCACAATTTGCTAGAATGGGTCTCAGTCAAGAATTGGTGAGATTCAAGCACATTATATTCTTAACATGCAAAAACTAAAGTCTTATAGCAAAACATAAACCAAATATGAGTATAATACTATCTTGTTAATAGAATACATGAAATATATTTGAGGAGAAGTACATAAATAGGTAGAGGAGAGGCATAAAGCCACATACATTTGGCAATGTAAACATATGAAATTTGTTAAAAGAATAGTGAGAAGCATGTGCAATATGTCAACATTGGTTGGTAAATGTCAAGAGCATCCACACCAACCAATTTGAATACAATTTATACATGTGCATGTGATATTTAATGACTTAATTTTATACTAGTTTCATAGATGGAATAGAATCCTATGTCATTTTATATGTTATATACACTAGAATTAGATTATTCTATTGTTGCACTAGTTTTGTGCCAATTTTACACCATAAATGAACCTTATTCCATCTGAAATGGTTAATTCATCTTATTACACAAGTTTTTCTCTAGAATGATCTACTTTAATTAATAAAAGGATTCCAAGATACTATAATAATTTTGGTATGCAATGATAGAGTCAAACACACATTTAGTTATTAAACACACTTTCTATTCAATGAGGGTTGGGTCATGCACAGTCTAATCCAAGTGTCTCAAAGAATAAGAAAATATCCAAGGGTCATGCCCTATACAATCACTAGTTTTACACCCAAAAACAAAATAGTTCATGTACCAATCTAGGTGTAGTCAATCCTTGTTATTAGATCGATAAGTTTCTTACCTTCTAATTTCAGATTTACATGTTAAGGACTAATTTATACATGTTTTATTTTAGGTTTGCATGAAGCACATGTCAACATTGTGTCATACATTAGATGTTTTTATTTATAGGTAAGTTCAGTTAGGAACATCATATATTAATTTTCATATTATATGGTTTTTTTATGAGGATTTAAATTATTAATAATTTAATATGTGATTTGTCATAAAAAACTCATATAAATAGGTTTGGATAAAATATATTATGTGACAATAACATGAGATATAACAACTTAGTAGTAGATAGGAGATAGAGTGAGAGTTAACAAGGATAAATTTAATGAAGTAGTCTTAGGGGTTGACATGATCCATTATTTGTAGGAGATGACTATCTATATGTATGCATTTATCTTGGTGAATAAAAATTGAATTGTGATAGCCCAAAATACTATTGAGATTAATAGTAATTAATTTATATATTTGGTATCATATAAATCTACCTTGGACCTCTTTGTTTTCCCTCCATTTATTTTTTTACAACAAAATAAATCATAAAATAGTGTTGTAGTGAAGATCACGTACAACTAATATTGATATATTCATTCACCTTACTTGGATTCTACCAACTAAGTATAGCATAGATCACATGAAAGTTATTAACATTCACCATTGATTTGATTTTTTCTCAATCTTCCATCTTAATCACCAATTTACACTATCTACACTCTATTCGATCCATAGTTTGCATTCAATATAAAACAAAAAAATGTGTGTGTGTGTGTGTGTGTGTGTGTGTGTGTGTGTGTGTGTGTGTGTGTGTGTGTGTGTGTGTGTGTGTGTGTGTGTGTGTGTGTGTGTGTGTGTGTGTGTGTGTGTGTGTGTGTGTGTGTGTGTGTGTGTGTGTGTGTGTGTGTGTGTGTGTGTGTGTGTGTGTGTGTGTGTCTATTTTTTAGTTGGTGTTTTTAAGATTTACAAGAAAATAAAAGAGTTTATAAGAATAAAACAATAAAAAAATTCAATTTTAGTGAAATCTCATGGTATTCCTAGAAGCAACACCTAGAGATTCTAGTTCTATATTTAGTGCATGCATGATCGAGGTATGGACTTCAAGTAGTATAACTTAGTCTTCCATATATTTCAAGAAGGGGAATTTCATTATAGCCTCTCATTTTGATGTTTTTTGAGTTCCCTAAGCTTAACCCCTAACACATGACTTTGCCAAGTCTCTATTGAGTGCATACATTAGTGTTGTAGACACTTTCATTGTAAATGATATCCTCGGTGAGCTACCCCCTACATTGGTTTTGGCCTCAAGAGATCTAACTCCCACTGATATCTTCAAGACTTCACACCATTTTAATTCCTTGTACATTCTTTAAACCATCATATTCATTTATTATATGTGTTGGTAGATGCATAGAATATTACGTACTTTGTTTTAGGGTACTACTTTTGTTTTATATGCTCACAAGAACTAGTTATTCATTTCCACTTGTATTTCACAGATCAAAATTAAATATAAACTACATCCAACTTAGAAATGATGAAGGATTTGAGCTCAATCTATCCTCCTCTCTTGGTGGATTCATCTTTTGATAGCTCATCTTCTTAGCTTACATGTCATACTCATCCCATGTGGATTTGATCCAAATCATATCTTAATTTTATTCCTTCATAGAGCTCACAACATCTTAGATTCATGAAATTTCTTTTAAACTTGATGACCTATAAAAATCATTGCATATACTCATGAATTCATCCCCTAAAAACTATGAATCCTTCACACAATACATGCCACTGTCCCACATCTGGATCCTCTTTGCAAATAATGGTGGAAATATTGGAAACTATGTAACAAAGCCCACATTTTTACTCCAATTTGATTTCAAAACTACCATGTGATTCAAGTATATAGTTTTTGGCTTTCTTTGTTTTTTATATCATTTAATTAGTTGGTATTAGTTTTTTATTAGTATAATTTTTAATTTATTATTTATAGTTTTTAATTTATGGTATTTGTTTTTATGATTTTAGTTTTAGGAATTATTTTTTTGGTTTTGTGTTAAGTGGTATTTAGTTTTATAGTCATAGTTTTTATGATTATTTCTTTTATTTTTTGTTAAGTTTTTTATTACGTAGTTTTAAAATTTTAAAGTTTTTTTTTGGTTATTTAGAATTTATAAAATTTATTCTAGTTTGTTATATATTTTTTATAATTTTAATTTTTAGTGTTTTTTATTTTATAACTTTATTTCATTTTTTTTGTATGTAGTATATTAATAGGTTATAATATATATTTTTAAAGTTTTTTAGATTTTATGTCAAATTTAGCCCGAATAAACAAATGTCTTGAGTCATCTTTTGGGTGACCTTTTTCATTTGTCATAAATTTTGAATAAATCATATGTTGATAGGAAAATACATTTGTTAATAAATTAATATTTAGATTGTAATTATCTCTCTTTTTTGTAATGGACACATTCTCAAGTGAACTTAATGGCCATATTTTTTTTGGGGGTGGGGGGGGGGGTGAGGGTGGGAGGGATGGGGGCACAGGAATATATAGTTATCTAGTTTATGTGGTTCTTCTCCCCATGATTGTAGTAGGGGGTGTTAATAATATCATAAATTAGTTCTCACATTATATAGGTTTTTTTATGAGGATGTAATTTATTAATAATGTAATATGTGATTTTCCATAAGCAACCCATATAAATAGTTTTGGGTAAAATATATTGTGTGAGAGTAACATGAGCAATAATAACTCATTAGTATATAAGAGATAGAATGAGAGTTAGTAGGGACATATGTAGAATTGACATGATTATTCATTTGTAATGGATACTTATTATACATATGAATTTGTCTTAGTGAATAAAATAATTAAATTGTGATCTACCAAAATCCTATTGAGATTAATCTTAGTCAATTTCTATCAAGTTCATGTATATATTTATTCCTTTTAATCTATTAATTTTTATATGGTACATTACTATAGTAAATGTGAGGGGGGGATATAGATACATAATTTATTACTAAAATAATACACTTGTGACCACTTGATGCAGAGCTATACTCACTTTTCTCTAAAACTCCATTCTTTTCCTTGATTCACTCATTCAACCTTAGTCCCTTGGGACAACATGCAACTATAGTTCTATGGTTCTTCAAAATGGATCATGGATCCTAGAATATTATAAGTACTCATAAGATTCATTAATTACCCCTTGATCATCTCACAACCTTATAAATTTAACTCACTCTTACTCAACTTTGCCTACTGTTTGGCTAATCTTTATAGCCTTTTTTTTAAAAAATTCACTTTATACAGAACTATATGGAGGTATAAGAGGAAAATAATCATTGATATAGATACCCTTTATCAATATATGACTTAAAAATAAATTTAAATTCCAAACTCCATAATCAACCACCTTTTTAGACCTTTATAGCTTATTTTTAGGTCTATTAGCCCTTTTAAACTCAATTTTACTCACAATCCTTTCAAATAGTAAAAATATGTACATAATCATTCAAAAAACTTAAAAATATATTATATAGAATTGATATTTACTTTATGAACAATTTATATAGGATTTCCATGGTTCATTCACTTGAAATCCTTATTTTTGTACAAAAACCCTAGAAATATGGTTGCATAGGCTGAGAAGGGTCATGAAAGGTTTCTAGTCATTTCCTCACCTTTACTTTGACTACAATTGAATTTTAGGGTCCATATGACCATTATAATCCTTATAAAATCATCAAAACACTATACTAACTATTTCTATCTAATTTTTTCTTTTTATTAAGTGTGAAAAGAAGAAACTAGTTAAGAAGGGTGTATAGAATAATACCTATTGAATGCATGTAATTTGAATCAAATTTGTGATAAATCCTCTTTATCAAGGGAAGAATGATGTATAATAAGAAATAAATACCATAAAAATTCTTGGTTAGACAAGTAGTTGGGTGGATTTCCTAGTGTGAGCTAGATCTTAGAAGCGAAAGCTTTTTAGGAGGCTATCAATCCACCTAATTTTAGCACTTAAGTTTGTAAATAAAAAGGAAAGACAATTGAATTTAACATAGAAAATAACTAAAATTGAAATAAGTAAATAACAAAAAATAACTAAATTAATACAATAAAGTTAATTTCTTTTAAAAAAATGATTAAATAAAGCAACTAATGCTGAAAATTAGTCAGAGCAAGGTTATGGTTTTGGTTTGAAAATTTAACAAGGGATTAAATAAAGGTGGTTTGGTTGGTTGATAAATGGTTAAGGTAATAAAAAGATAAAGATTAAAATGGGATAAATTTGTGAATTATTTATGAGGTAAGAATTTAAGTAGTTAAGATGACAAAATGGGAAGAGGATAAGGAGGGTAAAAGTGGCAAAGGTGTGAATGGATAAAAGATGGCAAGGGAGAAAATGGATTGAGATAATTAAATGACAAAGGGAGAAAATGTATAAGTGGAGATGAAGAGATTAAAAATCCAATGGGATGATAAAATTAAAATTAAGAAACAAAATCAAATGTTACCTTCCAAGCTTGAATAAGAATGTTGTTATTGTTGATGATGTTGTTGAAGATGTTTTGAGGCAATTTTGGTAGAGCTTTATTGCTTTAAATTATTTTCCTCAAAGATGTGGATGAACTCTAAAATTAAGACCTAATTCAAAAACCTAAAATATTATTTTAATAACCAAATACTAACTTAAAACTTCCTTGGGTGAAGGATAGGGTGGTATTTATAGCATTTGTTGTGAAGAATCATGCCAAAAGAGGGAATAGTAGAAGTATCGCACCATTTTCCATGTGGTGCATGAATGAGTAAAAATATGAGGTTGGTGTTATTTCCACCTTAATTATGGGTCTCTCATTTGGGTTTGTGTGTCTCCCACCTTGAACATGAATCCAATTTTCAATGGGAATCATGCACATGGGTCTAAATGAGGCCAAAGACTTTTCACCACCCTTTCTTGTCTTCATCCAAGCACTTAAAGAGATGGAACACAAAATGTGGTGGAATTTTCCATGAGTGTGTATGAATGATTCAAACTATGAGGGTGGTGGGATGACCACCTTGATCATGGGTCTCCCATTTGGGTTGGTGTGTCTCCCACCTTTCACATGAATCTAATTTTCAATGGGAATCATGTAGATGGGTCTAAATGAGGCCAAAGACTTTTCACCACCCTTTCTTGTCTTCATCCAAGAAATTAAAGATATGGAACACAAAATGTGGTGCCACTTTCCATGTGGGTGCATGAATAAGTCAAAATATGAGGGTGGTTGGATTCCCACCTTGATCATGTGTCTCCCATTTGGGTTAAAAAGTCAAAAATGGATGCCCTTTGTCTTTTCCAAAGCACTAAAGAGGTAGGTATCTCATTTTCAAGGACACTTTCATGTGTGAAGGAAAAATACATGTTTAATAGTGGCCCATTAATTGGAAATCCACCATATTTCAAGGGGGGACCCTTATGATGCTTAAATGAGGTCATTAAGCACCTTGAGAAAGGGTCCTAAGTGGGGTATGATGTCTCTCATTAGGGCATCTCACTTCTAAGCCATGTGACTTGCCATATCACCTCCCAAATCACCTTTCATGTCACTTTCCATGTGCCATGCCATGTCACTTACCATGTCAATTTTTATGTCACTTACCATGTCACTTATCATGTCATCATGAATAGTGATAGTGTGTACCATTATGAATAGTGATAGTGAATAGTACTTTCAAATAGTACCATGTGACTAGGAGAATAGTGATTTTTTTAGGTTAAGAGGGATAGTTAAGGGTTAAGAAGGTTTATGGGGTCTTTAGGGGTCTTAATGCATTTAATCATTGAAAACTATAAGTGTGCAATTTTCTAGTGTTTACATTTTACCCCTTTTTGTTATGTAAATTTGAATTAACAAGCTACAAAGCAAACATGAATCACTTGGTTGAAGGTTAGGGTGACCTGAGTATGGAAGGAGTTGTTCCCCCTCAAAATAAGAGTCGATGAAGAAAGGTCAAATTAGGTGCAGGTTTGATAAGCAATTGGTGGGGGGGGGTACTAAGTGGTGCCATATGGTAGTTAGGCATGTGAAATGCTAATGGGTGCACAAAATGCAACCAAGCATGATAGTCAAGATGTGTAAAGACTAAATCTACCAATATTTATAAAAAGAATGTCGAGTTCTACATGGACATATAATAGGGTAACTAGTCTATAACATTAGTCATAGTTGATTGGATTAAGCCTATCAAGTCATATAGACAAGGTCATTATTATTCAAAGGTATCTAGGGTAGGAAGTGCTCCCATAGAACAACATAAATGGTCTGGTTGCACACAAGGTGGGGCATAAAAAGTATAACATGGAAAGCATAGTCAATGTAGTTAAGAGGACCAAGGCAAGGTCATCACAAAACATGTAAAGAGGTCAAGTCAAAAATGGCCAATGTCAAGGTGGATGTGGGAAAGCGGGTCATTTGGTTATAATGGGGTGGCTGAGTGGACTCCATATATACTAGGCAAGTGGATGTTGCCTACATAGTTTCATGGACATAATGTCCAAAATGAACTTCAGGCCTAATGTAGTTCTTCTGAGGTGGGGAGTGTTGGTTAACTTGGTTTCCCTAATTTTATGTATCATGCAATTAGGTCTGGTTGAAGGATGTTGGAGAAAGGGAAGCTATAAATGGTGGAAAAGATGGCTATCAAATAGTTTTCTAATTGGTTTGGTAGAAATGGTGGATGAGATTATCTAGGATGAAATTAGATGATTGCTTCAACTATGAAAAAGGAATCTATAACCATGGATAAGCAGGTTCAAGCATGAAATTTATTTCACCATTTTAAAGAGAAAAAAGGAAAAATATGCTTTATCAAGTGTTATAAAATTTGGCACTACTCAAATTACCATGGTGACCCAATGGGTTCTATCATCAACATCTAAGTAAGTTGACATTGTGCACACTCCACAAAAATGTTTTTAATAGGCTATGGAAGAGTATTATTCAATTATTCAAGGAATAAAAGTATCAGAGTGGGTAAATGAGAAGTGGCAAAGAATTAAACCCTTGACCCTTGAGCTAGTAGGTCCCCAAAATAATTAAGTATTGAGTTTTAAGGGAATTCAGAGGAAGACTCTGAGGTGTTTTGAAATATGAGGTGAGGTGAATAATAATAATATTAATTAAATGAGGGAGCAGGTAAAATAGGAAGGAAAATAAATGGTATAAATGGAAAACTAAGAGGGAAAATAGAATAAAAATGTATGAAGATAGACATATTAGGGATTTGAAAAAGAAGGTGGGAAAAATAGGTCTAAAAGAGGCAAAGGAGGGAAATAGTTTGGTGGAAGAGAGGGCTCCTATAATAGGCTACTAGGTGGAATGCAATTAAAAAGTAGGGATATTATAGTGCATAATTGGCTGGGAGGTAGTTTTCATGAGAGGGTGTAGCTAGCATCCACACATGGGTACCCAAAATATTCTAGTTGAAGGTGGTTTTAGTTTTGATTCTAAAATCTCTAAAGGTTAGAGTAAAAGGGGCTTAAAAAAGGTAAGACCAGAGGGGGTGGGGAAGGAATCTTCATCTTAATGGCTTAGCAATGCTCAGGCTTGATTGTTGGTTATATGAGCTTGTGGGCCTGGCCAATTATGTTATAGAGTCATAAGAGTAGTATATATCTCATAGTAAACCAAAGACAAAGGGAAGACCTTTGAGGCCATAGAATGCTATATGTTGTGATCATATAAGAATAAAATTGGTAGAGGGTTTAAAAGGGAAAAATGTGATAGGTAGGGTGAAGGGAGTACCTAGAGAGGGACAAAAAAGAGGATCCAAGCTCAACATGTAAAGGCATTAAAGGAAGAAAGGGATGTACCTAAAGTAATGAACCTGACTAGAGTTCATGCATTAAATCAAGGGTGTGGAAGACATGAGGAAGCAAACAAGGATATGTATGTAAAATTGGTATAATTGGTGATTACACTCTGAGGGGTTAGAGGTTGAATGGAAGAAAATAAGGGAGATCCAACAAGGGATGAGGTGAAGGTGGACCAGGAGATGGATGAAAAGATAGATAGAGAAAATAATGAGGTCATAGATAAAGATGAAGGTGGAGAATGATGGAAGGAGATAGGCATGGACATATAGGAGGAAAAAAAGGTTGGAAGAACAAGGAATGTCATCAAGGGAGATGAAAAAAATGAAATGAAATGGAGAAAAGAGAAGAAAAATAAAACTAGAAGATGGGGGGTGAGGGATGAACTAAAGAATGATAGATTGGAGAATTGAAAAGGATGGGTGAGAAGTGTAACAATCATGAAGGGTAAGGGGAGGATGATAAATATGGGTGGCCATGAAAGGTTTGAAAATAAGTCTAAACAAAAGACCAAGGAGAAAATAGTTTGGTGATGAAAATTAAAAACAAGGCAATAAATGGAAGAAAAGGAAACAAGAGGAAAAATGAGTGAAATGAGGACACAAAAAGGATGATAGGAGAGTGAATAAGCAGGTGGTATCTTGACTAAGTAAGCATGGATGATGATAGGAAAGGAGAGGAATAATGAAACAAAGCAGATGGTGGTTTTGGAGATGAGATTAGGATGGAAAATAGGAAAGGGGTTAAGAATAATGAGGGGAAGCGAATGATGGGTGGACAAAAAGGTGAGGAGATAAGGTAGGCGCCAATCAACTTGTTAGAAGAGATTAACAAGTTGAAGATGTAATGAGGTGGTGAAGAAATAGGGGAACACAATAAAAGGGAATGAGATGAAATAAGGGATGAAGATTAGGGATGATAAGAAAAATAATGAAGTAGGGATATAAAGCATAGACACTCACACAAATGCAAAAGATAAGTGAGTACCAAGTTGGAAAGAGTAAAAAGGGAATGAGAAAGGCAAAAGATAAGAAGTAATAATAAGAAAAGGGGCAATTATGGAAGGCTTCTGAAAGGATAAATACTCAAGTAGAGACTAGTTATGGAGGAAAAAAAAGGACAAAAGGGATGAAGGGATGAAAATAAAGCAAATAAGACGAATGGAAAATGGGAAAGGTGGGAAGAGTGGTGAAATGATAGAGAATGGTGGTACATAAATAAAAAGTGTAGCAACAAGAGAAACATAAATCTTGAAAAATGCATAGTATGATGTGGAATTGGTGAAAAAATGAGAGTGACAAATAAGGTGTCACAAATTGCCAAGGACAAGGGGAAATGATGAGGATGGCAAAATAAGACAAATGAGATAGGATTATGGTTGGTAAAAAGTGGAGAGAGAGGCAAAAAATTCAAAAAGTGGGCAGGGAAGCAAGCCTTGAAGCATGCATAAGGAAAGGTGATGGGGAGGCTAATGAATTAGAGTAGGTGGTGGCTTTATGGGAGATAAGGGGGACTAATGAGGAAGCTTTTCAATCCTTGTGTTAAAAGAGATTTACAAGATGAAGGGAGGGAGGTGGTGAGGAGATAGGTAGAGGGGTGGAGGAAAATATATTAGGTGAGAAGGGAAAATAAAGTAAAAGATGTGGCTGAGCTAACCTCAGTAAATTAGTGCTACCTACATAGTCAAAAAAGACCTCAGGCTAATGTAGTTTTCCCAGTAATAGGGGAAATACTTAAGAGGAAGTATTAGATGGTGTTAAAATATAAGGAAAATTAAGAAAGAATTCAAAGATTCTTTTATGTAAGATGTCCTAAGCAAGAGGGCACTGTTAGTGATGGAAATGAGTGAGAAGAAAAAGGGGATGGGAATTAGTTGTTAGTGGCCGAACTACCTATATAAGTGAAGCAATATCTACATAGTCCATGGACATCAGGCCAATGTAGTTCAACTAGGGTTGGTGTGATACCCCACATGGTGACCAAACATCTCCTTGTTGATTTCAATTCATTCATCACAGTAGATGTGTTGTGACTCGTTTGTGTGGGTGATTAGTGTGTGTTGTGCCATGTTGACTTCTGATGAGCAGTGTCACCAACTATGACTTAGGGTGCTAATATCTCAACTACATTTCCTCTATTATATGATATAACCTTAACTCGAGACAATTATGGAATTAAAAGGATGCCACTATCTTTTGTTAACAGAAAATTATGAGAAAAAAATAGAATAATTAATCAAGATGGCATGTGAAAAACCAAGATAATCATTTGTTATACATTTTGAATCTAATCTTACATTATAATTCAAATATAGAGATGTATTTAATATGTATTATAATTTGAATAAATACTATTTTTTATTATTAGAATATACATATACACACATATAATAATTAATATGTTTAAGTATATATACTTATATATAATTTTATTAATATTTAATATAATATTAGTGATTATAATCAGTAATAATGATTGTGTGTGTGTGTGTGTGTATATATATCTTTGGACCATAAATGCCCCAACTACCTTGTTGTATAACCAACCTTCAATTATTCATTCATTTATATCATTCATACACTCAATAGATTAAATGCAGGTAGTCTTCAAGTCAATTGGGTAGTGTGGGAAGGTGAGATTGGTAAGGCATGTAGCTTGGGCACCCATATCCTATCAATTGTGGCATTTAACGAGGGGGATAGATAAAAGCATAGGGGGGTGTGATAAGAAAGGAAAGGGAGTCGGTGCAGGCAGAAATAACAAGGAGGAGCTGAGTGATGGGGATGGAAGAGAAATGTGCCATGGTGAGGAGTGAAGGACTTTTAGGTGAAAGCCATTGATTAGTGGATTTTAAGAGTTTTCAAGATAGAAAAAAAGAAAGGAGCTATCTACATGGAACCAGGCAAGTGCATTTATATGATGCCTCTTTCATGTTATTCTAATAATGAATGATTGAGTGGATATAAAATAGTGATTTTAGCTTGTGTTGCATCCTTGTTTGGTGTATTTCCTTCATCTCTACTTTGTAATTTTATGAGTTCTAGGTTCTAGCTATAATTTGGGTGTAGAGTGGTTAGGGTGCAAAATGATTAATTGGTCCTTGGCCTCTAAATCCACCTTTAATCTTTGTGCTATGTCAAGTTCTATTCTATTATTTTCTTTTCTTTAACCTATCCCAAGAGCAAAATCATTGCCATTCTTTTTATCTCAACTATTTCACCTCAACTGGACTACATTCCATCTCAATCAAGGATTTCAATAGACTCACAATACCTTATGCATTTAATAGACCCAAATATACATTTATCTCTAGGTCCGGATAGGACATATATATATATATAATGTATATGTACTATGGTCATGCTCTTTCTTGGAGTGCTAGCTGCTTCACTTCTATTTCTTGTGCTTAAAGTTCTCAAAATGCTATTATGTACCCCATTCCAAAACTAGGTAGTTACCATTTAGATGTTTTAGTAACTAGCAAATTCAAAAAATATATATTATAGTAAGGAAGCGTAGAATGTGGGGCAAGATAGAGACAATGAATTAAGGTGCCATAACATCACATTAGATTTCAAAAAAATTATCCATTTTAATACATCTTAACTACTTATAACTAAGGTTTTAAGGTCTAACATATTATACATTTTATGATATAATTGATTTTACCACGAGAGGTCATAAAATGTATTTTCTAGATCTATGACCAAAACTTAACCTTTGGAATACCAATGGTTACAAAACTTAACCTTTTGAATACCAATGGTTATGCATTAGAGTATCAATACTTGAGTCTTACTTGTAAAGATGTGATTGGTTACTTGAGTCTTATAGAATAAATGTTGAGAATGTATTAAATACTACATGTTCAACTTCTGGTGCACTTTATTTATACACACTAATATGTTTCATTGATAGAGCGCATGTTAATAAAAGCCCTGTTTAACAATTGAAACATGCATAGCAATTCAGACCTTTCCACTAGTTATTCATTGAAATGTTATTTTAGTGTGTAATTTAATTAGAAAGGTTTATGTTATCTATAATACTATCATTTAAAGGGAAATGGTGACTTGTGAATGGGTAATCCTCCTTCCTTTTCTCAGTTCGAGTTCAGTGGGGACAATATTAGCAAAATAATAGTATGATTCTAGTTTTCCTTTTTGTATAGTCTTAACCTTGTATGTAATTATTTGAATGGAAAAACATCACTTTAATTGGATACCCTTTTCCTAGAGCATTATTTTATTCCTTATTTCTCAACCCAACTAAAAAATTTTAATTGCTTCATGAACATACCCCATTATGTTGAAATTTGTATATCTTTATGATTAGCATTCATTTTATATTATAGTTGAAATGTGATATTATTTTTAGATGGTAAATAAATGTGAAATTGTGTATGTTTCTCTTAGTGTTAAAAGACTGTATGTCTCGTATAATACTTTAACCTTGAGTTAGGTTGGTCTAATGATGAAAACATAGGTAGGAATCATTATTGTTATATCTTGTTGATCTGTATATTATTTGGTTAAGTTTGAAAGATTGAAAATGGATTTCACTTGCTAGCTTAGGTTGATGCACTTTTTGATTGTACAAGTCTGTGAGAGATAAGATTAAATGAACAAATCATACATTGAGTTAATATGATTTCCAAAAATATTGGGTTATGAAGTATGATTATTGCATCATGTCAATAGTAGGATGGAATGCTTTGTCTTCCTTGATGATGAATGCAATCATGTATATTGCTTGTCAAAAAAGAATTAAGCTATTGTTGGTGTTATCCTGATAGTTATAATCATTTTTCCTAATCAATTTTTTTTATACTAGCATATTTAACCATGTGTAAATGTTAAATGAAATTCAACCTAGTTATGTACTCGTGTGGTAAACTTCATGGTCTAAGATAGTTGTAGGAGCAACTTAAATTATTATGTGTAATTTTTATATTTGTTAATCAAGCAGAGAAATTTTTTTTTGGGTTTAGTAATGTAACCAAATGATGTGAGATTCCTAATTAAGTATAATACTTGAAAAAGTTACTCTTTAGTCTCCTCGTGAACCAGTAAGAGTGATGCATTTAAAATTGTACCAATAAATAGGGGATTTATATGACTTAACCATTGGTTTAAATTAGGAATCAAAATTTCTATAATATATGGCATCATAAGTTGTGGGATGTCCTTCTCTATTAGTCTATTTTCAATATAGTGGGACTATTATGCATACTTTGACGTAGACAAGGTAAAATCAAACCCAGTGGTTGTCATTAAACTAACTTAATTAAGTTGGTTCTAGGATTATGAAGTATTTATAAGTGTATGTAACATTCTCTTCAGAGTTGAGAAGTAACTAGAGACTTTAATTTTAAAAGGAATTAATTTGAACTAGAATCTTAATTAGTCTTTTCTAAGGCCTAGATGATACGTAATGTGAATCAGTTATTCCTTACAGTATAATACAAACTGGGTGATAAGTATAACAATTAACATATCTTGAATCAATTTAGATAAATAGAAAACTTGGGTTAGATGAATTTTAAATAATAGAAAGAATTGTCACCTTGTAATATGGATGTGCAAATCCCTTTTTATATCATGATATGTTGTACTTGAAAGTTAAATTGAGTAAGATGCATAAATTAATTGAGAAAGATTTGGTTACAAATAAATGAAGTGATCAAGGCCTTACTTTTGAAGTTAGTAAGATAATCCTCTTGAAGTGTAGTAGATGTTGAAAATTTAGCTATTGAAAGCCAAGTAACCTTATCTCCAAATTAACCTTAGAATTAGACTTACATGTTTTGTTAAGCCTAGATGAAATAGTTATTTTATTGGATTCTTAAATAGAATTAGTAGATAATAACTTTTATCACCTCAAGATTATTCATCTATAGATTTAATAAAATTAAAATTTGAGATTTAGTAATGTGAATGGGTAATTATCACTTGATCAAATCTAATAAATTCATCTCGAATTCCACCTTTAAAAAATAGCAAACCTTGCTTAAATAAAAAAGAAATATTTCAAGCTCTAGGTTTATGTAAAGAAAATTAGGACATGCAATAATAAACTTCCTATCTCAGCCTAAACCATCTTGGTGGACCCATATCCTAAGGCATCTGATGATCTTCTATAGCTAAAGTTCTATTTCAGCCCTCAAAGTCATTTCAAATTGGAGTTGGTAATGTTAGAGGAGTCCTGAGGCTTAACCAGAAGTTTATAATGATTAATTTATCTTTAAATTTATAATAGAAATATCTCTTAATACTTTAAAATGATTCTAATATTTTTAGTGGACCATTTCCAAACTTGAATTATTCAAGAAATTACTTGTAAAACAGAATTCTATGCTAAATTCATTTTTGAACGCTAAGTGATTTTAGTGTTTCAATCACTTGAAGGCACTTCATAAAGTTCATAACATGAGACTATAGATATAATAATATGGAATACGTTTTATAGTTACTTTCTTTATTATGGGGTTAATTTATCCATCACCCTTTTTTGGGTGATTTAATGAAATTAAAATTTGATGACAAAGTATGCTTGGAAAGTCTGGATGCATCAAATTTGGATAATTCCACTTATGTTTGGTGGGTTTCAATTTATAAGAGTACTCATGGGTACTAAAATGGTTATAAGTAAGGTAGAGTGTTTTTAGAGGTTGCTTAGTTGCATAGATTTATTATACACATTAGTTGGAAATGTGTCAAAATTGAACTATCCTCTAATGTGAAGTTTAGTGTTACACAAGAAAAAAAATTATTAGGGTTTTTATGGGTTTTTTTGGGGTGATATTTTGGGTGTGACAGTTGGGAAATGGTGCTCAAAGTGGATACCCTAATTTGATAGACCACATGGGTTAGTTTGGGCTGATAGAGAAGGTTTTGTAAAACAAAGGTTTTGGATTTTGGTGAAGGTGATGGTGAAGGTGCATGGTGTAGATTGGTGAATGTTATCATAATGATCCCAAATTTAGTAGGATGAGAGACACAGATGGGTAAGGTAGGATAAATTAGAAGGGAACACAATTCTAAGCACCATAAATGACCTTTAATGGAGTTAATCTAAAGAAGAGGTGCCTTTGTAAGGAGATTGTACCTTATAAAATTGTGTGAGGGTATAAGTATAGTGCTGCCATCAATCACTATAAGCCATGTTTTAGGAGGTGGGTGTCTATCAAGATCTACATAGTCATGTTGGTGAAAGGTTATCATCACTATGAGCCAAGTTTTAAGGGCAGTAGTGAAGTGATGACTTATAAAGAATTTATTTAATGGCTAAGTAAATTATACAAGGTAGAAAATTGGTAGCATTGTGAGGGATAAAGGATAGATCATGGCTGACCCAAGAGCTACATGGGTAGCTAGATGAAAGGTGACCATGTCTGCATCCTCTATCTTAGTTCCTTAGAAATGTTGACTTAGGGTTACACTTAGAAGAGGCCCTAGTATAAGGGAGATATGTGGCCTAGGATATTGGTTATATAGTTGGATTAGATAGGGGAACTTCTAGCAAACATTTGGGAGTTACCACCACTAACAACAATGGTAGTTTTAAAGGCATGATCATTATAGTGGCACATGGTTGGAAGCCAATTATGTCAACTAGGCTAAAGGTAAAAATGATGTGAATAACCACCAGGCCCACAAGGATCATAAGACTATAAAGCAAGGAAAAACATCAAATGTGAATCAGATGATAAGGGAAACAAAAAGATATCATGATGGTGCATAATGGATTTATCAAGACAACCAATCAAATTAAGGGTGATGTGTCCACATAAAAATATAATTAGACATGACCATTTCAAGTGGGAGGACTATTTAAGGGAATTAATGAAATCATATGACCTTCCCCATCAATGGAAAGGAGAATCATGTTAGCAAAGAAGAATGGTTAGGTATTTTATTTAATGAATCATGATAAGGACAAATGTCTATCATTGAGTTATTTGGTTTTTCAAGTTATGGAGAGTGAAGATAACTACACATGGTTGAAGATGGTGAACAATGGAAATAATGGTGGAGATAATCAATAACCCCCATGACCCAAAATAATTAATATGGTGAATGTGTGGATCTACCAAATACTACAACATGTAATAGCGATAATGGAAGTACTATTAGATAAAAGACAAGAGGAAAGACACCCATGACTTGAGCTTCATCCTAAACTCTTACCTTTATAGCAGTGAAGAAAGAAATAATTTCACTGTGCAAGATGCAGAGTTGGAGAACATGACCATTGGCCTATTTATGGAGGAAACCCTCACTATCCAAAGGGATTTGCACTGAGGTAACAATCAATGATACCTATGAGAGAAAAATAACAAGAATAGAGGGATGTAATGGTTTTAGAAGGTGGGTACACCAAAAGACCTAGATTAGAATATGATTCTCATCCTATGGGGATGAATGTAGAAGAGGAGAATAGAATGCACCCTTTAACAACTGTTGAGATAGGGAATGTTAGTTTAGGGAAAAATCAAGTAAAAGGATGGTTGAACATAAATATAGAGTCACCAAATAATCATACTAGTGCTTAGGTAGGAAAATAATGTATGTAGGGGCCTTAGGTGAAGTGTGGATAGTCTGTTAACTTTGTATGTGTCATGTAACTCCTCACACCCTAAGTAAAATATTATATAGTTTTCTATAAACATGTATAAAATGTGTTGGATGTCATTGGTCAAATGTTATCATTTTCAAGGTTGTGTGGATACTTATGAATGTTATGGTTATAGTTATGATTGGGGTTATGGTTGTTGTAATCTCACTTAATGTAAAAAGAATGATTATTTTTGTTGTAACATTGGATGGTAAAAGTCATGATGAAAACATAAACTAATCACATTAAGATAAGAATAGGGAATGATGCTTTATTTTTGACAAGGACTAAAAATAGACCCAAAGTGGGATTGACTTAATGAATATAATCCCTTCAGACACTACACATGAGTAGTTGTTAATTGATAAAAAAGGTTTCTTGATCATAGGGTGTCAAGAGAACTCTAAATCTCTTGATTCACAGAGAGTCTAAAGGGAAGATGGGTGATATGTATGATAACCTCATGTGAATTAGTTTTCCCCTTCTATAGGTGGCCTAAGAATGGTAATAAATAAGTCCATGTTGTATGCTAGATATATATTGATCAATGTAGGAAGTCTATATGTGAAAGCCAATTGCGACTTCCAACTTATTATGCTATTTAAAAGATGATTACAAATTTAAATTTTGTTGTGATAGTGGGTCTTTTGCTTTATTGTTGTATATGAGAAGCTTCTAAGAAATTATTTTGATTTTGATAAAGTTAACTTTGCCATCCTTCAAGGGAATGGTCTAAGCTTATTGGATTTGTTTAATGATCTTGATAGATATCCTTCAAGGGAGTAGTCTACTTTATATTTAGCAATTTTTATTTTGTTTTTAGGTAGTTATCCTTCAAAGGAATAGTCTGCAATGCTTAATATATTGACCCAAGTAGTATTTTGGTATCCAAATTATTTTTAGATGCAATGTGTCTAGACATGGACAAGTCTAATTAGGTTTAGAGGTTTACATTTATGAAGGTAAACTTTTAACATAAGAAGGTTAATGATATGAAAATGTGTGGTTTTTGAGAGACAATCATCATGAGATTCTATCTTGTTAGAGACAAAAAGTATCCATGAGAACCATGCTATGGGTAGATTCATGGTACCAACATTTAGGATTAGGCTATGATTATGATGGTTAATCACATGGTTCTATGTTGTAATCAATTATCCTCAAAAGGAGAGGAGAAATATGGGTGAAGGTTAAAATATCATAATCAAGGGATGAACTTAAGTTATACAAAAGGAGTGAGATTGATCCTTCTTTAGCAAAAAAATGAATGTAGATCTGAAGCATTGAGATGCTCAAGTTTTGGTTTGCCTTCAAGAGAGGACAAATGATAAGTTTTTTATCCATACTTATGAGTAATGATGTAGGCTCCAAGCATATCAAAATCAAACTTACCTCATTTACTCTTCTCCATGTTGGTCACGTTTTAGTTTTCCTTTAGGATGAGATCTCTAATATTGAACTCCCATTTCTTGAGGTGATTTTTATAAGCAAATTTGATACACTCTTGATAGATATAGAGGTGGGTGAGGGATAATAAATGACACTAGTTAAGTAGCTCAAGTTGACATAATTTGTGTTGACAAAATTATTCCTTAGAAATAATCTTTTATAAATATATGCGAAGAGAGCAGATTTGGACTTCAAGAGGTAAGACTACCTCTACTCTAAAGACTAGAGAGAAAGGGGTAGCCCTCATAGAGGTTAAAATGCTAGTATGATAGGCCCATAGAGTGAATGCGATGTGTAAGTGACAATCTTAACCTAAAACACTGACAACTTTGGTTAGTATTTTATTGAGGGTTTTATTAGAGGTTTCTTCCGTTGCATTGGCTTGTGGATGATAAGGTGAGGAAAATTTTAAATTGATGCCAAATGTGTCATATAATCCTTGGAATTACTTATTTTCAAAATATTTTCCATTATCGGTGATGATCTTATGAGGAAAACTGAAGTGGTAGATGATATGACAGTTGATAAAGTCAACAATCTTTTCTACTTTGGTTGAGATAAGAGGAATATATTCCACCCATTTGGTGAAATATTTGGTGGCTGTGATGATGGAGATATGTTATTTCAAAGAATGGGGGTTAATTTCCCTAATGAAATTGAGCCTCCATTGAGAGAAAGGCCAAAAGTCTTTAGATACCTGGAGGCTATTGGCTAGTGTGTGATGTAAATTAACATGTTATTGACATTTAACACACTTTTTTACATAATAATAATAGTCTTGGTTGAAGGTGGGCTAATAATAGCCAAGGTGAAGGTTACGTTTAGTGACTGTTAGGCCACTAAAGTATCCCCTATAGATCTCATCATGTGTTTCCTTGATGGCATGGGAAGCTTCATGACTATGTAGGCAATGAAGAAGGAGACCATCAAAACCACATTTGTAAATAATTCTCCATAGTATGGTGTAATGAGAGGTACTCTGAACAAAGGGTCTTTGGACATTCCTAGAGAGGTTGGGAGGAATGATGCCTAGGTTGAGGTAGTTAAGAGTTTGGTCATACCAAATGTCAAGTGAGGATTCTTCCACACTACAAATGGTAGGGAGATCAAATTGGTTATAGGAGTGAGTGGTAAGGTGATGAATGGTGATAAGGATTTTAGAATTGGAAGGATGAGAATGGATTTTGGAAGCAAGGCAAGTAATCATATTTGTGAATTTATTGGTAGATCGAGGAACATATTAGACCTAGTAATGTTTGAATGATGCTAAGAGTTTGTCAACTAAAAGTTAATATTTTTGAAATACATCATTATTAAATTTATAAGATCTATTGACCTATTTAACCATGAGATAGGAATCACCAAAGACATGGATTGTCTTAATTCCCAAGGCTAGAGCAGTTCAAAGACCTATTACTAGGACTTCATACTCAGCTATATTATTGGTGCATTCAAAGTCAAGTTTGAAAGAGAGAGGAAGGGGTTCACCATTGAGAGGAATGAGAATAAATCTAGAACCCCATCCCTATTGGCACTTTGAGCCATTGAAAAACATGGTTATTTGTTAGGTTATGCCATCTTCTTGAAAAAAAGTTACAATAGACTTGTCTAGAAAGGCAAGAGGAGGTGGTTGGTTGTTTGGTAAAGGATCTTTAACTAATTATTCTAAAATGACCTACCCTTTAATTGAATTATAATGAAAGAATTCAAGGTCAAATTTAGCTAGGATCATGAGCCACTTATCCATATGTTGATTTTGGTATAGTTTAGAGTGAATGTACTTGAGTGAGTTGGTATTAGTGATGACATAGATTTTATGGTTAAGAATGTAGTAGTGGAGTTTGGTGGCCACAAAGTTCAATTCTAAGCAGAGTTTCTTAGTATGTGTATACCGAGTCTCATATTATACAAGTGTGTGGCTAATGTAGAATATGACTTGATCTTTGTGTTATTCATCTCAATGATCAAACATTACCCATAGGGAATGGTCAATGGTAGAGATATACAAGTAAAAGGGGTGGTTATCCTTAGAAGGGTTGAGTATAGGTGGTGACAAAAGGTACTATTTGAGTGAAGCAAAGGCCTTTTGACAATCACTATTCCATTTGAAATAGACATCCTTATTTATAAGGTGATGGAAAGGTTGGCACTAGTTTTAAATTTGGGAAATGAAATGATGAATGGATTGAAGTTTTCCCTATAGGCTACGGAGATGCTTAAAATTTGTTGGAGGAGGCATGTCCAAATTTTCTTTAACTTTAGTAGGGTCTACTTTGATTCCATGAAGAGAGATGATAAAGCAAAGAATCTTTCCTAAAAGGACCCTAAAAATGCATTTCTTGGGATTAAGGCAAACATGATAATGGATGAGACATTTAAATATGATTGTAAGAATAGTCAAGTGATATTTTTAGAGTTTGAATTTCTCAAGAAGGTCATCCACATAGTCTTCTATAATCTTATGGATGATATCATGGAAGATATAAGTCATGGCACATTAGTAGGTTACACCAGTGTTATTTAACCTAAAAGGCATGAATCTATAGAAAAAATTTCCTAAAGGGGTGGTAAAGGTGGTCTTATGCTAATCTTCAAGAGAAATCAAGATCTAATTATAACTTGAAAACTCATCCATGAGAGATAACATCTCATGGTCGACTGTAAGATCAAAAATCTAGTCAATGCTAGGTAGAGGAAAGTAATCCTTGGGGAAGATGAGGTTAATGTCACAAAATTAGACATAAATTCATATACCTCTAGTGAATTTGGTGATAAGTATGATATTAGAGACCCATTGGGGGTAGTCAATGGGTTGAATGAAGTTTAAAGATAAGAAATGTTGAAGCTCTTCTTTGATGAGAAGGGCTATGTAAGGATGAATGTATCAGAGTTTTTGTTTAACAGGTTTAGAATCATGATGAGTGGGTATGTTATGGGTAGTAATGGTGGGGTTAATACCTATCATATCACTATAAGACCAAGTGAATGCTATGCTATGCTCTTGGAGGAAAGAGGAGAAGTTCTGAAGTTCCTTGGCATTCAGTGATTAGCCCAATTTGACAATGTGGGGGTTGTCCAGAGTGACCAAATTGATATCTATGGTAGATTCATTAGACATGATTGAGGTCTCAAGAGGAAGGGATTTATGTATATAATAATCCCATATATTGAGATAGGTAAGAATGGAATCATCATCTTGATGTTGATGGTAGGAGAATCATTCTCTACCATTTTAGGGTATACAAGTGGAAGGAATTTGGTTTGGTCACCTTTTTAGTAGATGAGAGGGCCCAAACTAATGGTATTAACTTGAAAAAAAAATTTAGGGGGGATGATGTCAAGATTTTTAGGTGCAGAAAGTGGTTGGGTTAGTGGTGATGGGATATCTTCCTCCATGGTGGCAATAGGTTTGGGTGAATTGGTGGGTTCTTCATGTGGTTCATACCAAAAGCCAAATGAATTATGAGGTTGCAAAGTTTTGATATGAGGTAACTCATGAGGCCCTTGTTCATAGTTACCAAGGCAAAATCCTTTCCAATCACATCTATGAAGATATAACTTAGCAAACTCTAGTTTTCTAAGATAAGAAAAGTTAGAGGTAAATGGTTGGATGGATGAAGTAGTGGTAGGGGCTAGAAGTGGTTAATAAAGTCCCCTATAAAGGAAATTTATTTTATGGTTAGGGATCCCAAAGGGGATGATGGTTCCAATGTTAGGGTCATAAGAAGGGTCATGTCTAAGATTCCCATAATCTTGGAGAGTAGAGAAGGCATCCAAGGCTAAGAGTCTATATTCCCTGAGGGAAATATGTTGGAATGTGGTTGCCATGGGGTTCTCTAAAAGAATCTGAGTTAAAGGGATAGATGAGCTAGTAAAAGCTTCATCAAAATTTAGTGTGGAAGTGTCATAGGTTTTAGTTAGTGGGGTTATGTCATTATTAGATGGTTGTGAGGTGGATGAAGGAGGAAGAAGGACACCATTAGGTTGATATGTCATATTTCAATATGTTAAAGGACTAGGGTTAGCCTAGATATTCATAACATGCCCTTTGTGCTCAAATTTGACACATCGATGTAAGGTGGAATGGACACAACTCATGGCATGAAATCAAGGGTTCTTGAGCAAAACATTATATGGGAATTCTCCTTATACAATATAAACTTTTTAGGAACATTATGGGTCCCTACATAGATATGGAGGACAATTGTGCCCAAGGTATTAGTCATGGTATCATTGAAAGAATGAATGATCAATGTGATTTTAGACATGATGTTTGTGGGTAAGTGCAGCTAGTCATAGGCATGGGAGGAGATAATATTGATGTTGGATCCTCCATCAATCATCACCCTTTTGATGAAAGTTTGTTTAACGTATGCCATAATGAAGAGGGGGATCAACATCCTCTAGATGAATAGAGGGTATTTCTAAATTTTTAAAGATGACAAGGTTGAAAGTTCAAAGGGCACCGATAAAAATAGATAGAGGTTGAGGGTCATTGGGTTGGACCTAGATGGATTATAAGGATTTTATGAGTGCTTGGTGGTGATGGGGAGAGGTAGAGACTAACTCATATAAGCTCATTTTTACTAGAGTTTGGTGAAGTTGCTTGAGGATAGCTTTCCAGATGGATATTGAATATGGGTTAGGGTATGGAGGGTTAGATGGGGAGGCACCTAAGATAGACACCTTGGGTTTATTTAAAAATAGAGATGGTTGGGTATTGTTTGATTGGTAGTTTGGGTAGGGGTAAGTCTAAGGAATGGATGCCTTAGCCTTCCCTTTATCCTTCTATTGGGCCTGAGATCGGGAAACCATGTGAATAGTGTGGATAAGGGGGTTTTATTTATTGGGTGGTTACTTTGGTTCTTCCTCTTTACTTTTGGGTGAGACTAAAGATTGGATGGGTTGAGTTGGTGGTTGGATTGGAAATGGGTATGAATGAGGTTTGTATGATAATAGATCATCATCTTCATATAGGCTATAAACAAGTGCTTGGAGAGATTTACAATTTTTTGTGTCATGTCCTGGTGCCCTATGGTATGCACATATCAAGTTATCATCAAACCAAGAGGGTTTGGTACATGAAGGTCAAAGGGTTTGATCAGTGGTAAGGTTGAGGAAGAAGTTTGTAATAACTACTAGAGAAATGTTATGTAAGATTCAACTAAAGGTGGTAAAGGTTTAGCGGTTTTTGTTTTGGGTGTTGAATTAGAAGGTTGTGTGGATGTAGATTTGGTGGTAGGTGTATTTGGTAAAGTGGTATGCTTGGTTGATGGTTTTGGTTTAGGAAAGATGGTTGATGAGCTAGAGGTAGAGGATGTAAAGGTAGGTAACTTAATTATTTGCATAGTGAGGAAAGGTGTCTTAAAAAGCAAGTATGAATGTGTGACCAATAAAGGTGGTGAGTTTTTGGTAAAAATGATGGAATTCTTGTTCAAGTATGAATTGTTTTAGTTGTTAGTTTTAGAGGGGATTTGGTTACTTTAGTTGTCTTGGTGGGTTTAGGTGTTTGAGGGTTAATTAATTTGGAGGAGGTTTTAGTTAGTTTAGAAGGGCTAGGTTGGTCTGCCAAAGAAGGGTTTAGAAATTCTAGTTTGGTTCTATTACCTTTGTCTTGACCTCTAATAGAAGGTTTTGAAATTAGAGGTTGGGTGGATGAAGTCATCTTCTCTTATGATATGGCTTCCAAAGAGGGGGTGTATGGTTCTGTGATAGGGGAGGTAGGTGTGGTATCCTCCAATAGAGGTGTGGGTATAGTGGCATCCTTTGTTTAGGTGTTTAGAGGGATAAAAGGTAGTTTTTTAATTGTATTAGGGGAATAGGGAAAGAGGTAGTTAAGGTAATATTTTCTTCAACAAAGGGTTCATCAGTAACCACATTAATAGTATGTTCCTCATGAGATGGGTCTAGTTTATTATCATGGTAAGGGGTAGAAAGAACATGATTAGGAAAAATCTTAAGGAATATGTCAAGGGCTTGGTTTGATGGTGCATTGGGATTGTGCAACGTAAGCTTCCCCTTGTAAATGAGGGATTGGACAATGTATTTGAAGGTGTTGAACCTATTGATGTCATTTTCTATGACTCGATGAAAGGTGCAATGGTCATTCTCATTATACCAACCTGGTATGGGGTGAGAAGCATCAAACTATTGGTGGTTTAATTGGTAGAAGTTGAATGATATTAACTTTTTGTAAATTTTTCAAAATATAAGGATATGGCTCCTTAAGTAGAGTTAATTGCTTATGATTATTCCATGTTTGGTTCCTTTAGTTTTAATTTGAATAATTAGAGGAGACAAAGGTTTGGTTCCTTAAGTTTTATTGGTTGGTAGATGGTGGTGGTGTAGCTTTGAGGATAATGGCATTGGTGATTTCTTTATTTTTAGTGTTAGGATTGGTTTGGTTATTTGATTTGAAAGAAAAGGGATCATTGGGTTTGTAAGTTGAGTTCTTGCTCTTTAAATTTCACATTCATTCATTAATGGCTTTATTCTCTTGTTTTTGAGCCATGGTAAAAGCTTTATCAAAGGTCTAAAATACTTGGACATGCAATGTGGATGAAATAGGTTTTGCACATGCCTAGGTGAAGAGCTCTATAAGCTCAAGTTGAGGCAATGAAAAGGAAGTTGGTTGATTAGGCTCTTCCAATGAGCCACAAAATTGGCAATAAATTCATCTTCAAATTGACAAATAAAGTAGAGGTCGGTAATAGAAACTTTCTTGGATATATTGATAAAAAGGTGATTTAATAATTTTTGGGCTAATTAGGTGAAAGAGAGGATGGAATTTTTGGGTATGGAACTATACCAATCCAATGCTAGTCCAAATAATAACACATAAAAGGTATAGAGAAGAAGAGCATCATCATGGGCAATCAAGTAGCATGAATGCTTAAACACTCTTAAATGTTGTTGAGGGTCTTCTTTACTATTAAACTTGGTTAATTTTGGAAGTTTCCACTGGGCCAGATAAGGTTTTGATGGGGACTGAAGGGTGGATAGGCTCATTGTAAATTTGATCATAGGATAAGATATTATGGGCTTCAGAGATGGATGACTCAAGGGTAATCATCTTATCCATGATCAACTTCATGAAGTCTACCTGAGGTTGTTGGGATGTATAGTTATATGGTATGTTTTGTTGAGTTTGGGCAATGTGTGAATATCTAGTAGATGGTTGAGATGACTCCATGTATTGGTATGTGGTCTTTGGATATTAGGTGGAAGATATATATTGGTATATGGATATTAATGATTGGGTAGAGTTGGGTGGTTGGATAGTAGGCATATGCCCTTGTGGGTTATGAAGATAGCTAAAAGTTGCATGCTAGGTTGGAGTGGTGGTTGGGTTAGTGGCCAAAGGAAGGGTGGTGACTCTTGTGTTTATTGGTGATAACATAGAGGGTATGGACACCACATGGCCTATAAGTAGAGTAGTGTTTGATGGATAATAGGTAACTAGAGGAAGATGGGTAGTGATAGAGGTAGGCACTCCTATTGTAGGGGAGTGTAAGGGGTATAAGGGTAGTGGTAGTTTGGGTTGGTGGGTTAGTTTTGAGGGAGTTTTTGGTTGATGATAAAATTTGGGAGACTAAAGGTTGAGTAGTTCCTATGGTAGTGGAGGTATTCCCCATGAGGGTGAGAGGCATGCCATAAGGTAGATCCATGAGTGGGGTCAAAATTGGGCTTTGGTAAGACATGGTTCTTAGGTGGTGTTGTAAGGCTGCATGATTGTTGTTTAGGAAAGAAAAAAAAATTACATCTCTTGGGACTTCCCAAGTAGGAGTTATAAAAGAGTGAGGGGAGTCTATAGGTTCATAAATGTGCTCCATGGATGAAGAGGTGGAAGTTGGTGATGGTTTGTTTGGTGGTGGGTTTTGTTCCTCAAGGTCTTTTTACTCTTAGTGAGTGAGGACCATATGAGAAGATAACAAAATGATGATATGTTCTCACACCTCAAATAAAGATAAATAAAAATACTCAAGGAAAATAATGAATTCACTAAGAGTGCTTTAAACCTTAGTATTTTTTAATCTCTCTTTTGACTTATGCCTTAGAAAAGTGTGAAGAGGAAACTGGCTTGAATAGGTCGTAAACAAGGTATTCTATGTTTGGTTTTAGGTTATGTTTAGGCACTCAATAGAATTTTGCATTAGTCTAAGTACATGGCCTAGTAATTACGACTTTTTAACTTCACATCACAATCCTGTAGCCAATGTGGGTGCTTAGCTGATATGTACCAATTTCTATAGTTTATACTCAACTAGAGAACTAAGTTGGATATCCCCTTAGTGATTAAATCCAAGTAAGATAATTGAGAAAGGGTAATGTGATCCACTAGGTGATGAAATCCTAGTTACGCCTTATCTCAAGTGTGTTTTGATGTTTTTTTATGCAATTGGTTTGGTTTGTGTAACATTTGTGAACTACAATTAATTCATAATGCTTTTAATTAAACTAGGTGAGCTAAAATCAAGCAAGCAATCCATGGATGCACACAATTTTAACCAAAATATATTTTTTATTTATTTGAATGAAGAAATTAAAAACTAAAATACCCATAAATGAAACATGAAAATTTAATCCTAATCCTAGGATTAATGCTCTTTTATTTCTTTTTAGAGATGCAATAAATTTTAATTTTCTAAAAAAATGCAACTAATTTTTTTTTTCTTTTTCCTTTTTTTTTGTAAAGAAAAAGAATTCAAATAAATTAATTTCACTAATTCAATTCTAAATTTACTAAAAAATATAATAACCCAAGATAACTCAAGGTCCCACCAGGCGTGCCAAAATGTTTCTATCTAATTTTTGCTTTTTCTTAAGTGTGAAAATAAGAAACAAGTTAAGAAGGGTGTGTAAAAGAATACCTATTGAATGTGCATGTGTTGAATATAGACTTTGTGATAAATCCTCTTTGTCTAGGGAATAATTACCTGCAATAAGATATCACTACCATAAAAATTCTTGGTTAGACAAGTAGTTTGGGTGGATTGCCTAGCATGAGCTAGATCCTAGAAGCGAAAGCTTTTTAGGAGGCTATCAATCCACCTAATTTTAACACTTAAGTTTTTGAATAAAAAGTAAAGATAATTTAATTTAAAATATAAAATAACTAAAATTAGAAAAAATTAAATAACAAAAAATAACTAAATTAAGACAAGAAAGTTAAGTGCTTTTAAAACAATGACTAAATAAAGCAACTAATGCTGAAAATTAGTCAAAGCAAGGTTATGGTTTTGGTTTGGAAATTTAATAAGAGATTAAAGAAAGGTGGTTTGGTTGGTTTATAAATGTTTAAGGTATTAAAAATTTAAAGATTAAAATGGGATAAATGGGTGAATGGTTGATGAGTTAAGTAGTTAAGATGACAAAAGGATAAGAAGATAAGGAGGGTAAAAGTGGCAAAGGTGTGAATGGATAAAAGATGGCAAGAGAGAAAATGGATTGAGATAATGAAATGACAAATGGAGAAAATGTATAAGTGGGGATTAAGAGATTAAAAATACAAAGGGATGATAAAATGAAATTGAAAAAATAAAATCAAATGTTACCTTCCAATCTTGAAGAAGAATGTTGTTGTTGAAGACGTCTTGAGGCAATTTCAACAAAGCTTCATTGCTTTGAATTTTATTACTCCCATATGTGGATGAACTAAAAAATGATGACCTACTTCAAAAAATATGTTAATAAATAAATAATTACTGACAACTTCCTTGGGTGAAGTATAAGTGGGTATATATAGCATTTGTTCTAAAGAATCATGCCAAAAGAGGGAATAGTAGAAGTATGGCACCATTTTTCATGTGGTGTATGAATGAGTCAAAATATGAGTTTGGTGGGATTAAAACCTTGATAATTGGTGTCCATTTTGGTTTGGTTTGTCTCCCACATTGCACATGAATCTAATTTTGAATGGGAGTCATGCACATGGGTCTAAATGAGGCTAAAGAGACTTTTCACCACCCCTTCTTTTCTTCATCCAAGCACTTAAAGAGATGGCACACAAAATGTCATGAAATTTTCCATATGATTTCATGAATGAGTCAAAATATGAGGGTGGTGGGATTCCTACCTTGATCATGTGTCTCCCATTTGGATTGGTGTGTCTCCCACCTTGCACATGAATATAATTTTGAATGGGAATCATGCACAAGGGTCTAAATGAGGCCAAAGACTTTTCACCACTCTTTCTTATCTTCATCCAAGAACTTAAAGAGATGGAACAAAAAATGTGGTGCCATTTTACATGTGGGTGCATGAATGAGTTAGAATATGAGGGTGGTGGTATTCCCACCTTGATCATGGGTCTCCCATTTGGGTTAAAAAGTCAAAAATGGGTGCCTTCTATCTTTTCCAAAGCATTAAAGAGGTAGGTATCTCATTTTAAGGGCCACTTTCATGTGTGAAGGAAAAATATATGTTGAATGATTTCCCATTAAGGGGAAATTCACCATATTTCAATGGGGTCCCTTGTGATTCTTAAATTAGGTCATTAAACACTTTGGAAAAGGGTCCAAGTGGGGTATGATGTCCCACATCAAGCCACCTCACTTCTAAGCCATGTCACTTGCCATATCACCTCCCAAATCACCTTCCATGTCACTTTCCATGTCACTTACCATGACACTTTCCATGTCACATGCCATGTCACTTTTCATGTCATCATGAATTGTGATAGTGAATAGTACTTTTGAATATTACTTTCAAATAGTATTTTTGAATAGTACTATGTGACTAGGAGAAGAGTGATTTGGTTAGGTTAAGAGGGGTTGGTTAAGGGTTAAAAATGTTTAAGGGGTATTTATGGGGTCCTAAGGCATTTAGTCATTGAAAACTATAAGTGTGTAGTTTTCTAGTGTCTACACTAATGTCTATGTTCATGTTTTTAATCAAGATATTATCATTATGTGTATGCATAGTCATAAAGTATAGAGTCTAAAAGTATCTTATTGAAAATATTTATACTCATCTAGGGTTTCCACTCTCTATAAAATTTTGTTATAGATTCATAAAACCCAATGCACCTCTTGCTATCAATAGACACACATAAGAACTTCTATGTATCACATTTGTATTCTCAACCTCATACAACTGTAGGTTAGACATAGTCCATCACAGAATGCACAAGGTTTTCAAAGGAAATCAACTCACTTGGTGTTTTATAAGTGTTCCTCAAGGGTTATACTCCACCATATAGTCTCTCTTCACCATTTTTATATTATGACAAACCCCACATTACTTGTTATTAAAACATTTTAAAAACTTTTGTTAACTGTGTTCCTTCACAGGGTATACACAGACTTTGAGCTTCAATCCCTTTTCTTGTTTGTTTCTCAGTCAATCATGTATGAAAGACACTTAAAACTTATTTTTACCTCTATAAATATTATTTGTACACAAATAATATACTATAAAGTTTCAATCCTTATTAACCTCTTGGTGTTAGTAGGCAAACACAGAATGATTACATAGAGTCTTGATAATTTCATATAACCAGGGTACATAGAATTAGATATGGGAACTCTTGATTCAAATTAAAGATAACCACAAAACTATATGAATAATAACTTATAGTTTCACTCTTCCTAGTATCACCCTTCATTTTTGGTTCATGTTCTTAGTAGGGTTATTTTCTCTATTTTTTTTTACTTGAATAAACATGCATAGGACTATTGTCTCACTCCTACAGAAAACTATGTCTTTGCTATTCCAAATTAGAATACTATGCTAAAGTCTTATATATTTTATAACATATTAAAAACATCCATATAAATATATTAAATAGCTATAGTTACTATATGGTAATAAAAAATAACTTTAGTCATGCTAAATCAGAAGGAAGACATGCATAAATAACAATACATTCACTTGCAACTTTTATTCATAACAAAAGGACTCATACAGTCCTATACATTATCATGGTAGACCTTCACTCCTTTAAAAAATGTTTTCCCTATTTTCTCCTCCTAAACCTCTACTTCAAATGACCACACTCTATCTCCCTCCAAGAATACTTTCTATAGACTTATGTAACAACTCCTAACTATTTCTTGATTCAATAAACTTCCAACTATTCCTAGACCCACGTAAGGTGGTGGACACTCCAGCTGCCACCTCAAACCCTCTCTTAACATATGTATTCATAACCAACTTAAAGGACCTTTCATGAGACATTAAAATGTCTATTATAGAATTTTCATCATTACATATAATTATCACTCACTTAGACCACCTAAACATCTTTAAAATTTAAAAATTCCTTTTGGTAGGAAACTGATTTTGGACTCAAATTCAAATTTAACTTAGAAACATGAATCTAAGAGACATCCTGGACCAACCTTAAGTATTCCTAAGATTCTCCTACATCATACTCCTAAGGGGATAAAATAAATTGACACCCATATTCTTCTTCAGTTAAATTTTCATACACATGTGTATGCTCTTTATTACCACACCTATGTCTCTACTTCCTCATCCATGTTATCCTCTATTCTTTCCCCTGATTCTTCTCATACTATTACTTTTACCTATATTTATTCTTATTTCTTTTATTTATTCATATTTCTCTTCAATCTTCATGGCATTTGGTATAAGTTACCATTCCTTGTCCATTGTATCTTCTATCAACTCTATTTTTTCCTCTTCATCAACATACCTATTTCATATTATATTTTTTTCTTTTTGTGGTGACCATTCCATTGCTTTATTCTTGCTCATAATCTTTTTGGTAGCATCCTTTATCCTTCTATCATCCACTATAGCTTCTCTTTTCTTGACTATCAAACTAGTTAACTCATCATTTTGCCTCTCATCTTTATGGACTGGTAAATCAGTTTCATCCTCCTTAAATTGTTCATCTCTTTCCTCAAGAACTTCATGTGCTTCTTTTTTATTCACTAATACAATTAACTCCTTAAAAAACCTATTGTATCTTTATACAAAATATCATCTTCATCTTCAAAATATTCATCAAAAATTACATTTTCCTCATTACTTTTTACTTCTCATATATCCACTCTTATTTATCAAATAGTTTACCATCTTCAGGGTATAAAAATATCTCATCTTTATTTGTACCTTCACTCTTCCATTCATTAGCTTCCTCTTCTTTATGGAATGTTGTCCAATCAATTTCTACATCCCAATCATTTTCTTCAATTTACATTTCTTGACCTACATTCAACAATGAAAAATCAATGTTAGATTAAAAAAATTGAGGCCCAATTTCCTCTCTCTATTCTTCCATGGCAAGTTGTGTTTCCATCTTCTTCAACTATCTCTCCAAATGTTCCATTACTTTCTAGTTTTTCCTCTCTTGTATTCTTTAAATAAATATATTCTTGACTCTTTTTCTGAGTTTGATTCCACATCTCAGACTATGTACACTCCACATCTTTAGTAACTCTCATTCTATCATATCCAATGCATCCTTAATTTATTTTATTTCTATCTCCATCATTCTCTCACTATGGCATTCAGATTTAACCCTATTTCTCATTATTCTTTCTACTGCTCCTGTCATTTTCATCTTTAGTACCTCACTTGGGTACATACTCTTCCTCTTTTATTGGTCTCACTAGGACCACTTTTTTTTGGTTCACACTTGGAACCCCTCTCACTCTCTATCTCAGACCTCACTAGGGCCTTTCCACCTCTTTTCTTTCACACTAGGACTATTTTCTCTTTCCTTAGCTCTATTTATGAGCTTATCTCTTTTGAGTTTATTAATAACTATTTTGATTCAGGGCTTGCCATCACACTATGTGTTTGTTTTATTTCCTCACCTATCACATAACATCATCAATGTATCTAAACTAAATAATCAACCAAAAATTAATTCATACCTTTCTTAATCTGCCTTTTTACTTTATCTTTCAAAGACTCCTTGCAAACTACCTCCTTGCTTGTTTACCTATAATTTCTTGATCAATACACAACATGAACTATGAGAAATGTAATATGCCTATATATAACTATTCCTAGAGTATCTATATGGCTTTGATACCAAATTATGTAGAGTTATACTCACTTTTATCTAACACTCTATCCTTTTCCTTGATTCACTCATTCAACCTTAGTCCTTTGGGACAACATGAAACTATAGTTATATGGTTCCTCAAAATGAATCATGGATCTTATAATATTATAGGTACTCATAAAATTCATTTATTACCCCTTGATCATCTCACAACCTTATACAAAACTTCAACTCACTCTTACTCAACTTTGCCTACTATTTGGCTAATCCTTGTAGCCCTTTTTTTGTTGAAATTCACTTTGTACAGAACCATAAAAAGGTATAAGATAAAATTAATCAATGATATAAATTAACTTTATCAAGTTATGAATTCAAAAGAAATTTAAATTCCAAACTCATGATCAAACCACCTTTCTAGAACTTTATAGCTTATTGTTAGGTCTATTGGCCCTTTGGAACTTAGTTTTACTCATAGTCCTTTCAAATAGTATGGATATGTATATAATCATTTAACAAACTTTAAAATATCTTAGTTATAATTTATATCTATTTTATGACCTATTTATAGAGTATTTCCATCATTCATTCACTTGGAATCCTTATTTTTGTCCAAAAACCCTAGAAACAAGGTTGCATAGGCTAAGAAGGGTCACGAAAATTTTATAGTCATATCCTCACCTTTCCTTGGACTTTAATTGAATTTTAAGGTATGTAAGACCATTAAAATCCTTATCAAATCATAAAAAAACTATACTAATATCTATGTTCATGTTTTCAAGCAAGAACTTATCATTCTATGCAAGCACAATCATAAAGCATAGAGTCTGCAAGTATCTTATTGAAAATATTACTACTCATCTAGGGTTTCCACTCTCTAGAAAAGGTTGTTATATATTCATAGAAACCCCAATCACCTATTTCTATCAATAGACAAACATAAGAATTCTTCTATATCACATTTGTATTCTTAGCTTTATACAACTATAGGTTAGACATAGTCCATCATAGAATGCATATGGTTTTCAAAGGAAACCAACTCACCTGAGGTTTTAGAAGTGTTCCTCAAGGGTTATACTACACCGTCTCTCTTCACCACATTTATATTATGAAAAACCACACATTACTTGTTATTTAAATATCTAGAAAACTTTTTATAATCACGTTTCCTTCATAGGGTATACACAGACTTTGAGCTTCAGTCCATGTTCTTGTTTGTTTCTCACTCAATCATGTATGTAAGACACTTAAAACTTATTTTTACCTCTATAAATATTTTTGGATGAAAATAATACACTATAAATTTTTATTCCTTATTAACCTCTTGGTGTTAATAGACAAACACAAAATGATTACATAGAGTCTTGCCAATGTCATATAACCAGGGTACACATAAATAGTTATGGGAACTCTTGATTCACATTGAATACAACCACAAAACTATATGAATAACAACTTATGGTTTCACATAACTTAATATCACTATTCATTTCTAATTCATGTTCTTCATATGGTTCCTTTCTCCACTTATTTATTTAATTTAATAAACATGCACAAGACTTTTGTCTCACTCTTGTAGAAAGTTATGTCTTTACTATTCCAAATCAAAATACTATGCTAAAGTCTTATAGATTTTATAACATATAAAAATTATCCATATAAATAGATTCAATACCTCTTTTTACTAGATTATCATTAAAAATAACTTTAGTCATGCTAAATTAGAAGGAAAACATGCATAAACAAAAATACATTCATCTTCAAATTTTATTCATAACAAAAAGACTCACACATTCCTATAAGTTATCATGGAAAACCTTCACTCCTTATTTCAATAATATCTACCCTATTTTCTCCTCCTACATCTCTAATTTTAACCACCACACTCTATCTCCCTCCAAAAAGTCTTTCTATAGACTTATGTAACAACTCCTAACCATTTCTTAATTTAAGAAACTACCAACTATTCTTAGATCCACGTAGGGTGGTAGACACTCTATCTACCACCTCACACCCTATCTTAAAATATGCATTAATAACTAAATTAAAATACCTTTCTTAAGACCTTAAAAGGTTCATTACAACATTTTCATCATTACATATCATTATCACTCACTTAGACCACCCAAACATCTTGAAAATGTAAAAATCCCTAATGGCAGGGAACTAATTTTGTACTCAAATTCAAATTTCACTTACAAACATGACTCTAAGACACATCTCATACCAATATTGAACATTCATAATATTCCCTTACATCAGCACTCCTGATACACACTTAGCTCATGCCCAATTCCATGGTCCTTGAACTTAATTCCTTCACTTTTTATGTAGGTGACCCTTACCACTTAATCAAATTCTAATTCTAAATATCCCTATTCAAAATACTAAATAGTTTATCTATATCTAATTTTTAGACAAGAAAATTCCTTTTAGATTATTTTACTCCAATTTAATATATAATTCTACCAGTTACATCCTCTCACTAAATAACAACTATTTTCTGGAATTCAAATTCACCAAATGGGTCATGTTACAAGATTTTAAAACCCCATCTAAAGGAATTTTAAAGTTACCACAATAAAGCCACATTTTCAATCCATTATTTATTAGAGGTCCATATGATTTAAAAATACAATAATATCTAAATGCATATTGAGAATCAAATACCTATTTTCCCAATTTAAAGTCTATACAATCTTAATAGCCATAAACTAAGTTTGAATGCACCTCCAAAGTCACATGTAATTGCTTAAGCATATAATCACATTATAATTTAACCTAAGTTTAGAATTTTTCACTAGTATTTCACACACACCACCATAGCATGTACAACTACATTTAGTTTGATCCCTCTTTAGAGAATTAGTATGTAGACAATACTCAAAATAGGGGGTATTAAGGTCAAGTACAACTTCAATTGC
The DNA here is from genome assembly GCA_037957365.1 of Torreya grandis. Taxonomy (NCBI): domain Eukaryota; kingdom Viridiplantae; phylum Streptophyta; class Pinopsida; order Cupressales; family Taxaceae; genus Torreya; species Torreya grandis. The sequence goes on along the minus strand of JARHVA010000219.1, from coordinate 590,324 downwards.
TAACCCATTTTTTTACTTTATTATGTTTTGTCCACATGACCTATTAATACAGGTATTTATTGAAGAATAAATTACATATTGGATTCTAAAACATATCATACATCACATACCACATACATACAACCAACAAATGATAATGCACAAACCTAAATTTTCACAGTGTGCAAAAACCTTACTAGATGTCACCATTCCCTAAGGACACTAGTGAACCACACCCTTATTTTATTCTAGTGGCCTTGTCTAGAAATAAATAAAATCCCTATTCTTGATTCAAAATTAGTCAATATAGTCATATATTTAGTCACAATATTAGTCCCACATTTTCATTTTTTAAATAAGTTATTTCCTTCTTGAATTTTCCATTTTTAACAGCTTTCCAAATATATTAAATTAAAAATAGCGAATGTTTAATTTATATATATATATATATATATATATATATATATATATATATATATATATATATATATATATATATATATATATATATATATATATATATATATATATATATATATATATATATATATATATATATATATATATATATATTATATCCTAATTTGGCTTAGTTAATTTTATATAATTAGGATTTAACATCTTATATTTTTTTGGTAATAAACATGGCTATTTAATTTTAGAGTGTAATTGGTGAACACATATGGATCACACTATTTTATATTGTGTGTCTCTTTTTTATGTATTTGGCACTTGAAAGCATGTCAAGAATACTCATAATGAAAAGAGTCTTTCTTTTTTTTTGTATTAAAGGGATCGAATATGAAGCGATAATGCCTTGGAAAAGATCTATATATAGCACTCAATTTTATTGTAAAAGAGTTTTGATGTGGAGATATTAATATAAAGTTATGTGATGGTTTTCCAAATGTAGTTTATCATTTTTTGTGTGCAGTGAATGCTTTACTTGTCTAAATATTTTAATCATGTATAATAATATTGTATGTTCTTTATCTATTACTACTATGTTCTATTACATAAATACACCATATTTAACTAATAAATAACTTTACTCAGTTTGTGACTATATATGTGTTATAATTATGTTCCTACTTTGCACAAATATCCTTGTATTAGAATGTTTTGATTGGTTTTCTAGGAACCTATGCTAACAATGTTGTAGTGACAGTGGAGCATTAACACATGCTTGCTATTAGGATATATAGATTTAGAGAGATGGCTAGATGAAATAATCCACAACTTTGTAGAAAAAGAGGTGAAGATGATATGATGCACTATGGGAGAAGTTACTTAGAGCATATACATGATGAAATACATGAAATATTTTGGTGTGAGTTTTTTAGATTAGTAGTTTCATGGTTATCAAGACTAGAATACTACTACTTTTATCCAAGAGAGACAGAGATCATAAATTGAACATAAGATATATTAGAAACCTATTTTATGTGATTTTAGAATTTTAAAAGATAATATCCACACAAAAAAAGTTATTTGAAAGGAATGAAAAAAATCAGATTTACTCTAAAAATACAATAAATAATATAGATTTTACTAACCTATCATGTGCAATAAATATTATAAGTACAAAGTAATTTAGGGATAAAGAGAACATTTCTTATTTAATGTTTTTTTTTGTATCATGATAGTGGTTAAGAGTCATCACAAGGATGTGCTATAGATTTGGGTTTTATTTATTCTATGTTCTGACCAATTTTAACCTTCAAATAGTTGTTTAGATATAGGATATTAATATCGATGATTATTTTCATTCTCACTCTAGTGTTTGGTGAGAGATATACATAAGAGTGACCTTAAATTTAGACCATACCTAAATTTTCCCCTGTGTAATAATTTTTAGTCTAAAATTAGGTTTTCCTATATGCCAAATCTAGATAATAAGTAATCCTAGTTATTTTACATTATACCTCTTGCAACCTAGTAAAAAAGGGTTAGTAAGGTGAGTCAAGCTAGCCCTAACAACCCTACTATTACTAAGTGTTACATACATAGAAAATACTCCTAAGAGGGCCTTAGACTCAAATGTAATTATCCATCCTATGCACGTGTGTGGAATTGTAACAATATGATTATATTCTCTTTCTCCTAGTAACCCTTGGTAAAAGTGATGCAATAGTATATTTGAATTTTTAAATGGAAGGACTATTTAAAATAAATTGGACTTATTAATAGTCTAACTAAAATAAAAACTATAAGAAATAAGTATTGGTTATTAAAAAATTTCTAGTTTTAAATTCTCTCTAATGTAACATATGGGGAATAGATCTAAGTTATTACCATACTCATAGTCTGATTTATTTGGAGTATATGAAAATTATACTTTTTCTAACATTCTCTCTAGTTCAATTTAGAGTCATAAGTCTAGATTATATGAAATGATCCTTATGTTTTATATATTTAAAATAGTGTTGTGTAATTTGATAACTTGAAATAGACAATACTTTCTTATTATAGAATTACCTTATCAAATTGGTAGGTTATTAATTAGATGATAGCGTTTGTATATATATTAATCTTTGAAATTTTAATTAGAATGTATTAACACATGAAAAGATAATAATAGGATGGGTAAAGATGGATAAGAAAAATGTCACAATGTGGAAGATATGATAAAATATAAAAATATACGATTGGATAATTATGTCAATCCTAGACACTAATATCGATGCTAGTGTCTAGGATGGATGCAAGTGTCTAGCAACTAAAAACATACATAAAACAAGAATAATATGTAGGTTTGTCTAGTATATAATGAAATATGGAATGGAATTGCATTAGAAAATTAACTACAAGAGGTGATTACTTATACAAAAATAAGTGAGAATAAATTTCCTAATCTATAGGGGTTATGTCTCACAATATAACTAATTACACAAGAAATACCAAACTTTTTCTAACCTATGCCACATGTCATTCAGAGGTGTAAATTACCTTGATATATTTATTAAAAATATTATATGATAAATTAATTATTCTAACATACAATGGATGAGGATAAACAAACATAAAACACATGCCCAATGGGTAGGTACATTAAGTGAAATAAGATACAACTGAAGAGGTCCATGAGAGACCATATTACTAGATGTCTAATTCTTATTAAAGATGTATATACATATAATAAGACTATAAATATGTGAAGTTGTACCTAAATGGGTGTATATATTTCCCCCCTTTTAATATAGTAATGCAGGAAAAATGGGAATTACTAGTTTAAAGGAAAAGAAAATGCATATTGTGGTGTGGATAACACACCTTGTCTTTGCTTGAGTTTGGATGTCCTATTCGACTATATTACTTTTCAATTTTACCATCGCTATTTAAAAATATTATAGGAATTTTTCATATGTAGAAGGTGAATTTATTCCACTCTTTTCATCAAACACTACATCTTTGTTGATTAGTACCTTCTTTATTTCTGGATCAAGGAGCCTATATGCCTTTGATTATGCATTGTATCCCACAAAAATAAATTCTTTTATTTTCTTATCTAACTTCTTCCTTTTCTTCTTAAGAACATGTATGTATGCCTTGCAACCAAAACTTTAAGGTGAGTAACATTTTATTTATTTCATGTCCAAGCTTCATGTGGTGTGATTCTATCATGAGCTTTGGTGGGTGACCTACTAAATAGGTAGACTACAGTGTGACAAGATTCTACCCAATATGTATTAGGAAATTTTTCATCCTCAACCATGATGTAATACATTTATAGAATGACCCTATTACATCATTATATAAATCCATTCTATTGAGGTGAATATAGAGTTGTCAATTATTGACTGATTCCATTCACACCGAGATAGGCTAATAATTCTTTACTAGTGTATTCCCCCTCATGATTTGAGTGGATGGTCTTGATTTTCCTACTAGTTTCATTTTTAAATATGGCCTTGAATTCTTCAAAGACTTGAAAATTTTGATCCTTATTATTCAATAAAAATACCCACATTTTCTATGAGTAATCATAAAAAAAAAGCTAAAAGTATTTGTACCCTTTGAGAGTAGGAGTAAAATGTCCACAAAGATCAGTGTGCACTAAGTCCAACTTACCAAGTAACTAATATTTAGTCTTTCTAGAGTGATTTTTTCTTTATTTTATTACTAAGTAACTAGTATATATATTAGAATATTTTTTGAGTTTAGGAATACCATGAACCATATCCTATTTATTCAATTCAATCAAATAACCATAACTCAAGTGTCCATATCTTATGTGTCATAAATTGCCTAGTTCTATATATTTGACCACAAGTGCTTGATGATCATTTTGAAAAAAATCAAGATGAATTTTTTTTCCAATGTTGGAAGCCTTGGAACTGACTTTGAAATGCCTAGATTTGTATTTGATATGGCAAAACTTTTGACCATTTGGGTGAACAAATTCCACCACGAGGTTATGGTCAAGTAGCTGATTAATAGATAACAATTTTTTTGTAAGTCTTAGAACATAGATAACATTTTAAATGTTGAAATTTTTATTTCCAAGATGAAGTTTGATGTCACCACTACCTTGTACTATATATGAGGTATCATCTCCAAGTGAAACATTTTCCTTTGATTATGTTTTTGTCAAATTAGAAAACCACAATTTTATCTTTGTCATGTGTCTGGTTGCCTTTGAATCAGCTTATTAAACTACAATTGGATGATTGGTAGACTCATGTGTTTGAGTAGTTAAACCATATTCCTCATTTGAAGAATCATTATCTTTAGTAATATTTCCATATTTTTTAGGCTTGGAATTTTTTTTCCACCTATTTTTTTTGTGTGGTTGATTCTCTTCTATTTGTGGTGTATTGTTAAAAGATGGCTTCTTTCTTGATGATCCCTTTTGAAATGTGTTGTACCAACAATTTTTTAAGACATGTCCCTATCTTCTACAAATTTAACATGCTTTAAAATAATGTGATTTTTTCCCTTTTTGGTTTTGTTGATTATTCTACTTTGGATATTGATTTGGAACCTTTATTGGGTTTCTTCCCATTTTGATTAGATGTGAATGCATGCCAATCATTTTCTTCCTTTTAATTATGAAAAGCTTCCTCTTATTGTAATAAATTAACCAACACCTCAAAGGTTGGGTTTTATTCTAACATTAAAAGTGGTTATAAAGATCCAATATGTGTGGAGTAGTGCCCTAAATATCAAAGGTAACAAAGAATCATCTGTCACCAATTCACCCAAAGATTGAAGTTAAGCTCACAAAGTTATAACCCTTCTAAGGAATGCTCCTACTTTTTCATTTGATTTGAACTTGAGAGTATGTAATTAGATTTAAAGATGTAAGATTTGATTTTCATGTTTTGCTTCATATACTATTTTAAGCTTATCCCAAGCATTTTTTGTAATTGTAGCACTATGGGTATGAGGTTGTACCTCATCCAAAACTCCAAACATGATTGTTAAATTAGAATTTTTATTATCTTTGTTATATTTGTGTTGTTGATCAACATTTTTTATATATCAGACCCATGTGCCTTCTAAAACTAACCAAATATATTCAAATTCTAGATGTGTTTGTACTTTTTTTTTCCATGCTACATAAATGTCACCACAAAGTAGCTATGTGTCAAGGAGGATAAATCTAGGTCCTAAACTATGAATATGAAGTTATGTATGACAAATTAAAAATGTGTTGTTTAAGTGTGGAAATGAAATTCTCATTTGAATAAAAATATTCAAAATGTAAAAACACATATAAAAAGAGGGAAATTCGTACACCAACACACAAAAAGATGTTAGACTTTGTTGGAAATGCATCCAAAAAATGCAATGGAAAAATGAGGAAACTAGACATTAGTCACAACCAAAAATTAATCTAAAGAATTTAAACTTTTCTCATTGCAAGATAATTTGAGCTTTAGGTGAGAAAATATCCCCCCACCTTGCTATCTTTTTAGTGATGGAAAAAATAACCTGTCTTATCAAAAGAGCCTCTTAGGCTAGATAATTCACTATTTTGAAAAAATGGATTTTTGCCTTATAATATTCACTTTCCATTTTAAATTACACCAATGAAATTTACAAAATGAAAATTATAAAAAAGTGAATGACCTTTTATTACTATTTATTTAACTTTCCCATAAATGAGATAGTCTCCTCTAATAAAATTAGCCTATTTAAAATGATCCATTTTCCCACTCTGTTAAATATATTGATGTGATATTATATAATTATATTTAAATATAATTATATTTAAATATAATTATATAAAAAATTGATTTAGCCTAAATTAATTAATTAATAAAAAACTTCATGAACCTGAATGGAAGAATAAAATGGTAATTTAGGAGGGTTGATCTGCTTCCAAATGGCATCAAATCTTGTTTTTGGATGGTGTTGCTACTCAGAAAGGTTGATGTTAATGATGGTAGTATGTGTTTGGTAATGAAAAATAAGGAGCCATATAAAATATATTGACATACATTTTTGGTGGTAGTTGGCATGGAATGGCTCAGCTCTAGCTGGCTTGGAAGTCTTTTAGCACTGTGTGGGTTGATGCAGGTCTTTAGGGCTAGGTTTTTATTGATATTTATGTCCTACTTGTATTGGTCAAAATTTTTATTGGATATTTAAATATATTAATATGGTGGTTGTGTGTCATTTGATCTTCTATATCCTCCTTGAAACCCTTCAATATAATACAAATCATAATATGAATAGATCTGAATAAAAAGATAAATATTTAGATCTATTGGTAGCTTGTTATGGGCTAGGCATTGCTAAAGAGGCTAAAAAATGACTTTATAGGGGTTTTTTCATATTTCAATGGGTTGGTTGATGCCTTTTAGACAAGCCAGAGGTTGCCTTTGTTGGTTGATCTGATCTAATAAGGTTTCCAGTCTCTTTATTGGCCTGATGGATGCTAATTGGCACTTAGAGAAGGTTATGAATGTCTAATATGGCCTTCTAGTGGTTAATTAGATCCTCATAACAAATTATTAGTCCATAAATGGCATATATCAATCCATATAATTATACCAAATCAGCTACAAAATTTGAAATTCTACAATCAAACCCTCTCAAAAAAAAGTCAAAGCATGACTATATTGTGCCCAAATTTTAAAAATTTACAAAAATAAAAAAAATTACCTATATTGACAATTATTCTCCTTCATGAAAATTGGTCAAATTGGCAATCTTTTGTCTTGTGATGGTGAAATTTGGATCAGCGTGTCACATCTAATGTTTGCATAAACTTGGCTCTCGATTTCCACTAAATCTCCAATGCTTTGAAAACCTCATTAGGATAACCTAATCTAATACCAAATGAAAGATGGAATGGAATTGCATTATGAAAAACACTACAAGAGGTTTTTATTTATACAATAATAAGCTAGATTAAATCTCCTAATTTTTAGGGGATTATGACTCACAATATAACTAATTACACATAGGAAATACCAAACTTAGCTAACCTATGCTACATGTCAATCAAGAGTGTAAATTACCTTGAGACATTTATTAAAAATATGCTAGGATAAATTAATTATTCTAACATACATTGGATGAGGATTAAAAAACATAGCACACAAACCCAAGGGGTAGGTAAATTAAGTGAAATAAGATGGAACTGAAGAGGTCCATGAGAGACCGTATCACTAGATGTCTAATTCTTAGTAAAGAGGCATATACATAAAATAAGACTATAAATATGTGTACTTGTACTTAAATGGGTGTCTATATTTTCCCCCTTTTAATCTATTAATGCAAGAAAAATGGGAATTACTTGTTTAAATGAAAATAAAATGCATACTGTGGTGTGGATAACACACCTTATATTTATCAAGTTTGGAGTTCCTATTTAACTATTTTCCTTTTCACCTTCACCATCATTATCTAAAAATATTATAGGAGTTTTTGATATGTATAAGGTGGATTAATTCCACTCTTTTCATCAAACATTACATCTATGTTTATTAGTACCTTCTTTGTTTCTAGATCAAGGAGTTTGTATGCCTTTGATTATGCACTATATCCCACAAAAATACATTATTTTATTTTCTTATCCAACTTCTTCCTTTTCTTCTTAGGAATAAGCATGTATTCCTTGTAACCAAAAAATTGATGGTGGGTAACCTTTGGTTTATCAACAAGTAGACTAAAATGTGACAAGCTTCTACCCAGTATGTATTAGATAATTATGCATCCTCAACCATGCTATGAAACATTTATACAATGACCATGTTACATCATTCTATAACTCCATTATACTAAGGTGAATATGGAGTTGTCAATTGTTGATTGATTCTATTCACACTGAGATAAATTGAGAATTATTTACTGTTGTATTCCCCCCACCCTAATGATCTGATCAAAGGGTCTTGATTTTCCTACTAGTTTCATTTTTGATTATGGCCTTGAATTCTTTGAAGAATTGAAAAGTTTGATCCTTAGTCTTAAATAAATATACCCACATTTTTTATGAGTAATCATCAACAAAAATATGAAAGTAATTATAACCTCTGAGACTGGGAGTAAAATGTCTATAAATATTAGTGTGCACTAAGTCTAACTTATCAAGTGACCGATATTTAGTCTTTATAAAGGGAGTTCTTCTTTATTTTCCTGCTAAGCAATTGGTACATATATCATAAGATTGTTTGAGTTTAGTAAGACCACAAACCATATTGTGTTATTCAATTCAATTAAATAACCATAACTCAATTGTCTATATATTTTGTGGCATAAATTCCCTAGTAATATATCTTTGACCATGAGTCCTTGATGATCATTTTGAAAAAAAACAAGATGAAACATTTTGTCAATGTTGGAAGTCTTGGCAATTACTTTGAAATGCCTATATTTGTCTTTGATGTGGCAAAAAAATTGACCATTTTGGTGATCAAATATCTGAAAGTGGTAAATGTCTATTTCACCATGGTGGTGTTTTACTTAGAGTAAGGATAGTTGGGAGGTGATCATTCACCCAACCTCAAATAGGAAGAGTGGTGATTTAACCATAGAGAATATCATTTCCTAACAAGCACAAATCAAGTCAAAAATATATGTATATGTTTAACTCCATATAGGTTGAGTGATGTAATCAAGATTGCCCAAAAAAACTTGATGAGACTAGATTATTTAATCCCTCCAATCACACCAATAATAAGAACCAACTATTATAGATAGGTAAGGGTCAATATGGTCTATAAATGCTCATTTAGGGTATCACTACATATAAGCTTTGTAATTTTGAAGATGTTTTGGATTTTTTTCAATATTAAGTGCATGTTGCATATAATATACACCTTGACTATGTCTCATGATGAAAATATGTATAATAAATGGTACCAAATTATAGGATTTTGCCATAATTGTGAATCTAGATCATATACTGCATATGTTTTGCCAATTTGGAAATTTGTATAAGTGTGGAGAACATTCTTTAGAAGCATGCCCCCACTATGTATAAATGAATCTAAAACTATTGGAGAGTTGTAAATGATTTCATGGTGACATCATGGAGGTGTCTTGGTGAGTGGATGAAGTGCTTTGATAGCCTAAGTGAAAATGACAAAGTGTGCAATGTGTTTGTCCTAGTGTGCTCAAAGTTGGATTGGTTGATATTATATTATGGCATGGTTAGAGATGTTTAGGGATGAGTATGGAGTATTGATCATGTGAAAGGGGTAATATAAGATTTTTTATATGATTTGAGTACTTGTGTGCATGAGTGGATTTCATCTAGTTGATCATTGTTTTTATCAAGACATTTTGGGTCTAATGGCAAAAAATATGAGTAGGCAGTTTACTGACATCCCCATTGCCACGTATGGATGATTTAAGGGGAGTTGGTCATATGGTTGTGATAAAATTAGTCCTTAGTTACTATGTGCTAAGTTTTAGGTCACATGCTTAAGTACAATCAAACATATACAAGTGTAAAGTTGGGCTCCCAGATAGTTTGAGAGTCTTTTCCCATACTTAGCCAAATTTGCATGATGCAAGAAAGAGCTAAGTAAGCAGTTTGGTGATGGAATATTTCACACATGAGGAAACTTTAAGATATGTTGATCATTTTCACTAAATCTAGATCATGCACCAAAGCACATCAAAATACATGCATGTGTAAAATTGGTCTTATAGTCATATGAAATGTCCAAATTGGTAGTTTGAGTGTGGCTTGCAATACCCAATCCATAGGTCCTTTTTACATGCTCTTGAGACCCTTTTAGACACCTTTTTTCTCATTTCTAGTCATCCAAAACCTTCTAAATGGCCATTTTACCTCAACCAAACAATATTCCCCATGCCAACCCTATTCCCCTAGGTCTTGATCCTATAAGACATGATCACCCCATATGGACTATAGTGTACCATAGAGAAGTTCCCATTTTTGGTGGTCCTATCCATTTACACTTTGAGTACCAATGGTCATTTTCATCTGGTCCTTATCCTTAATTATGTCATCCTAACATGAATACATCTGACCCATGACCAATTATTCCCTATAAAATCCCACTCAAATCTCATTTATAAGGGAGGTGACAAAACATACAAAGCAAGCAAGAATAAAAAAAGAACTAAGGAAAGCTTCCCTATTATTTAAACATAGTCACCCAACACAATTTTAAACCTACTCAAATCCTAATACTAGTCCCTAGCCACCCCAAACACTATCAATTTGGCATTTACATTTGCATCACACTAGTGCACAAAACACACTAGGTGGGAGAACTACATATGACTTGATCCCTCTTCAGAGTATTGGTATATAGGTAGTGTGCCCATACTAGGGGTGTGGATTTCACATTTAGTACATATTTCACACTAACACCCCTTTCTCAAGTGATTCAAATGTCATTTTATCAATCATGATGGAGGGTTTGAAGACAAAATCAGCTCCACAGTGAGTTTTATTGACAACTAGCACTTGATTTTTCATAGGCATGTTCAAATAGGCATAGTGAATCTACATAGAAAGTTTCAAGTCTTTATGATTAGTTTGGAAAATAGTGGTAGGAATGGACAATAGTGTAGAACATCAAAGCATCTACTTTTTGAATCTCTTGTCCTTTTACCCAATGGAAGCCACATTTAGGTTCATGACACCTTTCCAATCCTACACAACCATTTTCAACCTCTGTATTAGCCATCTCAATCTATTTTATAGCTAAGTTATACTTCTTCTTATTTATTATTATTTTTAGAAAAGTGAAAGACAAAAAATTGCACAAATTAGGACTATATTTATTGATATATTCTATATTTATTTATTTATTAATCAAGACCCTTAACTAAAATAGGAATAAAATTCTACTATTCTCAAATAAGCTAAATCATTTGGTGAACTCAACTTAATTAATTTGTGCATAAAAACCCTAGAAACCATAGGGAAAGTTATTTACTAATTTTAGCAATATTCTTTTGATTTTTCTTGCATATATAAATCAAAATTTCACATTTAATTTTTAAAATTCACCATAGAAATTTTAAAAATAATTTCTTTCAAACCCTAATAGAATATACTAGGTCCCTATATTTATTGAGATATCACCTTACATGTTAGTGAGCTTCGTATCCTTTTTATACATATTTCAATTCACTATGTTTCAAATCCTAGATTATATTTATTTAATCTTTTCTTTCATTTTTCAATTTGTTTTCCTTATGACACATAATATTCTTACATCTCTTCCATTGAGATGAAGTGCAAGACTTAGTGCAAACCCTCCTAAATTCACCCAAATTCCTCTAACCCATCCATATACCATGGATAAACAACTAGCACAGTTTCCTACTATAGATCCTACACATACATATTACACTAATTTCTATGAGAATAATTTTGATAATGAGAATTATGAGAATGTAGTCATATAAATAATGAAATTTGGTAACTTGAGTATGAATTTTGACATCCATCCCATAGGTCCCTCCTACTTTCTTTCATGACCCTTCTAAGCACCTTTTCACTAATTTTCAATCATATATAGGCTTTCAATACCTCATTCCAACTTAGCCAGGACCCTTTTTCCATGCTTATTCCATCTCCCAAGTCTCATACCCTCTAAATAATATAAATCAATTTGGACTACATCATTGGAACCTAGGGTGTCCCCTTTCTAGTGCTCCTATCCAATCACATTTTGAGCCCAGATTACCATTTTCCCTCAATTCCTCCTTTTAATTTGTGTTAGTCTACATGATTACATTTAACCCATAACCAATAGATCCCTATAAAATCACATTCAAAGTTCATTTAGAAGGGGTTGGAAAATATCACAAAGCAATCAAGAATATAAGAAAAAAACTCAAGCATATTTCTCTATTCTCTACATACATTCATCTAATACTATTTATAGCTTATTCAAATCTTTACACCAATCCCTAATCATCTCAAGCACACCCAGTTTAGCAGTCTACATCTTCACACACATTATTTTAAAAAGCACATCAATTGGGATAACTACATGACTTGATCCCTCTTCAGAGTATTAGTATGTAGGCAATGTTCCCACATAAGGGGTGTGGAAACACGTTAAGTGAATCTTACACACACTAACCCTCCCTCTTTCTCAAAGTTGGTTAGAGCATAATGGAGTCTAGGGTTTGAAGACAAAATTAGCTCTACAAGGATCTCTATATACTTATAGCTATCAAAACTACATAGGTAGGGTCACATAGACCTAGCAAACAAAACCCAAAAAGATCAAATCTTCAAGACAACAATGATAGAGGTGTACTATAACACCAAACACTAAGGTGTCTTATTTTTTATGATCCTATCCTTTTATTTAATGAAGTTCAAATCTTGATTTGTAATAGTGTCTTAGTCCTGCACAATGAATTCTAGCCTCTATCTCAGTCATATCAGTTATTTTCTAGCTAAGTCTTATTTTCTTACCCTTATTACTATTTTTAGAAAATTTTAAATTAAAATCAAATTATACAAATTAGTAGCTTAATTATTGCATATTTATTTACTGATTTTACTACTCAGACCCTTTAACTAAATTAAGAATAATATTCCAATATTCCCAAAACTATTATATCATTTGGTGAACCCAACTTCATTTGTGCATAAATACCCTATAAACCTTATGATAAATTTCCTACTAATTTTTCCTATTTTTTTTTAAATTTTTTACCTTCATAATAAAATCAGAAATTAACATTAAATTTTAAAATTTCATAGTAATTTTAAAATAATCACCTTTCAAACCCTAGTTTTCCATACTAAGTCCCGATATTTTCCCATTATTTTTCATATAATTTTTTGAATTTTTACTTTCATATTTAAATTAAAAATTCACCTTAAATTTCAAAATTCAATAGTAATTTTTATAAATATTTGTTTTTCAAAACCCTAGTTACATTTACTAGGTCTCTTTACATCACAAATTTTACAATAAGATTTTGATTTTTTACTTGCATATTTCACTCAAAAATTCACTTTAAATTTCAAATTTTCATAGTATTTTTCTAAATAAATCATCTTTCAAACCTTAGTTGCATATACTAGGTCTCATTTCTTCTTGAGGTATCATCTTACATGTTCGTGAATTTTGTATCCTTTTTATGCAATTTCCAGTTAACTATTTTTAGGGATTTATGTTTCCTATATTCAGTACTTTCATTCTCTAAAACTTTGTCTATTACAAATTATTGTAATAAATTCAATTGAATCTCAATTTTTTTTCCTACTTTAACAATGGCTAAATATACTAAATGAAGCTAATAAAAGGTAACTTCAATACATTTTAACTAAACACCCTGACATGCAAGATGACATGATTAAAATAATTCAAGAGTAACATAAAAAAATGAACAATGGTAAATCTTCTCAAACCATATAGCAACCAATTTTAAATGAAACTATGGGGTTAACTATGTCTCAACAACCACCTATAATAGCCCAACCTACCTCTATGCTACTAGATACAACTAGTACATCTTTATCTCCTGATGTGGCAACCCTTGTGTAAGAGATAAGTTCTCTTCAATCCAAGGTACTACATCTTGAGCAAGGTGCCTCTAGACCTACACAGGCTTTGAAATATTTTACTTTACTACATACACCATTGGCATGTCACATTTCTTCTATACCCTTGCCATAAGGTTTTATTCAACCCAAGCTTACTCTATATGATGTCAAGGTGATCTAGAGACACATTTGAGATCTTTTCATGTAGAATGCTTAGAATATTTACCAAGTTATTGACTACTTACCAAGATATTTCCATGGAGCCTAAAAGATTATGCTTTACAATGGTTTTATAGTCTACTAAATTAGTCGGTCAATTCATTCAATCATTTAGCCAACATGTTCCTAGCTCATTTGAGCATTAACATTGGTGATAATGTTTCATATGCCCAAATTACACAATAGAAATAAAGGTTAAATGAACATCTCATAGATTATGTTCTTAGATATAAGACTATTTTGGCTAAGACAACTAGCCCCACGGCTGATCAAGAGTTAGAAGATTTCTTCAAATAGAGTCTTCTACTAGCTTTGCATGAATATATTATGTTTAAAATATTCTCATCCTTCATTGAATTGTGTCACACACTAAAGGAAAGAGAAGTCAAATTAATTTCAATGGGAAAACTCAAGTACACAAGTATCTCAAAAATAACAAACAAGAGTAACAAACAAGTCCCATAAAAAGTCAAGGTCAATGATAGAAAGAATTAGAATTAATTGATAATTAATGTGGCTTATGATCCCCTTCAGCATATGGTTTTGTCAGCACCTTCTTGGTGAACCTTTACCAATCTACCAATTTATCCAACCATAATTTTATAGAAGCTATTGGAATGTAATATCATATCTCTCCCTTCTATTCAAGAAGTTGATCCAACAAATCCTCTTCTACAGGGATATGATCAGCATGTATTTTGTGAGTTTCATAGGGCACCAAGCTATATAACAAATAGATGCATTATTTTGAGACATAAGATACATGATTCGATAGATGGTAATCATATTGATCTTGGCACTTCAATTGAGCCTCCTCAGGAAAATCAAACATAGGATAAAGCTTTGAAAATCTTCTCAGGTCCTTTTCTATACTATTCCAAACAATAGACATGGGATACATCAGAGGTTCACCATGCATATCATGCACATCCCCCACTAGATACATACATGGCACCTTTAGTTGAGACATATCCTTTGAGAAACATGATTGGTTTATATAATTCCAAAGTTCCAGTTAGACCTTCCATCTCCTTCTTAGATCAGGAGATCATTGAGGATGATTCAAATTATCATGCACTCTTTATCAAATATTAAATTTATAATCATCTTATACATAGTGTTCTCATAGACAACGGATCTAATGTGAATATGTGCACTATGAAATTATTGCAACATTTAAGATATTCAGAACAAGATATTCCCCCAATAGACATAGTTATCAATGGATTCAATGGGCACATATAGAGTTCATTGGGTGAAATTTTACTTCCTCTACAAGTTGGTCCAACACATGTGGCCACACCATTTACTATAGTTCTTAGTGTAAGAGTTTTTAATATGTTACTTGATTGACCATGGATTTAAAAAAATTTAGTAGTACCTTCTATAGTTCATAGCTATGTGAAATTCATTCACACTAATCAAGTTGTTACAATTGTTGTTTTCCATATAAGTTACCACTCCCCACTTTAGAAACATCTACTATTTTACAATCACCAGTTTCAATTTTGCCACTAGTTTTAGTTTTGCCACCAATTTCAATTTTATGACTAGTTTTAGTTTTACCACCAGTTATAGTTCTTCCCCCAATTCTGATTTAGACATAGTTTAGGCATCCATCACCAACATAGATATTTCATATACCTCCATAGCTTCAAGATTCTAGATAGCTTCTAGTGATAGTTTTCACACCCAAGGTAGTGTAATCAAGATCTCATGCATCTACTCATAGAGCACATGTTCATAGATCTTCTCCTACTAACAGATGGGTCCCTAAGATCCCTAAAGTTGCATCCACATCTTAGAGTTATAAGGGGAACCCACAATTGGTTTCTACTTTATATATTTCAGAGCATTTATAGTATATATAGATTTGAGATCCACAGTCTTAGCACTTCCATTGTGCTTCATGATCATTCATGATTCTTCTCCTTAATATAGGATACCATGATAGGGAGTCTCCCATGAGACTCATCAGTTAGTATCATTTATTCTCTATTTTTCTTATACATAATCTCATTTATGATTAATTATACATAGCTCAACTCTCAAAAACACAAAAACATTCAAATATTTTAAAAATCTAAAAACATTAAAATAATTTAAAATACCAAAAATATTTTAATTATATGCATCATACATGCTTCACATTTCTACTATCATGCTAGAATTACATTTACTATTATATGATATTGTTTATTGATTTATCTACATTAATATGCTTCACTTGATCTCCTTTGAGTGTGTGCAATGTCATATAGCTCTTTGATTACTTCACTCTAGCCATTGAGGGGGCATCCTACTTCTACATTCAAGATATCGATACATATATTGACTAGGGGCATCTTCTGCATGACTACATCATCCAGGTTATGTCATTCCTAAACCACACACTCTAGTTATCATTTTGATGTACATTACTTACTAGCTTACATAGATTACTCTATTGACATTCACTAATATATAACACTTGTCTATTTCTTGGCATTTACCTAGTCTTATACTCCATATCTTGCATACTTTAGTTTCTTGCTTTGATTAGTTAGATGTGATTGTATTTCTAGTTTTTACATGCTTTCCTTTCTTGCTTTGCATAGCTAGATTGATTGAATTCCTCCATTCTTATTTTATCTCCTATATGTGCCTTAGGATATTTGTCAATGTCCTTTGTTTTTATTCATGTGTGTGCCGTAGGACATTTTCCAATGTCCTTTGCATGTCATCTTATATGTTATTTTAGATTTCATGCCAACCTTGCTTGTTTTCAAATGTATGTTTATGTGGTATTTGAACATGCCTTATATTCTTAATTTCTAGTTTGAGTGACATGTGCCCATGTCCATTGTTTGTTTGGCCCCTTGGCCACTCTTGTATGCTTCTTTCTTCTTTCCTTGTGTGTTTGTTTCTTTTTTACTTCTCATTGTTTGTAATGTAATTATCCACATCATGGATTATCTTTCTATCTTGGATGCCATGATGGACATCATGATTAATCCCTCCTTTCCAACTAATAATTGTGCATACTATTACATTGTTATATCTATTTAGGCATACCCCTATTGATCTAACAATCTCATCTACAAACTATGTTATATCTTGAGATATCTTTCTAATTATCATTGCTATATCATGTATTTTGAAACATAACATACTTATAGGGATCTTTATTTTGAGGGTAGTCATTACAAGATCTTCATTCCTACCCTCAAAAGAGGGGGAAAAAACATAGGTTTTTCCATAGAGATCAGAGCTCCTACCAGTCATAAAACTAGTCTCAGAACACTCAAAATAGCAATCAGAGGTCAAACCAAGAAGAATAGACCAAGAAAATAGTGATAACTCTAGAAAAGTTTTCAATGTTAGCAAAGGACAAAAACACTAGATATAGACAATAACACCAAACACCAACGTGTCTTATTTTTGACACTCCTATCTAAATAATAGAAAAAACATTTTTTCCAAGAGCAAGCAAAAAAGTAGGTTCAACCATAGTTTTGCACATTTAGACGAGTTCAAAATCAATAGTTTTTAGTACACTTTTGGTCAAAAAAATTAGATATAGGGGGAATTATGCATGGCATGATGACTCTCACTTATATTTTTAGATATTCTAGTTGGTATATCTTTTAGATTCGAATCCATGTTCCAAACACTAGTGATTGGGGGAAATATGCATGGCACATATGTTTTATTTTCTTTTTGAGCTCAACATTACGTAGGCATTCTTAGTAGTTGATGCCTTATTCCATTTGTAGATGGTAGCCATCATTTTTGAGTGGCTTTCATACAAGCCTGACTTCCACATTTTGGAGTGGCTTTCATATAAGCCTAGTGCACCAACTTCAGAGTGGATTTCATACAAGCCTAATCTCCATCTTTTAAAGTGTCCAAGAGTAGCATAGTTTGAAGCATACATTTGGCTATCCATGCTAACATTGTTATATTATAGAGCATTCATGGGATTTAAGAGCCATCTCATTCAACACACATTTCATACTAGTATCAGTTTATAGTTTCAATTCATGGGGAAATGATGAAGCTAAAGGACTAGCTAGATTTTGTATTCTTATGCCACCTATTCAGAGGGATTAGACATAGTCTAAACATTGATTAACACATGCATGACCACCTAGCTTCACTTAGTGGGTGATGATGGAGCTAAAGGGCTAGCCTTTGTATTCTTGAGCCACTCTTAGGGAATCGAGAACTCAACTCCATTCATGATATTACTCTTGGTAGAACATCGTCCAACATTATTCAACATCATCCAACATTACTTAACATCACAATAGGTTTTGTATTGGCTTGCATATATGGTGAGGTCTATTCATTCCTTTCTCTTCCTCTCTTACCCATATTCATAAATTTTTATTTTAGATATAACGTATCTAGTAAGAACTGATCTACTCTTTGTTTTCTCTTGAATATTCACACTCTACAACATGATCTCTCTATGCACACCCAACATCACACAACTTCATGAGATTCACCCTTGCAGTTAAGTTTAGGTATGATTTATATTTTTCTTTTATCCTAGTATTTCACTTTGTTGCATCACTAGAATAAAGGGGGACAAATGTATTCATATAAAATGCAAAATATGGTAACTTTAATATGATTTATGACATCCATCCTATAGATCCCTCCAACTTGCTTTCATGACCCTTCTAGGTACCTATTCATTGATTTATAGTCATTTGTAATCTTTTAAGACCTCATTATAGCTTAGCCAAGACCCTTTTTCCATGATTATTCCATCCCCTAGGTCATGTACCCTCTAGACAATAGCACTCAACTTAGAATATAGTGTTGGATCCTAGGGTGTCCCCTTTCCAGTGCTCCTGTCCAATCATATTTTGAGCCCAAATTATCATTTTTCCATGATTCCTCTTCTTTATTGTGTCGGCCTAGCATGATTTTATTTAACCCATGACCAATAAATCCCTAAAAATACCCATTAAAAGTTTATTTAGAAGGGATTGGAAAATATCACAAACAAACAAGAATACAAGCAAGACTACTCAAGCATATTTCACTATTATCTGCATATAACCATCTAATACTATTTTTAGCTTATTCAAATCCTTACATCAATCCCTAGTCCTCTCAAACACACCTAGTTAAGTGTTTTACATCTTCATACACACTATTGCACAAAGCACATCAAGTGAGAGAACTACATATGACTTGATCCTTCCTCAAAGTATTGGTATATAGGTAGCATGCCCACACAAAGGGTATGGAAACACATTTAGTGAATCTTACACACACTAAACCCCCCCTCTTTCTCAAAGTTTGTCATATCATAATGGAGTATAAGTTTTGGAGATAAAATTAGCTCTAAAAGGAGGTCTATAGACTTCCAACTATCAAAACTTCATAGGTAGGGTCATACAGACATAACAAACAAAACCCATAAATCTTAGATCTTTAGGACAATAGTGGCATAGGTAGACTATATCATCAGACACCAGAGTGTCTTATTTTCAATGCTCCTATCCTTTCACTAAATGAATGCTAGATCCTGATTTATGATAGTGTCTTAGCCTCGCATAGTGAATTCTAGCCTCTGTCTTAGTTGTATTAGTCAATTTCTAGCTAAGTCTTATTTTCTTACCCTTATTATTATGTTTAGAAAAGTTAAAATTGTAATAAAATTATACAACTTAGTAGATTAATTATTGTATATTTATTTACTAATTTTACTACTCATACCCTTTTACTAAATTAGGAATAATACTCCAATGTTCCCAAAACTATTAAATCAGAGAATAATAATGATGACATACACACCAATTTTCATGCTCCATCATATTGGGATACTAATCCGCTTCCACCTATTATTGATGATGATGTTATCATCAACAAAGATTTGATTTTATAGATTTTAGAGAGAGACTTAGGGAAAAACCTTGAGATCATGCCATTATCTTATAATCTATCATGAAAATTAAAAAGGCTAAACAAGTTGAGTCTTATATTCCCTTAAAAAAACTAGTTACAAATGAGACTACAGGGATAATATGTCTTAATAACCCCTATAGTAGCCCAACCTTCTTATGTGGTACCCCAGTTATAGCTAGTACATCTTCACCTCCTGATGTGGCTGAACTTATGTAAGATATTAAATCTCTTCAATACAAGGTGTTACATCTTGAGCAAGGTGCCTATTTAACAACACATGCTTTGGGCTCTTTTGCTCTAATTAATACACAATTGGCATGCCATATTGCTTCTACATTCTTGACACTAGGTTTTGTTCAACCCAAGCTTACTCTATATGATGGCAAGGGTGATCTAAAGACACACTTGAGATCTTTTCACATAGCATGCTTGGACTATGTGATAAATGAATGGTTAATAACCAATCCATTTCCATGGAGTTTAAAAGATTATGATCTATAGTCGTTCTATAGTCTATGAAATTAGTCAGTCAAAACATTTAATCTCTTAGCTAATATGTTCCTAGATCATTTTATCATTAACATATGTGACAAGGTTTCTTATTCCTAAGTTGCATAATAGAAACAAAGATCAAATGAGCATCTCATAAATTATGTTATTAGATGTAAAACTATCTTGGTTAAAATGACTAGCCCCATGGCCAACCAATAATTACAAGAACTCTTTAAACAAAGTTTTTTGCCAATTTTAAATGAGTCAATAATGTTCAAAAAGTTTTCTTCCTTCACTGAGTTATGTCAAACACTAAAGGAAAGGGAATTCAAATTAATTTCAATGGGAAAACTCAAGTACACAAGCATATTAGAAACAAAAAGCAAGAGTAACAATAAAGTCTCATATAAAGTAAAGGTTAATGATAGCAAAATTCAAAATAAACCTATAGTTAATGTGGTTTCATATCCCCCTCAATGAGTGGTTTTATCAGTGCCTTCTCAATGAGCCTTTACCAATCTACCAGTATCTCTAGCTAGAGCTCCTTTTGGTAAGTTGATACAATAAAGCCTCTTCCACATGGATATGATCATAATGAATTATGCAATTTTCATAGGGCACTAGGTCGCACAATGAATAGATGCACCAATGTGTGACATAATATACATGACTTGATAGATGGTAACCTTATTGATCTTAGAACTCTAGTTGAGCCTCCTCAGGCAAAGAAAAATAAGATAAGGCTCTAAAAAATTTCATAGATCCTTTCCCACAACATTATAAATAGGAAATAGTGGTCACATCAGGCATTTATCATTCATATCACACACACCTTCCACCAACTACATACCAAACATCTTTAGTTGAGTCACATCCTTTGAGCAACATGATTAGTGTGTGTAATACAAAAGTTCGAGCTAAACCTTCAATAGCCTTCTCAGAATAGGAGATAGTTGAGGATGATTTAGATTACTATGCACTCTTTATCAAAGACTACATTGATCACCATCCCATTCATAGTGTTCTAATAAATAATGGATCTAGTGTGAACATGTGCAGTATGACATTACTTCAACATTTGGGATATTCAAATTAAGATATCACCCCAATAGACATAATTATTAGTGATTTAGTGGGCACATATAGAGTTCATTAGGTGAGATTGTACTTTATCTATAGGTTTTTCTAGCACATATGGCCACACCATTTACTATTATTCCTAGTCTAAGAATCTATGACATACCATGGATCTAGAAACTTCATGCAGTACCTTCTACAGTTCATATATGTGTGAAATACATTCATGATAATTAGGTTATTATAGTTGGTAGAGTTCTACATAAGTTACCACTCCCTAATTCAAATCCATCTCATACTCTATAGTCAACATTTTTATCTCCACCAATTTAGTTCTTCATTTAATTGAGATTCAGACATAGTCGAAGCCTCCCTCATTGACACAGAGAGTTCATACACTTACATAGAGGCCTCTCTTAGAGAGACCACTACATCAATGAAAATTTCAAGACTCTAGGTAGTTTCTAACTATAGTATTCACACCTAGAGTAGTTTTATTGAGGTCTCATGTCTCTACACATAGAACACATTTTTAAAGAGCTTCTTATACTACAAAATGGATCTCTAAGAGTCCCACAGTTGCATCCACTTCTTAGATTTATAGGTGGACCCTGCAGTCAATTTATACTATATATATTTAAGAGAAATTATAACATACACAAATTTTAGAGTCATAGTTTCAGCCCTTCCATCATGCTTCATGATCATGCATGATCCCTCTCCTTGATATAGAACACCATAATAGGAAGTTTCTTATGAGACTCATTGGTTAGTATCATTTCTTCTCAGTCTTACTTGTACATAATTTTTTAGCATACTTGTACATATTGTCTTTTTTCTTGCTTGTACATAGTTATTTTAAAATACCAAAAACAATACAATATTTCAAAATACCAAAAACAATATAACATGTCAAAATACAAAAAACATTTAAATAACTCAAAACACCAAACACTCTTCAATTCCATGCATTATCCATACTTTACATTTATACTACCATGCTAGACTTACATTTATCTATTCTATGATATTATTTGTCAATTTATCTACATTACCATGCTTCACTTGATCTTATTTGAGTGTGTGTAGTGATATCTATATCCTTGATTGCTTCACTCTACCCATTAAGGGGGCATCTTACTTCAACATTCAAGACATACATTGACATATCTACCCATCAAAGGCATCTTCTACATGACTACACTATCCAAGTTATGTCATTCCTATGCCACACACTCTAGTTATCATGTTTATGGACATTACTTACTAGCTTACACAAATTATTCTATCAACACTCACTAGTATATAACACTTGTGTATTTCATAACATCTACTTATTTTTGTACTAAATGTCTTGTATACTTTCACTTCTTTCTTTGATCAGTTAGATGTGATAGTATTTATAGCATTTACATGCCTTCCTTTCTTTCTTTAAATAGATAGATGTGATTTCAATTCTTAGTTCCTATTTTGTTACTTGTGTGTGCTTTAGGACATTTTTCAATGTCCTTTGCTTGTACTCTTGTATGTGCTTGTTGCCTTCATGCCAATCTTTCTTTTTGAAATTATATGTGTATGTGGGAATTTGAACATGCCTTATATGCTTGAGTTTCCCAATTTGAGTGACATGTGCCCATGTCCCTTATTTTCTTGGCCCTTTGGCCTCTTTTTTATGCTTCTTATTTCTTGCCTTGTATGCTTGTTTATTTATTTGTTTCTCAATTGTTTGCAATGCCATGATCCACATCATGCATTATCTTTCATTCTTGGATTCCATGATATCAATCATGCTCTATCCCTCCTTGACAACTCAATATATTTCTAATTTTAGTTAGTGTAATGCACATGCTATTACATTATTACATCTATCTAGGCATACCCCTATTGATCTAATAATCTCCAATATAAACTATGATATATCTTGAGACATATTTTCAATCATCATTTCTATATCATGTATTTCATAGCATAATACACTTTCAAGGATATTTATTCTGAGGGTAGTCATTATAAGGTCTTCATTCCTACCCTCAAAAAAGGGGGAAACAAATAGGGATTTTGTCACAGAGATCAGAGCCCTCTACTGGTCAAAACCAATTTTTAAATCACTCAAAACAACAATAAAAATTCAAAACATGTAGAATAGATCAAGAAAATAGGGATGATCATAAAAAAAACATAAAAAATAGTAAAGGACAAGAGCATCCCATTTAGACTACAACACCCTATAGTAAAGTGTTCACTTTTTGTCACTCCTATCCAAACAATTGAAAACCCAAAATTTTCAAAAATAGATAGAAAGGTAAGGTCAATTACAATTTTGTTAGCTATAGTCTAGTTTAGATTGGGCAATTTTATTACAATTTTACTTAGATTATCTAGATATAGGGGGAATCATGAAAAACATGATGGATCTCATTTCCATTTTTAGATTGGGAAGTTAGTACAAGTTCTAGATCAAAATCCATGTTATAGACACTAGTGATTAGGGGAAATGTGTGTAGCACATTTACCTTCTTTTCTTTCTAGTTCATTGTATTACCTAGGTATTCTCAGTAGTTATGTGCCTTATTCCATCCATAGGTGGTTGGCATCATTTTAGAGTGGCTTTCATACAAGCATAATCTCCACCTTTTGGAGTGGTTAAAATAGGCCTAGTTATCTATACACATTCGACTATCCATGGTACATTATCAGATTGTAGTGCATTCATGGGATTTATGAGCCATATCATATAACATACATTCATACCGATATCAGTTCATAGTTCCCATTTAGTGGGAAATGATGGAGCCAAAGGACTAGCCATCCTATGTATTCTTGAGCTACCTATTTAGAGGGATTGATCACATAGTCCAAACATTAATTAACATATGCATAATCACATCTATACACTACATAATGGGTGACAATAGAGCCAAAGGGTTATCCTTTATATTCTTGAGCCATCCTTAGGGAATTGATCACTCAACTCTATTCATGATATTACTCTTGGTGTAGTACATACCCAACATCACTCAACATCACTCAACATCACAACATGTTTTATATTAGTTCACATACCTAGTTAGGTATATTAATTCCTTTATCTTCCTCTCTCTTTTATCCAATCTTTGTACATTCTTATTTTAGACATAACATGCCTAGTAAGAACTGATCTACTCATTTTATTTTGTATATTTACACTTCACACAGTGCTCTCTCTATGAACACTCAACATCAAACATCTTCATGGGATTCACCTTTGTAGGTAATTTTAGGTATGCTTTCTACTCTTCCTTTATCCTAGTATTTCACTTTATTACATCACTAAAATAAAGGGGGGCAAATGTATTCATATAAAATGTCCAAATTGGCAGTTTGAGTGTGGCTTGCAACACCCAATGCATAGGTCCTTTTTACATGCTCTTGAGTCCCTTTTAGACACCTTTTTTCTCATTTCCAGTCATCTAAAACCTTCTAAATGGTCATTTTACCTCAACCAAACAATATTCTGCATGCCAACCCTATTCCCCTGAGTCCTGAGCCTGTAAGATAGTATTACCCCATTTAGAATATAGTGTGCCATAGAGAAGTGTCCCATTTTTGGTGGTCCAATCCATTTAAACTTTGAGCACCAATGCTCATTTTCATTTGGTCCTTATCCTCAATTAGGTTGGTCTAACATGAATACATCTAATTGATAACCAATTGTTCCCTATAAAATCCCACTCAAAGCTCATTTATATGGGAGATGACAAAACTTACAAAGCAAGCAAGAATACAAATAAATCACTAAGGCAATCTTCCTTATTCTTTGCACATAATCACCTAAAATAGATAGAAAACTCTTCAAATCCTCATACCAGTCCTTAGCAACCCAAAACACTATCAATTTGATATTTGAATCCATATCACACTATTACACAAAGAACACTAGGTGGGAGAACTACATATGACTTGATCCCTCTTTAGAGTATTGGTATGTAGGTAGTGTGTCCATATAAGGTGTGTGGATTGCACATTCAATACATCTTTCACACTAAACCCCCTCTTTCCCAAGTGACTCAAATGTAATTTTATAAATCATGATGGAGGGTTAGGGTTTGAAGAAAAAATTAGTTATATAGTGACTTTTGTTCATAAGCAATGTTTGATTTTTTATAGGAACACTCATACAGGCACAACATAACTAACCAAAAAGTTTCAAGTCTCTATGATTATTTTAGACAATAGTGGAAGGAATGGAGAATATCACTAGACACTAGAGCATCCATTTTTTAGCACTCCTATCTTTTTTCCCAATGAAATCTAGATTTAGGTTTATGACAACTTTCCAATCCTACATAGTCATTTTTAACCTCTATATTAGCTATCTCAGTCTATTTTCTAGCTAAGTTATATTTATTCTTATTTATTGTTATTTTTAGAAAGGTGAAAAAGATAAATAGTTGCACAAATTAGGAATGTATTTATTTCTATATTCTACACTAATTTATTAGTCCTTACCCTTAACTAAAATAGAAATAAAACTCCATTATTCCCAAATAAGTTAAATTAGATCTTCCAAGCAATTCTTGACATTGTTAGCTCTGTGATAGATAATTGAGGAGGAATTTTAATGTCATTGTAACTCACATGTGTGAGTGTTATAGGAGAATATTGACACATGGTTGGATTCTCCTATGTGATGAGATCATATGTTCCAAATTTTAGAAGATGCACTTGAGCGAAGTAAAAGATATGAAGGTACAAAGTTAACCTTAAAGACAAATTACAATGGTTCCCATACTTAGTCATTTTTGCACAATTTAAAGTTCAAGAAACATCTATAGAGCACATTGATCCAAGATATCAAGAAGTAGAAATATGGTTCCAAGTTTTCAATGTTTAACACTAATCATAGATAAATATTGAGTTTCTTCTAAGGATCAATGGTGAGTGGGTGATTATAAAAATCTAGATCTATGGTGCACAATAAGTCAAATGGGTCAAAGTGTTTGATGCCTAAAATGAGTAAAGATTGAGTTCCTTATAAAAGGATTAATGGATCATGTTCATTATAAAATTTCTAGAAGTAACGATATGAAAATAAGTGTTCCATGTTTAAGATCAAGTAGAGATAAAGACAGAGCTACATATAAGAGATCAATGGAGCACATTAAGTCAAATAGTCAAGATGAAGATATAAAAATGAGAAATGAAAGGTAAAGATCAAGTTCCTTAAAATAATATCGATGGTGTGTGATTTATATAAGCATCAAGGATATAAGATGCAAGCATATTTTTCAAATTTTAACTGTGACCATCTGTATTTGAATATTTGAATTTGTAAAGGAAATATTAGTGTCTAGTTTTTGGGCCATATATTTCAATATAGACATAATTTTCTCATGTTGTAAAAATAAAACTTGTAAATGACTCAAGGCACATTTGAAAATATAAATTTTAAGGTCGAAAAGTGTGTACAATCAATGTTATGAAGGTTCAAAGTTTACTAGGTTTTTGTATATGATCTGCAAGTGATCTAAGAAGGATGTTCAAGGTTGTTTTGATGTTGTTTCAATGTTTCATTATCACTTAGATTTTTGGGAGTGTTGTAGATTTCATGAGGATAGTTTGTGTGCATTACAAAGGTTTGAACAATCATATGTAGTATAAACAAAGGTTTAGAAATTGATTGTATATTCATTCATAGTGACTATGTGCACATAATTTTGTTTGAGAAAATTATGATTAAGCATAAGGGTACTATGTTGGATATTGGAACTTAAGGGGGACCTATAAATCAGATATAATTGGTTCATGATTTTGGAATTGATCTTGTGTTTTTATTTTATTTGATGAAGTTCTAAATGGGTGAATAGGTCTCGATGAGACCTATAAGAGCTAAAAAGGCCTAATTAAAAGGTGTAGATTCTAGGGTGACCCATAAATGCTATGGTCAACCTATGGAGATTGATCTATGCCTTTTCATGATAGATTTATTAATGTTTAAGGCATGCCTAATGGCTGACCAAGATGTTGATAATTATGATAGCTCTATAAATGGTGAAACTAAATGTGTTGGTTTCTAAACTTCATGAGAGATTTGAGAGAAGATTGTGTGTGAATTATGGAGTGAAGGAGAGGTAGATTTACCAGTAGATGAGTTGATGAGACAATTAGATTAAGGACTATTTTGACATATAGGTCATAATTATGTTGGTATAATAGTGCTCTTACTATTTCAGTATGAGTAAAGGTAAAGAGTGATAATTAGAGGTCCATCATCAGGTGTTGGGGACATTAGTTTAAAGGTGGATGTGTTCATAGGTATTATTGTGGTAGCTCATCATGTAATGGGGTTGTAACCTCCTTTCAAGGTGAAACTTGCTAAAGGTTTAGTTGTTTTGGTAGCTCAAGTAGAAAAGTGTGGTAACACCTTATGGGATTGTAGTCTCACTAAATAAGGGATGGTAGTTCCTTGATCAGTTGTAAGTAGTCTAAATTAGTTATTTTTTTATAAGATAGTAGTCCAATTGTAGGTTTTAGTGGGTTTTCTCCCCCAAGAGGGTTTCCCACATATGTCATGTGTTATGTGATTAATTTTTCACTGTCTTTCTTGCTCAATGTTATGAATGATGTGTGTGCTTCATGAATGCTTATGATAATTGATTAAGAAGAAAGGATTGAAATTGAATTTGGATTTTCTAAGATCACTAATTCACCCCTAGTGATTATAACTCTAATAATTGGTATCAAATCAAGTCCTTTGGTAAAGTCTTGACAACTTGAAGGTGATCCAAGGTACAATATGGGTAGTCATCAAGGAGGTTTCTCTACTAAGCAAGCATCGATGCTCAATGGATCCAATTATGCTTTTTGGAGTGAAAGAATAAGGAAATATATTATATCCTTAGGGTTTGATGTATGGTAATCTGTTATGGATGGTTATGTTTCTCCTCTTACTCCTCCATATAGTGTTATAGACAAGAAGTTGTTTGAGAATAATTCTAAAGAAATGAATGTTATCACTTGTGGTCTTATAGAGACTAAGTTCACCAAGTAATCCATTGTAAATATACTAAAGAAATATGGGACAAAATATAGATAATTTATGAAGGAGATTCAAAGGTCAAGCTTGCTAATTTGCAAACTCATAGAAGGCAATTTGAAAGTCTCAAGATGAAAGAAGAAGATTATGTGGCATCTTTTCTTTAGAGATTTGATGAGACTGTGAACATCATCAGAAGTCTTGGAGAGAAACTTGAAGAGGATATTGTAGTTCAATAGGTATTAAGGTCTATAATAAATTCATGATCTTACTTAGTTAAAGATGGAACAATTGTATGACACCCTTACTGCCTATGAGATGAGAGTAAATGATGATATATCACCAAAGAAAGAAGCAACATTCAAGATAGAGATCAAGTTTAAGAAGAATTTCCAAGGTAATAAATATAAAGAAGATGACATATCTAATATTGATGAGGATTAACTAATTTCTTTGATTACTAAGAAATTAAACATAGGCTCAGGGAATTATAAGGGTAAACTACCCTTCAAATGTTTCAATTATGGAGAGATATGACATTTTGCTTGAAAATGTCATCATAAGCATGAGAATAATGATGATGAAGTACAAAATGAAGATACAAAGACATAAAAGAATAAATTATTCAAAAATTTTAACAAAAATAAGAAGTCCTTCAAAAACAAGAAGAGTCTCTACACCAAAGAAGATTTTAGCTCATCAGATGAGAGTGAAGACAGTGACTTAGAATATGATCATGAAGATGATGGTCATATTGAAGATGAAGCCATGTTCATGGCTGAGGAAGGAAGTTACTCACATCAAAATGATTCTACTTTGATTGATTTAGATGATGATGAATATGAGGTGGACTATGAGACTACTTTGACAAATGTTCTTAAATAATTGAAGATTGAGAAGAAGATCAATAAAAAGATAAAGTCTCAACTCAAAGACTATGAAAATAGATTTAGTGTGTATAAGGATAGAATGAATAAAGATTCTAATGAGCATGAAGATATGGTTAAGCATCTCAATTTTCAATTAGAAATCCTATCTACAAGCCTAAAAGCTAAAGAAGATGGATGTTTAAGGTATGTTTCTAAAAATGAGTCTTATAAATCTAAGTTAAAGAAGACATCTAGTAAGGTGAAGACATTTGTGAGATTTCAAAAGAGCTCATGTGATCTAGATAATATTTTGAGTGGTCAAAATCAAGCTAGTGATAGAATTGGTCTTGGATATGAAGAAGAATAAAAGAATGTAACTCAAGACAAGATGAAGACTAATGTGAATAAGAACAATCTAAATTCTAAGACAAATCATCAAATAAATAATAAAGGTGATAGTAGAATAAAGACATATTAGATCAGAAAACCAAATGCCATGAGGTATGTAGAATTTGATGGTTACTATTACAAATGTAATCAATTTGGCTATATAGATAGAGAATGTAAGAGACCTATTAAAAATGAGTTTTAATGGGACTATGATGGGGGTCATCAGTCAAAATGATTGAGAAAAATTAAGTGCTTAAACTATATTGATATAGGACACTTTACAAAACATTATCCACATAAGATTAGACAAGGTGAGTCCTCTTTAGAAAGGGAAGGTTATTTTGTTTGTAATGACAAAGTAAATATTGCAAGTTTATGTCCAAACATGGTAAGACAATATATGTTTCCATCAAGGAGTATGGTTTTATATAATTGTGAACAAAGAGGTGACATTGCAAGGTTCTTTGAGCAAAGGTATACAAGTTAGAATAGGTTTAATCAAGCTCCTAGAGTGTAAAAAAGAAGAAAATTCAACTCATGGAAGCCAAAGGTGGTAAGTATGAGTCATGGTGAGTCTATAGGTCCAAGTAATTTATTTGCTATGGTGGAGAAAGCTAAAAAAAATTGAAGAGTGTGAAGAGGTCTCATTGTCTACTCATGTTGAGAATGAAGATATCAAGCTCAAGGAGAAGACCAAGATACTGGTTGAGGCTAGTTCTGAGGTGTGTATGGACCCAAGTGAACACCCTATTTTTGTTGATCATGTATCATGCAAAGAACATTAATTGTTTGTTCTTAATGACGAGGTTACAAACTATAAGGTGGATTCTTCAGATGAAAAGGTATGTCATGAATCTTTGTTGTCTCCATGCATTATCAATTCAATATTAGAAAAGAAAGAGAATGTTTTGGTGGTTGAGCATGTTTCTTATCTTAATCTTAAGAAGAATAAGAGGGACTACAAGTATTAGATGACCAAGAAGGAGAAGGAATATAAGGAGTTGTGGATAACTCCTAGTTTCACATTATTCTAGGACATTGTAAAGTAAGGTGTCTCTAACTATGATTCTTAGGAGACATATTTTCTTATGGAAAATTAATTTTGTGTGCTCAAGATGATAATTTCAATTAGATAAGGTCTTTGGTTAATGGGGAACAACAAGATCATGAGCTTATCCCACAGATTTGTGAAAGAGCTATAATAAAGGGTCAGAATGAGTGTTTTAAAGTGGCCTAATTATATTTATGGAATGTAAAGAAGATTTTGGTGCTTAGAAAGGTCTTTTCACTTCTTTGAGATGTGCTCCAAGTTTTCTTTTGTAGTGTGGTCTGAAGGTATGTTTGTGTCAATTAAAGATATTTTTGTGTCCTCTCAATTTTCTTAGTTTTTGGCTTAAGGGAAAGCAAGCCTAAAATGGGTTAAAGGAAGTCTATGTTGACAAAGGTATGAAGTCTCAAATCCTAGTCCATAGTGTGATGAGTATCTCTTCATATACAAGAAGTTTCAGAGTTAGATGTTGATCAGGAAGAGGTTTGTTGACCTTGTTTATTTTGTGTTTCTAGGGTGTTGGGCTTTACTAGAAAAGTGGTATAACTTATGATTTGAGGTATAAGGATTATTAATAGGATGAATGGGATAAATTTGTTTTCAAATCATGCTTCATAGATATTAGAAGGTTTGTGGATTTCAAGTTATTCAGGTTTTTATCAAGATAGAAGCCTAATTAACTAGTAGGTTTGTGAAGGAATTATGTTGTATAGGGTGATATTGGTGATGAAAATTAGTGTGTTTGATTTGGAATATGATAGTGATCTAGATATTAATTTTTAGTTCATGAATATGTGTCTACTAAAAATTATGAGATCTTCAAGTTTTAGGTAGGGCTACAAGGAGTCTAGACAAGCCTAGTGTGAAGAAGAGTGCCTTTTGATCAAATTTTCCAAGTGAGAAAGGAATGAGATTTTAAAGGTGATTTTTAAAGCTCATTTAGTGCATGTTTCATGTTTTTTTAGTGGAATGAAGTTCTTTTGGTGGTCCTTATGGTAGTTTGAGAGAGAAGGCTAGTAAGCATGTGTGGTGGTTCTTCATGATGTGTGGAGATTTGAAAATGCTCAAGATGTGAAATGGATCAGAGATATTTGGAGAGTCCCTCTCAGATTTTTATTGGTTATTTTCACATATATATATAATTTTTTTATGTTCCTTATTTATTGGTTGTAGTGCTTGGTTACAAAAGAGTATTGCCATGGAACAAGAGGAAGCTGTCAAGACAGGAAGAGGTAAGGGGGAGTTTGTATCATATTTATAAGGTTTTACTCTCTTATTTATGGTGTTTTTAGGTCTTTAGTATCATATTTTTATCATTTTTTCATTGTTTCAAAGGGGGAGAAATTTCATGTTGTAATAGTGCTTGAAAAGAGAGAAATAAGGTGAGTTGTATATTGTTATATGATGGTTGTTGAAATCAATGACAAAGGGGGAGATTGTTGGAGAGTTTTTAATGATGTAATGGTGATATCATTGAGGCATATTATTTAGTGCATGAATTTATTTGATAGCCTAAGTGACAATGACAAAGTGTGCAATGTGCTTGTCTTAGTGTACTTGAAGTTAGCTTGGTTGATCTTCTATTATGGCATGGTTAGAGATGTTTAGGGATGAGTATGGAGTATTGAAGATGTGAAATGGGTAATATAATAGTTTTTATATGATTTTATTTCTTGTTTTCATGATTGGATTTCATCTGGTTGATCATTGTTTTCATTTAGACATTTTGGGTCTAGTGGCAAAAAATATGAGTAGGCAGTTTGTTAATGTCACCATTACCAAGTGTGGATGAGCCAGGGGGATTTGGTCATATGGTTGTGATAAAAATATTCCATATTTTCTATGTGATAATTTTTAGATCATATTATTAATATCATTCAAAGATATGCAGGTGAAAAATTTGGTTCCTAAGTAGTTTGACAATGTTTTTCCATAGCCAAATTTGCATGAGGCAAGAAAGAGTTGAGTAAGCATTTTGGTGATGGAATATATCACACATGTTGTTGTTTCAGGAGAATTTTATCATATGGGTTTGTTTATTTTTATTCCTAGTTTATTTTCACTAAATTTTATATCATGCACCAACGTGCATCAAAATATATGCATGTGTAAAATTGGTCTTCTAGGTGATTCCTGACATTGTTAGCTCTCTGACAAATAAATATAAGGGGTAATGTTAATGTAATTATATCTAAAAAATGTGAGGGTTACAAGAATATATTAACACATGGTTTTATTATCTTATGTGAGGAGATCATATGGTCCAAATTTTAGAACATGCACTTGAGCGAAGTGAAAGATATAGAGGTACAAAGTTGACCTTACAGACATATTACAATGGTTCCTATACTTAGTCATTTTTGCATTATTTTAAGTTAAAACAACATAAATGGATCATGTTTATCTAAGATATCATGAAAAATTGATATGGTGGCAAGTTTTCAATGTTTAATACTAAGTAGAGATAAATATCACGCTTCTTCTAAGGATCAACAATGAGCATGTGATCATATAGATTTAAGTCTATGGTGTGCAATAAGTCTAATGGGTCAAAGTGTTCAATTATTAAATTGAGTAAAGATAAAGTTAATTATAAAAGGATCAATGGAGAATTTTAATTTCAAGATATATATAAGTATCTATATGAGGACAAATGTTTTATGTTTAATGCCAAGAAGAGATAAAGATCGAGCTATGTACAGGGGATCGATGGAGCCCATTAAGTCAAATAGTCAAGATGAATATCCAATGATGAGTGATGAAATGTAAAGGTATATTTACTTAAAATAATATGAATGGTGTGTGATTTATCTAATTATTGAGGACATGAGATTCAAGCATAGTGTTTAAAGTTTAACTATGACTGTTTGCATTTGAATATTTGAATTTGCAAAGGAAAGACTAGTGTCTAGTTTTTGGGACATGTCTTTTGATGTAGATAGAATTTTCTCATGGTATAAAAATAAAAATTGTATAAGACTCTAATTAACATATATAAATATAAAATTTAAGGTAGGAAAGTGTTAAAAGTTAGAGTTATGAAGGTTCAAAGTTGACTATGTTTTCATATATGTTCTGCAAGTGACTCGAGAATGATGCTTGAGATTGTTTTGATGATGTTTCAATGTCTCATGATGAATTAGATATTTAGGAGTGTTTAAGAATATATTATTATGATATATGTTAATTATTAAGGTTTTAATAATAATATATAATATGAACAAAGTTTTATAAGTTGACTATGTATTCATTCATGATGACTATTTATATAGAATGTTGTTTGAGTAAATTGTGATTAAGAAGAAGGGTAATATGTTGGTTGTTGGAATTTAAGGGGGACATATAAATCATATGTAATGGATCCATGTTTTTTTAAACAATTCTTATTTTTTTCTATGAAGTGATAAATGGGTGCATAGGTCCCCATTAGACCTATAAGAGCTACAAGGGCCTAATGGAAAGGTGTAGCGACTTAAGGGTGACCCATTGATGCTATGGCTAACCTATGAAGATTTTATTAAGATATTTTTTCATATGATATATTACTTAAGGGTTAAGGCATGCCTAATTTTTGACCAAGATGTTAATAATTATGATAAATCTATAAATGGTGAAACCTAATGTGTTGGTTTCTAGACTTTGTGAGAGATTTGATAGAGGCTTGTGTGAGTGAATTATAGAGAAAAGGAGAGTTAGACTTACTAGTAGATGAGTATATCATATTGAGGACTATTTTATGACTTATATATTATAATTATGTTGGCATAATAGTGCTCTTGTTATTTGAGTATGAGTGAAGGTGAAGAGTGATAATCAAATGTACATCATTAGGTATTGGAGACATGAGTTCAAAGGTGGATGTGTTCATAGGTGTTATTGTGGTAGATCAACATCTAAGGGGGTTTCAGCCTCCTTACAAGGTGAAACTTGATATAGGTCTAGTTGTTGTGGTAGCTTATCTAAACAAGTGTGGTAACACCTTATGAGATTGTAGTCTTACTAAATAAGGTATGATAGTTCCTTGATCAATTGAAGCTGGTTTAAATTGGTTCTTATTTTATAGGAAAATAGTCCAATTGTAGGTTCTAATGGGTTTTTTACCTCAAGAGGGTTTCCCACATATATTATGTGATTGATATTGTATTGTCTCTCTTGCTCATTGCTATGAATGATGTGTATGCTTCATGAATGCTTATGGTAATTTATTAAGAACTTGAAAGGATTGAAATTGAAGTTGGATTTTATAGGCTCATTGATTCACCCCCCCTCTCAGTGATTGTACCTATAATAAAAACTACTATAAGTACTAACATGGAGGACATGTTTTTTAAAACATGCCCCAACTATAAACTAGATATGATAAATATTGAATAGGTGTGGAGAACATGTTTCCCAAGCATGCCCCCACTAAAATTGATAACTAGAAAACCATGGAAACCATGTCTATATGACATGCCCCCATTAAATATATGAATTGATATAAGTATCATACTAAATGAATGTGGAGAACATGATTATATAGCTTGACCCCATAGAATCTAAGCATTATGAATATGTGAAAACCATGCCCATATGACATCCCGCCACTAATTCTATAAATTGGTATAAGTACTTAATATTAAATAAATATGGAGAACATGATTTCAAAATATGACCTCACTATATCTAATAACTATGACAAGTGTGTTTAGATTATGTAGAACATGTTTGTTAACATGCCCTTATTGAGATGCCCCTATTTTAGAAGGAGAGAATATAGTGCCTATTGGTGGTCTCCTCATAAAATAAATAATGGACAATTTTCTTGGTAATAGTTTGACTTTGTAACATTTTGGTTATGCTATAGCCATGAATTTGTAACATTTTTTTGGTAGTATTTGAAACGTCACAAGATATTTATTCATCATTTTAGAGTTTTTTTGGAAATTATTAATTTTTTTCAAATTTGGTATAATATCAAAGGGTTCATTTTCTATATCCTAATGCAACTTTTAGTTTCAAATTTGGATAATTGGGGCTCAAGATATGGTCTATTGAGGTTGTGCCAAAGTGGTATATTAGATGGGTTGGAATAGAATTTTTAACTCATTTACATTTTGAATATTTTAAAATTTTGAGATCTCCATCTAGATAAGAACAATGCCACATGGAATAGATCCTCATCCTTTAATATTTGATATGCTCTGAAGTGCTATAACCAATCAAGATTCTTCCAAGCTAGTAAGTGGTTATTTGAAAATTTATTGGTAATTTTGATTTTGTGATTTTTTTTGTTTTTAGCATAGTTTTTTGAAATTTTGTGGATGTAAGACACTTACATTTGTGTCTTTGATGCCTACATTAGGATGATGATGCAACTATCTATTTCTAGATGTTACTATTTCATGTATGTGTCCAATGTAAATGTTAGTGTCAGATGCAACTATTTTGCATGGATGTTATCATCTAACACTAGTATATTTGTATTTTGTGCTTAGTTTATTTATATTTATGTATTTTTATAAAAAAATGTGATCACTAATAATTTTTTATTGTTGCTTTCTTTGTTGTATAAGGATGTGCATATTCGAGAGTTCTAACACAACAAACACTATTCAACTTTGGTAGAGTTAGCTTTAGATGCAACTAATTTGGATGTTATTGATCAAGCATGATTAGATCATGTCACTCACTTGGTATAGATTCCATATTATATCTACCTCATCAAAAATCTAACAAATATGTGGAACACATATACCTATACATTATAGCTTCTTACTAGTGAGATGATCTTTACTTTGGAGGATGTATATTAGATCATTCAGTTACTAATTAGAGGTGAGAGGTTATAGGTTGCTAAGGATGGTAGTTGTGGATATATTTAGTGGTTTCATGTATATTTTATTGGGTAAAGGGATATTTAGTTGGAGTTGATCAATATTATTTAGTTTGATAACTTTATTAGTGGTTATGTTATACTATCATGAAAGTTTATTTATGTATTATTGGCATCTTTCATAGCTATGAAAGTTGGGATAGTTCATATTTATGATTTTATATACCATATAGTTCATCATATTTAGTTTGATATGACCATATATTCTTGGTCTTGCACTATATTATCCAACTTATATAAATATCTCTATAGAATTACACTAGGGATCCATGGTGGTGGTATTGGTATGATGACTCTGTTACATGTCTAGGTATTTGAGTATATCACATTAGTGTGGCTAGTTGGTGGTCCCCTTCCTAGATGGGGCCACCCATAGGTGTTTGGTGAGTGATGAGTATTACCACATGGTAGACTTCATACATTGATGGAATACTAGACTACTTTGGATATGCTTGCTCCTGATTAGATTGTGTGGTATCCTTATATGACTTTTAGTGGGTGGATTGAGGATGGTCATGAGTTATAAAGAGTTCATATTGGTATGTTGTTGATTTATTGGTTTCCTAGTGTGTATGAGTTCTTACATTATTATCAAATGATATAGTAGTTTTGAATTGAGTAGGGCTTTCCCTTAGCACCATATCCATGGCATTCATAGTACATAATGGTCATAGGCCACATGATAGTCCATCACCCACTACTGTAGATTTAGATCTATTCTTAGGTGATAAGTGAGACCCTATGGTTCCTATAGAAATAATATATGGTGTGGGTTTTACTCATGGGTAAGTGTAGTGGTGGGCTAGGACATGATAGCCTTTATTATTTCGTATTGTAGTTACAACTCTAGGTGTCATTCTTGTAACATGGTGTGATGGTGAAAAAATAGGTGGTCATAGAAGAGACAATACTATAGTAGCATCAACACTAATTGATGAAGTATCTATTAAAGCCACAAGTGAGTATGTTAGTTTTTGGTTTTTACATTTTATTTTTCTATAAAAGGATTAGGTTTTATATATGTCATTAACTAGTGTATTGTCTCAAATTTGTGTAGGTAACTAGGAGTGGTTGACCATGGTAGATCAAGTGATTTAGGCCCTTATTCGTATTGTATTGATAGACTTGACTAGAGAAATATTTATGAATCAAGTTGTTGATATGGTTGGTGTGCATGCACCATTTTGATCTTGTTTTAAGAGTTTTGGTAGCATACCATAATATAAAAACATAGTGGGAGGAGATACATGAAAATTTATATACATGATACATCCAAAATTAGAGTTCCACTGAGATTATGGAGACACTTTTTGAGTGCTATGATTATTTGATATGAGATCACGAGGAGATAATGCAGTGTATAGGTAATTTTGAGGAGAGAGTATGTGTACTTTCACATGCATAGGGCCCACAATTTTATCCTAGTGTATCAACCTCTAGAGGTTATATATTTATGAATGTAAATAAATATGAGGAGTATACCTTAGGGGATTGATTTAGGAACATCTAATAAGCAAAACACCATTTTTAGTTGTTGAACTAATATGTGTGAATCAAGGGTCAAAAATGATCTCTTTTAGTATGTAGGAGTGTGTGAAGGAGAATATATGATCCATTTGTTGTCTTAGATTCATCTTGAGTCATCAAAAGTTTTTTTTGAATGTGTTAGAGTTTTCCCTCCAAAAGTGCAAATCTAAAAATTCAAATCCTAGATTTAAGTATAGAAGGACCATAATCATAGTATGAAGTGTTTAGGTGAGAATATGTTTATAAAAGGGTCCAAGGATTCATTAAAATAGTGTTTTATTTCATTTCTATGTCTAAATCATTAAGGTGATAAAAATTAAGATTTGTGATAACTAGTGTAACTGCCACTCATGCATTGAGATGGCCATGCAAGAGAGTTTTAGTTGTAAATACCAAAACTAATGTAGATGTTAGATGAGAAGGAAAGTTTTAATGAAGTTTTATCATGGGATGAGAGTATGGGAGAGAGGATATAAATATGAGAAGGAGATAGAGGGAGGAAATAAAATAAGATTATATACCTTTCAAGAAGGTGGGAGAGTCCATTCATGGATTGAATATGTATTGGTGAATGCTTCATGATAATAAATCAAAGATTGTTGCATATACTTATTATCCATTTCAAATTATAATTATTGTTATTGAATATAGTTTATATATTGAAATCCCTAGAGGTTGTAAACATATCACTTTGTGCATGTTTTAGGTCAGAGTCAAGAAGTGCAGGGGTTACAATTAAGGAGAGAATGGTGTGGAAGGTTTCTCAAGACTG
Source organism: Torreya grandis (assembly GCA_037957365.1). Classification (NCBI taxonomy): domain Eukaryota; kingdom Viridiplantae; phylum Streptophyta; class Pinopsida; order Cupressales; family Taxaceae; genus Torreya; species Torreya grandis. The sequence continues at coordinate 551,206 of JARHVA010000219.1, read as the reverse complement.
TTAAGGAAATAATTTTCATAATATATTAATATTGAAGATGTTTGAATCATACAAACATTTATCAGTTATTTAATATGGTGTTTAGTGTGAAATTAACTCATAAAAGGACATCTTTGTCTTTTAACCCTATTACATGCCTGTGACAATCAAGAACATGGTAAGTTGATGTTTCTTGAAATATAGTTGGTTATGCTTGAGATGATAATCTATATAAAGAGTAACCTTGATTGGATGGTGGATTATGTGATTTTAATACTAGATAGATGACAATCTCCAATCCATAGTCCACACATAAATAGAACCTTTTGTATATAGTCAAAAAACCCTATTTGTACAATCATATTCCATGGAAGGAGAGTATACATTTGAGAAATGTGAATGGTCATTGATTTATTGGAGGATTATTAGTGAATTAAGGTGTATAAGCCTTAATAATAGCCTTTTAAGTCTTGTAAATTTCTTGGAAGTGAAAATAGACTATTAATAAATCATTACACAGTCCTAAAAGAACAGAAAATTCTAAGTTTTGCTCATTATGAGACTTAACAAGATTGAACAAGATTTATTTTCCATTTTTAAAGATGGAAAGTGTCATCACATACCTTGGTAAGGTCTCAAATGTGTTTTAAGTGATATTAAACCCAAAATATAGTAATTAAACCCCACTTGACCTCTATAGTCAAATAACTAGGGTTTGGAAATGAAAACCCCCATAAATTAAATTATAGCCATGGAAAAACTATGAGAATTTGTATTCATGTATGTTTTATCATTTAGATAATGATTCAAATGGGTTTAGTTAGGTACCATAAGTTTTAGTAGGGATTGGGTGACTGAGCAAGTATATGGAGGGCTATGAGGCTTAATTAGTAAGGAGCTTACAAAGGAAGTAGTATTTTCATAGAGATTTAAGTGATTAAACTTCATGGGAATAAATAAAAATATAAAGGGTATCTAAATATTATTTTATATCCTTTGGATGAATTTTATAATGTCTTAACTAAAGATATTTGTGAAAAAAAGGCTATAAGGGAGTTGGCTTAGTATTGGTTCTGAAGTGTGTTAATAGATGATGGAGAGTGAAAGATAGGTTTAAAGGGCTTGATAAAAGTGTATTTTGATTAGTTAAGGTCATCTAATAAGGCTGGTTTTGTTCATAAAATCTATAACAATATTGATGTTTTTAAGTCTTGAAGATCTTGTCTTGAGTGAAACTAGCGAGTGAGTTAATTAAAAGGAGATGGAATAGTGAATGAAATGAATTAGGGGAATGAATGTGAGACTTTTGAGGGGTCTAATTATAGAAAATAATGACTCCAATGAGATTTGTAAACATGTATATATCAAAGGATAATAAAACACCTAGAGAGAAGTTTAAAGACTATTTTTGATCATTGAAGTTTAAGGACCAAACAAAGCATGGGTAGTTATGATCAATGAAATTTTTTAGAGCTATCAGAAGTGGAATATTAATTTTATAATAACCCTCTACATAATTTTTTATTATATCCAAGTTAATCTATTGGTTTAATTTTGTTTAGAGTTTTTTAAAGCTTGTTGATTTGAGATAGAAAAATAATATTATGAGGATTTCATGACATGACATTATAGAGGTTTTGTGGGAAAAGAGTATGGTGTAGGTATGACCTATTGAGGTCAGTATAGTTAAATAAAATATTGGTGAATATATAAACTAAAACATCTATGTTTAATGTGAAGGGCTTGAAACTAGTCAAGAGAACTAAATAAGTTAGAGTGGAAAGAGCATTGAAGCTCAAGAGAGAGAAGAAGAAGAATCCAAGTGAGAGTCAAGAAGGATAAGAGAATCCCTATATATAGGAATAGATAAATAAAATAAGATCCAATAAGATGTCTAAGAGGAAAGTTGGTAATCTTGATAAGAGATTATTATAAGAAGGCCTAGAAGGTAAAGGAAAAGGGAGAAGATGGATGTAGAAGAGGAAGTGAAAGAGATAAGAAGAGAGTTGGAGCAAAGTTTTAAGAAGATATAGATTGACATGATGAAACTAATGAAATATAAATAAATTCAATGGCTTGAATTTAGCATGAAGAATAAAGTGAAGTGTCCACTAAAGCTACTTAAGAGAGATAAAAGGCATAAGATAAATGCCTTGTGAAAATAAAAGAAGAAATAAATTATATCCCATAGAGGTATGAGGGATGAAAAGTTGTCAAGAGAGAAATATGGAAGAGAATTTGAGAAAAGAGTTATAATTTAAGAGAACATAGAGAGAGAAGTTTCAAGATAATCACTTGAGGGAGAAGACAAGAAAAGGTGGAGAATGTCTAGGAAAGAGGCATTCATAAGGACTTGTTGGTCTCTTATTTTTTATTCTAATATTACATTTGAGTGTGTGTATGCAAGTATAAAGGAAATTTTGATGAGTTTCAAGAATGAAAACTTAATTCTTATGAATAATGGGTCTAGTACATTACCCAACAAGAGGAAAGAAGATGTCAAGGGAAAAGGTCAAATTATATAAGTCAACATGTTGAACATTGAAAAATGTTAGCATGATAAGGAATAGATGGAAGAAGAGTTTTATGATGATTTGACAAGAATTGAAATATAAGAAAGAGAGAATGCCCACAAGGAAGAAAAGATAGAAAAACATTAAGACATGAGAGATAAGATGAAAATGTAGCAGTCCTTAAATGAGATAAGTGAGTGTTTAGGACTTGATTTTGATTGCACATATGAAAAAGAATAAGATAATATATAGGTTGGATAAATTAAGAGTAAAGTACATCCCTAAAGTAGCATAAAAGGGCATGGTTATGTTTGGCCTGAGTGGTTCAAGGCATCAATTGGTGAGAAGAAGGATAACCTCAAGTAAGAGGTTATGCAAGGCAAGAGTACAAGTGAAAGACATGAGAAAACATGGAGAAAATAAGTAAAGAGATAGTTACATCAAGTTATAATGATAGGGTATCAAGAAAATAAGCATGAACAAGATGAGATAAGAAGTGAGCTTTAGTCCAAGAATGTGGAAGGTAGAAAATGGGATATGAAGAGCATGGAAAAGGTACAAAGAGATAGCATTGTAAGTACATTTCAAGAGAGCATAAAGAAAGAGGCAAGGTGCAAACTCAAGAAAAAAAAGACATGGTGGAGGTAGATAAATACCTAGGGATGAAAATGAATTTGAGTAACTCAATGAGGAAACAAGATGAAAACCATGAAGAGAACAAATGAACGTGGAAAGGTAAGCAAGTCATCTATGAAAAGTATGATGATGATCATTTTCAATAAATAAATGAGGTCATGGAGGACTAATAAAAGTGAGAATAAAGGTGAGAGTTAAAATTCACATATAAATTAATCAATGATGAAGAATGAAGACATAATGACTACACATGTTGGTGTAGAATTTTTTTTTGAAGAAGATAAAGAACAATATGGTCCAAAATTTGATGAAGATGATAGAGAGATAGATGCTCTCACATTGAAGAAGGAATTAGAGATGATATGAAATATTTTTAGTCAAAAAAAAGGGCTTCATATAGGTGAAGAACAATAATATAAGTTCATGAGTGATCAAAAAAACAAATCATGAATGGAGTAGCATAGTGAAGCATAAGGAGTTATGCAAGTAAAGATACAAGCAAGCAAACTAGATTGTAAGAAATTGAAGCATGAACAAGTTGAAAAGGTAATATATTAATTTGGTGAAGTTATAGTTGAGTTTTTTATTGATATGCATGATAATGGTAAGAAAAGAAGATGCCAAATAATATTATACCATGATGAAAGCGAATTGGACAAGAAGTTATTCTTTCAAGGTGAGAAAGGTTGTGGGAAGACACATCAAGATATGGAGAAGTGTAAAGAAGAGGAATCAAAAGAAAAACATATTTAACAAGTGACAAAGTATGACATGATTATGATGTCATTAGAGTAAAAGGAAACAAGGAACCAACATTTCCAAGGATCAAAGGCATCTAAGGAAGAAAGAACCAAGTGAGATCAATGAAGAGGAAAGTCATAGATCATGAGCAAGAATGAAGAGTAAGAAATGTTTATTATAAATAATGTATGAGGAAGGAAAAATTAATTTTTAAAATATAATAAATTCATAAAATAAAGATTTATAGTAGGTTATACATTTCACAGAGGTAGAGGATGAGTTGTCAAGAAAAATAAACAAAGCAAGAAAGCTGAAATACAAGAGTTTAATGAATAGAAAGGAGAAAGAAAAGAGGAGAAGTATTAAGGTGAGAATTAAAGACCTCAAATAATTAATTGGAAGGTAAGAAAAAATATTTTATCACTCAATTTTCTCCCTCTTATGGAATATGATGCATGAGCATCTAATAAGCAAAACACCATTTTTAGTTGTTGAAGTGATATGTGATAGTTAGGGGTCACAAATGATCTATTTTGGGATGTAGGAGTGTGTTAAGGATCATATATGGTCCATTTTTTGTCTTTTAGTCATATTTAGTCATCACAAGTGTGTTTTTAATGTGCTAGAGTTTTCCCTCCAAAAGTGCAAATTCAAAAATTCAAATCCTAGAACTAAGTATAAAAGGACCATAACAATAGTATGAAGTGATTAGGTGAGAATATGTATATAAAAGGGTCCAAGGAGTCATGAAAAGATTTTTTTAAGTAATTTATATTTCTAAGTCATTAAAGTGATAAAAAAGAGTCATGTTAACTAGTGTAGCTGCCACTCATTCATTGAGATGGCCATGTAAGAGAGTTTTAATTGTAACTACCAAAATTAGTGTATATGTTAGATGAGAAGGAAAGTTTTAAGGTATTTTTATCATGGGATGAGATTAGGTGAGATAGGATATAAATTTGAGAAAGAGATAGAGGGAGTAGAGAAAATTAAATTATATACCTTTCAAGAGGGTGGCAGAGTCCATTTATGAACTGAATATGTAATGGTGAATGGTTCATGATAATAAATAAGATATTATTGTATGTATTTGTTCTCCCTTTGAAAGTATATGTATTTTTTTTGTATGTATTTTTTCTATTGAAATCCCTATAGGTTATATACATATCACTTTTTTTTTGTTTTAGGTCAAAGTCAAGAAGTTTAAGGGTTATGATCTAGGAGAGGATGGTGTGGGAGGTTTTTCAAGACTGTCAAGGAAATAAATTCCATAATATATTAATCCTAAATATGTTTTAATCACATATACTTATATTAGTTATTTAATATGATTTTTAGAGTGAAAGGAAATTAAAAATGGACATATCTATCCTTTAGCCCCATTACATGCCTATGACAGTTAAGAACGTGGTAAGTTGATATTTCTTGAAATATAGTTGGTTATGATTGAGATGATAGTCTGTATAAAGATTAACCTTTATTGTATGGTATATTATGTGATTTTAATACCGTATAGATTTCAATCTCTAATACACAGTCTAGACATAAATAGAACCCTATGTATACAGTCAGAAAACCCTATTTGCACAGTCATATTCCAAGGAAGGAGAGTATATGTTTGATAAATGTGAATGGTAATTAAGTTAGTGGAGTATTATTATGAATTAAGGTGGAAAATACTTAATAATAGCCTTTGAAGTCTTGGAAATTTATTAGAAGTGCAAATAGACTATTAAGAAATTGTTACACAGTCCTAAAAGAACACATAATTTTGAGTTTTGCTCATTATGAGACTTAACAAGATTTAAAAAGGTTTATTATTAATTTTTAAAGATGGATAGTGTCAATATAGACTATGGGAAGGTATCATATGTGTTTTAAGTCGTCTCAAACCCAAAATATAGTAATTAAACCCCTCTTGGCCTCTATAGACAACTCACTAGGGTTTAGAAACAAAAAACTAATAAGTTGAGTTCTAACCATGGAGAAACTATGAAACTTTGTATTAATGTATGTTTTATCATGTAGAGAATGATTCAAGTGGTTTTAGTTAGGTACCATATGGTCTAGTATAAATTTTGTGATTGAGAAAGTATATGGAGGAATATGAGGCCTAATTAGTAAGGATCTTACAAAGGAAGTAGTGTTTATATAGAGAGGTAAGTGAGGAAAATTTATGGGAAGTATAAAAAAGATAGTCAGTATCTAAATATGGTTTTATATCCTTTATATTACTTGTAGAATGTCTTAGCCAAAGATATTTGTGAAAAAAAATCTTTAAGGGGTTTTTCTCAATAGTGGGTCTAAGGTGTGTCAATAGATGATGGAGAGTGAAAGAGAGGTTTAAAAGGATAGAGAAAAGTGTATTGTGATTACATAAGGTCATCCAAGAAGGTAGGTTCTATTTATTAACTCTATAACAATATTGATGTTTTAAAGCCTTGAAGAGCTTTTCTAGAGTGAATCTTGTGAGTGAGTTAATTAAAAGGAGATGGAATAGTGAATTAAATGAGTTAGGGGAATGAATATGAGACTTGTGAGGGGTCTAATAATATAAAATAATGAATCCAAAAGGCTTGGTAAAAAATGATATAGTATATGATGCTAATAAAATTAGAGAGAAGGTCAAAGACTATTGTTGAGCATTGAGGTTTAAGGACCAAGAAAAGCATGGGTAGTTGTGATTAATGACCAAGTTTAGAGCCAAAAAAGGTGGAATAGTGATTTTATAATAACCCTCTACATAATTTGGTATCAGATCTAGGTTAAGATCATGGTTCAATTTTGTTTTGAGTTCTTTAAAGCTTGTTGGTTTGAGATAGGCAAATAGTGTTACATGGATTTCATGAGATGACAATATAGAGGCATTGTGGGAAAAGAGTTTGGTGTAGGTATGACCTATTGAGGTCATTAAAGTTAAATAAAATAATAGTGAAGAGAGAAACTAAATCATCTAATTCCAATGTGAAGGACGTGAAACTATTCAAGATAACTAGAGAAGATATAGTGAAAAGAAAATCAAAGCTCAAGAGAAAGAAGAAGACTCCAAGTGAGAGTCAAAAATAATAAGATAAGTCCTAGATAGAGGAAAAAAGAAAAAAATAATATTAAATTATATGTCTAAGAGGCAAGTTGGTAAGATTGCTAAGATATTGGTCTAAGAAGTCCTAGAAGGTGAAGGAAAAGGGAAAATATAGAAGTAGAAGAGGAAGTGAAAGAGATAAGAAGAGAGTTGGGGTAGAGTTTAAAGATGATAGATCTCATGGTGAAGCTCATAAAATATCACTAAATTAAATGTCTTGGTTTTAGTGTGAAGAATAAAGTGAAGTGGACATTAGATCTACTTAAGAGAGAGAGAAGGCATAAGATGAATATCTTGGGAAAAGAAAATAAGAAACAAATCACATCCCATAGAGGTATGAAGGATGAAAAGTTGCCAAGACATCAATATGGAAGAGAAGTTGAGAAAAGAGTTATCATGGAGGAGAAAATAAAGAGATAAGTGCAAAGAGAATAACTTGAGGGAGAAGACAAGAAAATTTTGAGAATGTTTAGGAAAGAGGCATGCTTAGAGACTTGTTGGTTTCTTGTTTTGTATTCAAATATTGCATTTGATTGTGTATATGCAAGTATAAAGGAAATATTGATGAAGGTAAAGAATGAGACCTTTTAGATTTTGAATAATGGGTTTATTACATGACACAACAAGAGGAAATAAGATGTCAAGGGAAAAGGATAAATTATAGAAGTCAACATGTTGAACATGTAAGAATATCAACATTCTAAGTATGAGATGGAAGAAGAGTTTTATGATGCTTTAACAAGAATTGAATCTGAAGAAAGAGAGGAGGCCCATAAGGAAGAAAAGATATAAAAACATGAAGAAATGAGTGAGAAGATGAACTTAAAGTTGTCCTTCAATAAGGTAAATGAGTACTTGGAACTTGATTTTGATTGCACATATGATAAAGAAGAATCTAATATATAGGTTGGACAAATGAATAATAAAGTAAAAACCTCAATGAGAGTAAAATGGAAAGGTTATGCTTGACCTAAGTGGTTTAAGGCATCAATCAGTGAGAAAAATAAGGATAACCTCAAGTAAGAGGTTGTGTAAGTCAAGAGTATAAGTGAAAGATAAGAGCAAACATTGAGAAAAGAAGTAAAGAGTATGTTGCATTAAGTTAGCATGATAGGATATCAAAAAAATAAGAATGAAAAAGATGTGACAAGAAGCAAAATTTAGTCCAAGAATGTGAAAAAAATAAAATTGGTTGTGAAGAGCATGGAAAAGGTACAAAGAGATAGTGTTGCAAGTACATTTCAAGAGAACATAAAGAAAGAGGCAAGGTAAAAACTCAAGAATCAAGAAGACATGGTGGAGGCAAATAAATACCAAGGGATGAAAATGTATATGAGTAACTCAATGAGGAAAAAATATGAAAAACATGAAGAGAACACAAGCACATGAAAAGGTAAGTAAGTCATCTATGACAAGTATGATGATGATATTTTTAAATCAATGAATGAGGGCATGGAGTAATAATACAAATCATGGAAAATAATCTCTATGAACACAAGTGGGTAGAAATGTGAGTTCAAATGCACATAGAAATGAAGCATTGATGAATAATGAAGACATAATGACTGCACATGTTGGTGTAGAACATAATATTGAAGAAGATGTAGAATAATATGGTCCAAAATTTGATGAAGATGATAAAGAGATAGCTACTATCAAATTGAAGTAGGAATTGGAGATGTTAGAAAATATTTTTAGTCCATCAAAAGGGTTGCATATAGGTGAAGAACAATAGGATATGCTCATGAGTGAGCTCAAATAAGAATCCATAATGGAGTAGCATGGTGAAGCATAAGGAGTCATGCAAGAAAGGCTACAATCCAACAAACTAGTTAGTAAGAAATTATGGCATGAGCAAGTTAAAAAGGCAATCCATTCAATTAATGAAGTTACAAATGAGTTTTTTATTTATGTTCATGATAATGGCAAGATAATAAGATGTAAATAATATTATACTATGATGAAGGTGAATTAGGCAATAAGTTGTTCTCTAAAGGTGAGTAAGGTTGTGTGAAGACACATCAAGAGATGCAAAAGTGTAAAGAAGAGGCAGAAAAATAAAACATTCTTGAACAAGTGACAAATTATGACATTCCTATGAGCTTATTAGAGTACAAGTAAAATGGAACCAACATTACGAAGGGGCAAAGAAATCGAAGGAAGAAAGAACCAAGTAAGATTAATGAAGAAGGAATCCATAGATCATGAGGAAGAATGAAGAGTAAGAACCATTTGTTAGAAACAAGGTATGAGGAAGGACAAATTGAGTTAGACAAGATAGGAAATTTATAAAACAAAGAGTTGCATCAGGTTGTATATTTCATAGAGGTACAAGATGAGTTATAAAAAAAATAGATAAAGTAAGGAAGTAAAAATATAAGAGTTCAATGAGGAGAAAGGAGAAATAAAGGAGGATAAGTAGTAATGTGAGCATGAAATATCATTAAAAAATGATTTGAAAGGAAAGAAATAATATTTTAACACTCAATTTTCTCCCTCCTGGGGAGTATGATGCAGGAGCATCTCATAAACAAAACACCATTTTTAGTTGTTGAAGTGATATGTGCTAGTTGGGGATCACAAATGATCTATTTTGGGATGTAGGAGTGTGTGAAGGATATTATAGGATCCATTTATTTCATTAGAGTCATCTTGAGTCATCATAATTGTGTTTTTAATGTGTTGGAGTTTTCCCTACAGAAGTGTAAATTTGAAAATTCAAATCGTAGAACTAAGTATAGAAGGACCATAAGCATAGTATGAAGTGATTAGATGAGAATATATTTGTAAAAGGATCTAAAGATTAATGAAAAGAGTTTTTTAATTAATTTCTATGTCTAATTAATTAAGGTGATAAAAATTAAGAGTCATGATAACTAGTGTAATTGCCACTCATGCATTGAGATGGTCGTGTAAGAGAGTTTTAGTTGTAACTACCAAAAACAATGTAGATGTTGGATGAGAAGGAAATTTGTAAGGTAGTTGTATCATTCGATGATATTATGGGATAGAGGAGATAAATTTGATAAGGATATAGAGGGAGTAAATAAAATAAGATTATATACCTTTTAAGAAGGTGGCAAAGTCCATTCATGGACTGAATATGTAATGGTGAATGGTTTATGATAATAAATAAGAGATTGTTATATGTATTTATTATACCTTTGAAAGTATATGGATTGTTAATAAATATAGGTTTTCTATTGAAAGCCCTAATGTCTGTATACATATTACTTTATTTGTGTTTTAGGTCAGATTCAAGAAGAGTAGGGGTCATATTCAAGGAGAGGATGACGTGGAAGGTTTATCAAGACTGTTAAGGAAAGAAATTCCATAGGATATTAATATTGAATATGTTTTAATAATAAAAACCTCTATTGGTTATTGAATATAGTATTTAGAGTTAAAATAACTCAAAAAGGACATCCCTATCTTTTAACCCTATTACATGCATGTGATAGTCAAAAATGTGTTAAGTTGATATTTCTTGAAATGTAGTTTGTTATGCTTGAGATGATAGTATATAAAAAGAGTAACCTTTATTGGATGGTATATTATGTGATTTAAATACTATATAGATGAAAATATATATTAGACAATCTATACATAAACAAAACCTTGTGTATACAGTTAGAAAACCATGTTTGCACAGTCATATGCCAAGGAATGAGAGTATATGTTTGAGAAATGTGAATGGTCATTGAGTTAGTGGATTATTAGTATGAATTAAGGTGTAAAATACTTAAAAATAGCCTTATAATTATTGGTAATTTCTTGGAAGTGCAAACAGACTATTAAGAAACTGTTACACAGTCCTAACAGAACACATAATTCTAAGTTTTGTTCATTATGAGCCTTAACAATATTTAACAAGGTTTCATATCCATTTGGAAATATTTATAGTGTCATTATATACCTTGGTAATTTTTCATATGTGTTTTAAGTGATCTAAAAACCAAAATATAGTAATTAAACCCCTCTCAGCCTCTATAGTTAACTAACTAGGGTTTAGAAACAAAAAACCTAATAAGTTGAGTTATAACCATGGAAAAACTATGAAAATTTGTAGTCATGTATGTTTTGTCATGTAGAGAATTATTCAAGTGGTTTTAGCTAGGTACCATATGGTTTGTTATGAATTTGGTGACTGAGTAAGTATATGGAGGGCTAAGAGGCCTAATTAATAAGGAGCTTATAAAGGAAGTAGTGTTTACACAAATATTTAAGTGAGTAAACTTCATGGGAATTAATAAAAAGATAGAGGGTATCTAAATATAGTTTTATATCCTTTTTATGACTTGTAGAATGTCCTAACCAAAGAGATTTGTGGAAAAAAGGCTACAAGGGATTTGGCTCAATATTGGGTCTGAGGTGTTTCAATAGATGATGGAGAGTGAAAGAGAGGTTTAATGGATAGATAAAATTTGTATTGTGATTAGGTAATGTCATCCAAGAAGGTATGTTAAATTCATGAACTCTATAACAAGATTGATATTTTAAAGCCTTGAAGAGCTTGTCTAGAGTGAAGCTAGTGCATGAGTTAAGGGAAAGGAGATGGAATATTGAATGAAATGATTTGGGGGAATGAATGTGAGATTTGTGAGGGGTGTAAAATTAGAGAATAATGAATCCAATGGTCTTGGTAAATAAGGATATAACAGAGCATGCTAACAAACCTAGAGAGAAGGTCAAAAACTATTGTTAAGATTTGAAGTTTAAGGAACAAACAAAGCATGGGCAGTTGTCATCAATGACCAGTTTAAGAGCAAGGAGAGGTGCAATATTAATTTTCCCATGACCCTCTACATAATGTATATTTCACCAACTTATGATTAATATGTTTATTTATAAAAACATTGTATCAACTTATATGTATACGACGTTTGTTCACATGGGTTTTATTTGGTATCTAATATATTTGCAATGATTTATTATAAGTTGGTCATTATATGATTTTTTAATTATATTTTAATTATATGGTGTATGTTATGGATATGGTAAAATGTATAGAAAACATTTCAATTTAATGAACTAATTATATGATTTGAACAAGAAAGTACTCAATGTATGCAATGAAACCCTGTAGGAAACAAGAATGCTTTAATATAATGATCATGTGGTAAATTAACCATCATTATTGCTTATATATTCAAATATATTTTAGTTTAATTCATAACTAGTGAATTTTTGTTGGAAATGGTCATTAGTGTCTTTATTTGTCATTGATGTCAAAGAGAACATGTGGTATTAGTGCATGAATGACAAAGTGATCAAATGGATAGCTTGGAGAGATATGGCACAAGTTTAGGTATATAAGGATAAAGATGAGGTTTTAAGGAATCCATAGATGTCTTGAAGGAGCTCTGGTATGTTTTTTGGTCATTTATAATGAGAAAAATGCATCTTCTAGCTCAAGAGAAGCTGGGCTATCACTACACATCATATAGATATGAAAGATCTAGCAAGTTTGAAAATTTATTTCAGGTACATAGAAAGTTAATATTTTTCAAAGGATAATATAGTGTTTTTTTCTATAGTTCCAAGAAGTTACCCTAAATTTTTTTGAGTCTTGAATTGTTGTCTAGCACAAGTTATAAATCTTCAAAATTGCTCTAGTAGACTGTGATGGGTTAGAGACCATCAAGTTTAACCACGTCAAAGGCTGAGGTCATTAGTCCAAAATATCTGATAGTGAGTGATTAATCATACATATTTAAATTAATGGTGCATATGAATTCAAAATGTTAAAGGTCTTACATGCAAATGATAAGTGGCACAAGCTTGTTAGTTTGACAGAAGATCAACGATGTGGAACAAGTCAAAGAGTCAATAATGCACACGAGACTGCCAAGTGGCACAAGCACAAGGGGCTGTCAATAAAGTTCATAGAAAGAATGGAAGGGTGCCAAGTGTCATAATATTAAGATTTTTGATCAAGATATAATAGTGAGTGCTATAAGATAAAGACCAGGATTCTCAGTAAAGATTGATAGTGCATATGTGGTCAAGATTGCTATAAATCATGAGATGAGGTCAACATGTTCGAGGTTTAACATTTGGATAGTGGAGCAATGTCAGTTAAATTTTGATCTAATTTTAAATAATATTTATGGTGAAATTTTAACAAGATAAGTGAAGATCATGATATGTGTTCTAAGTGATCAAGGTTTGACTGTGACTATTTGGATTTAAATATTTGAATTTAATGAAAGAAATATCAATGCTTGGTTTTTGAGCCATAAATTTTGATCTATGTAGAATTTGATGTTGTAGTAAAAATAAAAGTTGTAGAGGACTTCAAGTTAATTTTTTAAATATTCAATTTAAGTTTTGAATGTTTGTACAGTCAAAGTTAATAAGCTCTAAAGTTTATTGTGTGTTCGTTCATGCTCTTTAAGTAATTCGAGAAGGGTGATTGAGTTGTTCTTGATGGTATTTTGATGTTTTGAGATGAGATAACTATCAGAGAGTGTTTTAGACTCCATGAAAACCATTTATGTGGATTATCAAGGTTTGATATATCATATTCAATATGATCAAAGGCTTAGAAGGTTAATGTGTGTTCATTCATGGTAGTTATGTGCACGTAATATTGTTTGAGTGAATTGAGATTTATCAGAAAGGTGTTGTGAAGGTTTTTATCACTTAAGGAGGACCTATATGTTTTTTAGATGGGTCCATGTATTTTAAAGTGTTCTTGTGTTCTTATTTGTCTTAAAAAAGTGTTAAAGAGGTGAATGGGTCTCCATAGGACCTAAAAGGTGACTTAGGCCTATTTAAAAGAGGGTTGTGCTTAAAGGTGACCCATGTTAGATGCCTTAAGGGTGAAGGCATATGTTATGGTTGATAATAAATGTTTTTATCATAATAATCATGAAGACTCTATAAAAGGAGAAACCAAATGTGATGGTTTCAAGGCTTGTTGAATATACTTGTGTAGACTTAAAGAATATGTGTTGAGAGAAAGATAGAGACTTGTATGAGTTGAGTGAAGAGAAGGTGTATGATGTGTGGATTAGTTAAGAGGTAGTTTAGAGAGAGGATTATGTGGATGACCTTTTGTTCATGTCTCTATTGTGATTATAGAGTCATTTTAGGTTTGTGTCTGAGGATGAGTATAAAATCTTAGAGAGATCCAAAAGGGTGCTTTGGATGAATTACCTATGTGAAGTAAGGCTGAGAGAGTGTTGAGGATTGAAGAGAGGTGTTATACATTATGACTCCATTAGATTGATATGTAATAAAAATTCTAGATTTTTTGATTTCATAGGTGTTGTGTGGGTGCTCAACATCTAGAGTAAGTGGGTGTTTGTTCATATTTAGGGGTGGGTGCTCCTTGTGAAGTGGATGCTTCACTAAAGTGGTCTCTTGTTTGTAATAATCTTATAATACAAGTAGTCCATGTGTTTTTAAGCTTGAGAGTGGGTTTTATTCCCCATGAGGGTTTCCCATATGAACTATGTGTTGTGTGTTTAATCTTGTGTATGCATTGAATGAATGAGCTCTCTTGTTAATGTTTCTTGATCAAGTTGATATATTTTGATTAATTAATAGTCTAAAATGATTGGAATTAAATTTAAATATTACCATAATTGATTCACCCCCCCATAGTGATTTTACCTCTAAAAATTGATATCAGAGTAGGACCTTCATTATAAGTTTAACCAATTGAAGGTGATCTAAGGTATAATAAAGAAAATAAATAGATGAAAGGTTACTCTACAAAGAAATCACCATTATTTAATGGGTAAAACTATGCTTTTTGGAGTGCAAGGATGAGGACATACATCATGTCTCTAGGATTTGATTTTCAAAAATATATCATGGATGGATATACTACACTAGCTACTCCTCTAACTAGTGTTGATGACATGAAGTTGAGTGAGAATAACTCAAAATCTATAAATTTTATCATTTGTGGTCTATCCAAGGCTAAGTTCACCAAAGTAATCCATTATAAATATACTAGGGAAATTTAGGTCAAATTATAGACTATCTATGAAGGAGACTCATGGGTAAAATTAGCCAAGTTCTAGACCTACTATTAAAACTTAGATTTGTACCCTTGAGTAGATGATTATCTCTCCTCATCCAAGTGGCACAATGGAAACATCTCTCTTGATGTGGGTTAAAATTTCATTGAGATGAATCTTTAGATAAGGGGCTAGCTTTCCTTGATGCACCTTTAAATCTCTCTCTCTAACTTAACAATTTATGTATGAAAAGGGTTAAAGAAAACAACTAAGAAACCAAATGGTGATGAACCATTGTATAATTTCCTCCCAATTGATTGAAACCACTATTTAAATACAAACAAGGTGTTTCTCACACAAGACTCATAACTCAAGATTCATTACTATATCAATGTTTCATATACTAGATTCAAGAAGGTATATGATTCTTAGGAAGGGAATGAATGATTCCAAAGAGGGATATAATCATGTACCACTTCTAGGATATCTCTACACTTAGAAAATAATACTCTAAAATACTTGCAACAATATCCTTTATACAAATTGGTAGACCATCAAGAGTACAAGCTAGAAAAGACAATCTTTCACTAGACTAGACCAACAAGATTCAAGTCATTATTGAATATTATAGTATATGAATGGAAACAACACTTGTATATTTCTTCAAGAATTATTCAAGTATAAATCTATCTAGAGTTTTCCCAATAACCAACTGAGGCTCCTAAAAGAGACAAAAGAATGCATATATATAGCTTTTGAGAGAGGAGTCAAACAAAGGAACTCCAAAGGTCACTTGAACATGTGTCACCTTGAGAATATCAGTTATAATTACATGTGAAAGAGGAGTGAGGTGAGTCATGCCATGTCAGGAGGTTTACTTATCCAAAATAAGTCATGAGAATGGTAACAAGTGGCATAAAACCTTTAGAATTGGCACATGAAACTACCTCCATCAAAGACCATCCATGAACATTTGAAACTGAAAATAGGAGAGTCAACACATAGCACTAATCAATGTAAATGGAACTCATTATGAAAGTTAGAGAATTTTTTTCCCTAACTTCCAATCATACTTTAGACATCTATGTTTGTCGATTTCATGGAAGCTCTTTGATTTGGTTGGTTTCCAACAATAACTCAAACCGTTGACTTGTCCACTTTTTGCTTGCTTTGTCTGTGCATTAGATGCTTAAGATTATACCATTTGTTACCTCTAAATTTTCCCTTAGGTTTCCATCAATCCTTATTTGACTCCAATGGCTAGTTTTCATAGTTTGAAATTGATGTTTGTGGGGTCATCACCTTCCTTATTCATTCAAAACATTTTCCTCAGACTTAAGTTTATTTTGAACTTTTTCCAAGTGATATTTAACTATGGAAAGTGCCCTCAGAATCATGTAAAGTGCCCCTTCAACTTTCCTAAAAACACCCTTCCCAAAAGTAAAAAATACCCTTCAAAGAATTTGAAAAGTATCGTAGACTTTCTCAAATGGACATTCAAATTTTTTGCAAATGAATCCTCTAAAATAAAAATTGTCCATTTGGGTTTTGTGTAAAATGCCCTTTCAAAAGGAAAATATCCTTTGAAAACTTTTCAAAGGAGCATTCAGAAAGATTGAAGTGACCTTTGGAAAATTTTCAAATGGCCTCTTCAGAAAGATTAAAGTGGACCATTTCCTATAGAAGCACCTTTTCAAGAAAATTGTTTCAAACAAAATGTCTAAAATAATCCCTTTAGAAAGATTATGTGGATAATTTTCCTAAAATAAATCTAAACCTTATCTCAAAAAATATATCCTTCAATGAAATTATTTCTAACAAAATGTCTGAGAAAATTCTTGACACTTGAATAAAAAGCCTAAAATAAATCTCTCAAAAGAATTAACACTTGTATTTTTGCCATGGGTTTTGTATATAACACCTCCTCTAAAGGAATTTTGTATACTGGACCTAGCAAAAAGGTATATACTTAGACAAATGAGCTTGAATTACTAAGTTTAGAAATATTTTCAAATCAATTCTTTGAACATGAATAACTTTGCTCTTGCTTCAATGAAGGACCTCAAACTTAGTACACAACAACCTTAAACTAGGATGAACAAACCCACATGACCAGTTTCCTTTTTAACTATTGCATGTGCAAGATTTAGCACTATGAAAATGCTCTTTAAACCCTACTCAGACCTCTTAGAATGACTCAAATAAAACTAAAATGGACATAAACAAGTAATTGATCAAATCTAATAACAGTCATATTATGTTGAAGAAACTGAGGTCACACTAAGACATGATATTCACCCCTAAAAGATATAAAGGCCAAATTTTCATATAGGGGTGCCCAATTTTGACCTGTAGGGTCAAAATTTGGTCAACAAATTGGTGACTCACATGGGTAGTATGCTTTTTATACTAACTATACCAATAGCCTTATCAGTCCATTAGGATTATGGAGTCATCTTAGGATTGAAATAAATAAGAAACCTTGACCATGATTCAGAACTTGATCAACAAGACAACTAGTTACCACCTCAAAACACACAAGGGATAAAACAAACACACACAAAGACCAAATAAAACACACCTATGCTACTAAGCACCTAGGAGAACTGAACACAATAGAAAGAAAACAAACTATATATAGCTAAACAGGTATGCTCTTCCCCCTCCTATATCAAAGGTAAAAAATGAAAATCCTCTCACTTCATGGCATGAAGGATTGGATGAGTCAAGAAGCCTTTTGTCTCTGATCATTTCTACCTCCTTGCTTGTCACAAAGTATACCAACATTATTGGCATGATGTTCATTAAGAACCAAACAAATCAAAATAATCTAACCAAGGAAATGGACTCTTCCTGTACATGATCACTTGCTTCATGTTGTTGCCCATTCACTTTCTCATTAATAACTCCCATCCTCTCTATAGGAGTGATTTAAAAAGGATTGAATCATGTTCATTAAAAACTTTAGGATAATATGATCTTTATACATCCTTCAAAAGATGATGAGTTCTTTCTATAGGGAGATATCCCCTCTTGATGACTTAAAATATATCATTCTTAAATTCACAATCCTCTTGAAAGAATAAAAATGAAATCTTGTTTATCCTTTGCATACTTACTTGAGTTCTAATTCCACCTTCTCCATCTTTGACCAATTGATATCTTCCTTGAGGAGGAGTATAACTTGCTCTAATGAATTCAAACAAGTCATACAAAGTTTGATCAAGAACCTCTCCTAGTCTATCCAGAGTATCTTTCAAAGTAAGAAAATAATCAATGATCATTTCCTCCTCATCAAGTATGGAGGAAAAATCTTGTGAATTGTCTTTTTGTTCACCTAGGGGGTACCTATGGCGATTTCCTCCTCCTCATCTACATTCATGAAATCTCCTTGATCAGTCATGAATTAAGCATATTCTTCTTCACTTGGCTTTCTTAAGATAGGTTCCTCAACATAAGGAAAACATTATTCATCAACAAAGCAAGGGAATTTAACATAAGGACTCTCAAAATTAGATGGGGAATGGAATGTAAGGGGTTATTTTGAAAACTCATGAGAAAGAGGGGGAAAACCTTGGGACAAAATCACTTGATTCTCTTCCTTCCACTTGACCAACATCAAAATTAGCTTGAGGACTCTCTTAATGAAAGGTAAATGGGGTGTGTTTAGGCGTATGATCTTCATTTAGGTCTAAACCTTACATCTCACCTTGACTAAACAACCTCATCTTTGCCTCTAATTCCTCAATTTGTTAAGCTAGATTCTCTTAGAAGAGTCTCTCTTGGAGCTCATAGGAATCATCATAGATATGGGGAGTACATAAAGAATGCCATAGATTAAAAGAATATTTTTGAGGAAGGGTGGAAGGGACTTGAGAAGGACTAGCTTCATTTTTCACTTCACACTCTTGAAAAATACTCTTCTCTTCTTTCTTGCCCCATGATTTCAATATTTCACTCCAGCTCATGATCTTAGGATTGAGACCCTCTTCTTGAAGAAAGTTAGGAAAGGTTTGTATAGGATCAAGATCCTCTTAAATTTCATATTATTTGACAAAAATTTTATCCTATTTATGATAGGTAGCAACTTCATTCACTTTCTCAAGATCTTTAGCTGGTTCATGATAGACATTTATCTAACTTGGAATCTTGACATCATGTTGAGGGGCTTGAGAAGGTTGAGGGAGACTAGGAAGAGTTTACACATGCACAAGAGGAGTTACTTAAGGATGAATTTTTTGGTTTTCAAAGGAAATAGGATGAAATTATTCAAAGGAGGGATCACAATCTAAGGAATTGAAATATTTAGTCTCCATAGAAGGCTATTTTAATATCCTTTGGTATTGGATTGATAAGTGTAAAGGATTAACAAAATGAGTAGTTAGTTTTGGTATAGGATAAAATGTGTTATATGGGCTACAAGGTTGACTCACTTTATTTTGGTGAGCGAGTGCTATTTTATAGAAGGGATTCGATGTACAAGAGGAGGGTTTCTTTTATATGGTAGAAGGTTGTCTTGGGATGGAAAAAGGTATACAAGGCTGATTATGTTGAGTGGGTTGACTCCTCCATCTTACTAGTTTCTCCTTCATGGATTGCATGGCTTGAGCTTGTCTAAAAAAACACTCCTTATACATTAGCTCTTGTTGATATCTATTTTTCTCATTTAACCTATCTATCTCCAACATTTTCTTCTCAAACTCCAACATTATCTCCCTAGCACTCTTGGATTAACTAGGAGAAGGACAATTAGGAGTGTTACTTGAGGTGATTCCATGAAAAACATGAGATTGATCAAAACTATACGAAGGAAAATAAGGGCCATACTGCTCAATAATGGGACTATACATACCAAATATGATTTCTTGATATACTAGGGTTACTTGACCAACTGATTCAACTTAGAGTCTCCATTAGTGTTGATTGAAATGCTTCCAAAAGGCTGATTGGTCGAAGAACACACCAAGAATTATTCACCTCATTAGACAAATAGTCCCACTATGCATGCCAAAAACTATTGACACTTATATTCACACGCTTGAGGAGATGTTCAACATTCCATATCCAAGTGGCATAATGGAAACATCTCTCTTACTGTGGATGACAATTTCATTAAGATGAATCTCTAGATAAGGGGCTAGCTCCCCTTGATGCACCTTTAAAGCTCTCTCTCTCTCTAACTTAACAATTTGTTTATGAAAAGGGTTAATGAAAATAACTAAGAAACCAAGTGGTGATGCACTAATGTATAATGTTCTCCCAATTGACTGAAGCCACTACTTAAATATAAATAAGTGTTTCTCACACAAGACTCATAACTCAATATTCATTACTACATCAATGTTTCATATGCTAGATTCAAGAAGGTATATGATTATTAGGAAGGGAATTAATGATTCCAAAGAAGGATACAATCATGGACCACTTATAGGATATCTCTACACCTAGAAAATAATACTAGAAAAGACCTGCAATAATCTCCTTGTTGCGAATTGGTAGACCATCAAGAGTACAAGATAGAAAAGATAATATTTCACTAGACTAGACCAACAAGATTCAAGTCATTACTTAATATTACATCATATGAGTGGTAAAAACACTTGTGTATTTATTCAAGAGATATTCAAGTATAAATATGACTAGAGTTTTCTTAATAAACAGTGAAGGCTCCTAAAAGAGTTGAAAGAATGAATATATATAGATTTTGAGAGAGGATTCGAAAAAAAGAAGTCCAAAGGTCATTTGAACACATTTCACCTTGAGAATATTAGTTACAATTACATGTTAAAGAGAAGTGAGGTGAGTCATGCCATGTCAGGAGGTTTACTTGTCCAAAACAAGTCATGAGAATGGTGATAAGTTACATAAAACCTTCAAAATTGTCATAGGAAACTACCTCTATGAAAGACCATCCATGAACATTTGGAACTAAAAATAGGAGAGTTGACACATAGTAATTCTCAATGGAAATGGAAATCATTACGATAGTTAGAGAATTTGTTTCCTAACTACCAATCATCCTTTAGACACCTATGGTTGTTGATTTCATGGAATCTCTTTGATTTGGTCAGCTGCCAGCAATAACTTGAACTATTGGCCTCTCCATTTTTTGCTTGCTTTATCTATGCATCAGATGCTTGGGATTCTACCATTTGTTACCTCCATGTTTTCCCTCATGTTCTCATCAAGCCTTTTTTTACTCCAATGACTAGTTTTCATAGTTTGAAATTGATGTATGTAGGGCCATCACCTTCCTTATTCATTCAAAACATTTTCCTCAGACATAAGTTTATTTTAAAAAATTTCCAAGTGATATTTAACTATGGAAATTACCCTTTGAATCATGTAAAGTTCCCCTTTGTTTTTCTTGAAAACACCCTTCCCAAAATGAAAAAATACCCTTCGGGGAAATTGAAAAGTACCATCATCTTTCTGAAATGGACCTTAAAAATTCTTGTAAATGAATCTTCAAAAAGGAAAATTGTCCCTTTAGGTTTTTTGTAAAATTCCCTTCCAAAAGGAAAATACCCTTCAAAAAATTTGTAAAGGACTATTCAAAAATATTGAAGTGCCCTTTGAAAAAGTTGCAAATGACCCCTTTGGAAAGATTGAAGTTAACCATTTCCTTTAGAATCACCTTTTCAAGAAAATTATTTTGAACAAAATATCTGAAACAATCCATTTGGAAAGATTGTGCAAACAATTTTCTTGAAATAAATCTAACCCTTAGCTCAAAAATTTATCCTTCGAGGAAATTATTTTAGACAAAATGTTTGAGACAATTCCTAACACTTGAAAAAAAATCCCAAAAAAAATCTCATAAAAGAATTAACACTTGTACTTTTACCATAGGTTTTATATGGAACACCTCCTCCAAAGGAATTCTATATACTAGACCTAGATAAATGGTATATACTTAGATGGCCGAGCTTGAATGATTAAGTTTAGAAATGTTTTCAAAGAAATTATTTGAACATGAACAACTCTGCTTGTGCTTCGATAAAGGACCTCAAACTTAATACATAGGAACCTTAAACTAGGATTAACAAAATCACATGATCAACTTCCTCGACAACTACTGTGTATGCAATATCTATCACTATGAAAATGCTCTTTAAACCCCACTCAAACCTCTTCAAATGACTCAAATTAAAGTAAAAGGGACCTAGACAACTAATTGATCAAATCTAATAGCATTCATGTTACGTTGAAGAAACCTGAGGTCACACTAAGACATGATATTCACCTGTAAAAGATCTAAAGGCCATGGTTTCATATAGGGGTGCCCAATTTTGACTTGTAGGGTCAAAATTTAGTCAAAACCTACCAAAGGCAATTTATGAGTCTCAAGATGAAGGAAAAAGACACTATGGCATCCTATCTTCTAAAGGTTTATGAGGTAATAACTATGATTTGAGGTCTTAAATAGATGATTTATGAATATATTATAGTTTAGAAGGTATTGAGGACCCTTACACTCAGGTTTGATTCAAAGGTTTCTAATATAGAATAAAGTCATGATCTCACTCAAATGAAGATGGATGAATAACATGGGATTATTGCTGCCTATGAGATGAGACTTGATGAGGATAGACCTCCTAAGAAAGATGTTGCCTTTAAGGTGATAAAGGAGACAAAATCAAAGAATATCAAGTTAAGTCTTGAAGATTTTGATATTAATGAAGATCAACTTGAAGCCCTAATTTCAAGAAAAGTAAATGTAGGATCAGGTAAGTATGAAGGAATAATTCATTTCAATTTTTTTTCATGTGGTAAAGTTGGTCACTTTGTAGCTAGATGTCCTAGTAGAGACAAACTTGAACACAAAGAAGCTTCTAAGGAATCACATGAGGTTGAATACAAGAAATTTGAGGGTCTTATCAAGTATAGAAAGTTATTAAATAAGAAAAATGGAAATAAGGAATCATACAAGGGAAGTAAGATCCTTTACCATGAAGAAGATAATAACTCAGCTATAAAATAAGTTACCGCATTTGACAGTGATGATTATTTATATAATGATGACAAAGAGACATTGTTCATGTCTTTTAGTGATGATGAAGGTGAATGTTATTTAAGCAAAGATTTATTTGGTAGAGATATCTTAGAGGAAGAAGATGATAAAGTCACTATTGAAGAAAAATATCTAGAAACTATGGAAGAAATGAAGTTAATACAAAAGAAGAACAAAAAAAAGGATGTCTTCATCAAATCCCATTAGGAGAAAATTGAACTATTTGAAGGCTAAGTAATGAAGTCATCGAGTATGATGAGATCACAAAAGAACTTGAAACTCAAGTTTGTACTCTTGATGAAGAAGTAAAGAGTAATAATGAGGAGTGTATCATGTATTAAACAAAGATAGAGTCTTTGCAAATAAAACCAAGTCAAACTATAAGTAGATATACAGATGATTAAAAAGATAAGGAGGATTGTGAGATTGAATTGAGGAATGCTCTTAAATATATAAATATTAAGAAGAAAAAGAAAAAGAATATGATATCAAAAATCAAGGATTATGAAGATCAATTGAGTGTGTTTGAGGAAAGACTGATTGAAGACACCAAGGAGCATGAAGATATAGTCAAACATTTTAGTTATCAATTGGAAATCCTATCTACAAGCATGAAAGCTAAATAAGATGATTTTTTAAGGTATGTGATTGAAAATGATCCATTAAAATTTGAATCAGAGAAGACTTCATGACAGGTGATGCCATTTATGAAGTTTGAAAAGAGCTCAAATGATCTTGATAATATTTTGAGTAATCAAAAAAATGCTAGTGATAGATATGGACTTGGATACAAATAATAAAAAGAGCATGTAACTCAAGACAATGTAAAGGCTGAAATGAATAAAGACAATCAGACCTTAAAGATCAGTCACCAGTCAATGAATGAAGGTGTTGGTAGAATGAAGATGAATCAACTTAGACAACCAAATGCCATGAGGTATGCAAAGTTTAATGGTTGATGTTATACTTGTAATTAATTTGGTCCCTTGATAGAGAGTGTAAAATATCTTCAAAGAATGAGTTTGCATGAAATTATGAGAAAGACAATGGAAATAATAAATAAAATAATTTCTCAAGATAATCAACAAGTTCATAAGGGAAGAATGACATCATTTGTTACAAGTGTCAAGGTTTTTGTCATATTGCAAAGTTTTTTAATACCCTCATTAGGAGACCAAATGATCAGGTACATGAATGAATTCATGAAACTTCAAGGAATAATCATATATCTAAAGTTATGTATAGTCTAAGAAACCTCATTTGTTTCAAATGTCATGAGATAGGTCACATAGTAAGGTTCTGCAAGAAGGTTCTACAAGAATAATCAGTGTTCAACTTCAAATACTACTAATCCTAACACAAACAAAAGGAGACATAGGGAATGGAGGATTAAGAAAGTAAATGGAAAGAAGGCTCAAGGTGGAATATTTTCCATGATAGAATAAAGAATAAGGTAAATTATCAAGGAACAAGCCTTATTTTCCCAAATGGGCAAGGAAATTGAGCTAGATCCTGAGATAAAAGAAAAGAAGAAAGATGAGAACTTGGTCAAGATCAATATAAAGATGAGGAAGGACTACAAGCCAAGTAAATACATGGAGATATGGGATTATCCTAAGTTTTGGGATATTTATTCCCTCTGTGATAATTGGGTGTCTCTATCTATGCTTCTTAAGATACATTTCATATGTGGAAGCATGTATGTGTGCAAGGTTTGTAGGCTATGTATGGAGTTTTTCAGATGTCATTTGAATAATTAGAAGTTTTATAGGTGTATTAATGGCATAAAAAGGTATGATAATTTTATTTAGATGATCTTTAGGTGTTTTCAAGCTTTGAAGTTCTTTTGTGTGTAATTGGATATTTTTGTTTGTCCTCAGGTTTCCCAGTTTGTGTTTAAGGGTATGCAAGTCAAAAACCACGATATAGGAAGAATAGGATCCCAAAGGTGTCTAAGATCAAATTTTGGTTTATAAGTGTGTATTGATGACCTACAGGTGTGGGAAATGTTTTATAGGTGAGATTTGACCCTAAGGTGATGTGTTGACTGAGTTTTTCTTGTAAAACTAAATGTTTTGGCCTTTGTTAAAAAATGGTTTTCCTATTGAATTAAGGTATAAGTCTACTTAATCAGTTGAAATGGCCAAATGGGTGCTCAAAATGTTTTTAACATTCTTCTAAACGTACATGGTTGGTTTCATAGAGGAGGATTTGTGTAAATAGAGGGTTAATTGACTAGTAGGTTTGTGAAGGAAGTATGTTATAGAGGAAGAGTTGAGTGTTTCTTTCTAACATGTTTAAGGGGACATGTGAGTGTACTCCAAATATGAAATTTAAATCCATGAAAGATCATACATAGAAATGTATGGGCTTTTCAAGGTCTAGGTAGGGCTACAAGGCCTTTAAGCAAGGATAGTATGAAGAAGTGGACTTTTTGGTCATTTTCTCCAAAAATCCAAGATGATTTGAAATGCTCAAGGGGTGCCTAAGTTCAAATGACCTAGGTGATGTTCCTCTTAGTGTTCTCAAGGTGAGTTCAAGTAGTTTTTGATGTTTTATTGTGTTTTGTCTTTATAGAGTAGACTCTGATCAAAGAAGAGTGTACTATTGGAGCATGTTTAAGAAGTTTAAGGTAAGAAGTAGTATGTATAGTGTTAATAGGAGTTTTTATAATCTCTCAAAAGTGGTCCTTTCATATTTTTAGTCTTGAAATCTTTGTTTATATTGGTGTATATCAAAGACAAGATGACTTGAGATGGAACATGGATTTAAGGGGAGATTTCTATGCTTTGTGGGTAGCTTGATAGGTCCAAGGATCATAGAAATCCCAGTTTAGATGGATGCATGTCAAAGGGGAAGTCATTGGTTATTTTGCCTATAAGTATAGATCCTTTATCATTTATGTCAAAGGGGGGGAACAATTAGAAAGGATGAATTATTCAGATTGAGAGAAGACATTTTGAGTGTGGTTTACGATCAATGACAAAGGGGGAGACTATTAGACATGGTCATTTATTTCTTTAGTTGCCATTGATGTCAAAGAGAGTATGTGGTATTAGTGCATGAATGACAAAGTGATCAGATGGATAGCTTGGAGAGATATGGCACAAGTGCATGTCTATAAGGACAAATAAGAGGTTGTAAGGCATCTATAGATGTCTTGGAGGAGATTTGGTATGTTTTGTGATCATTTGGAATGATAAAAATGCATCTTATAGCTTAAGAGAAGCTAGACTGTCACTACACATCATGCATATATGAAAGATCTGATAAGTTTGAGAATTTATTTTAGGTACACATAAAGTTAATATTGGTCAAAGGATTACATATATTTTTTATCTATAGTGACAAGAAGCTAAATTGAAAATTTGGAGTCTTGAAATGTTATCTAGCTCAAGATATAAATCTCTAGCAGACTATAATGGGTTAGAGACCATCAAGTTTAACCACATCGAGGACTGATGTTATTGGTCTAGAAGAGCCAATAGTGAGTGCTTAATCATACATATTAAAATCAATGGTCCATATGAAGTCAAATTTTCAAAGGTTGTACATGTAGGTGATAAGTGTCATAAGATCATTCATCTAATAGAAGATCAATGGTGAGTAGTGGTTCATACTGACAAAGATCAATGGTGTAGGATAAGTCAAAGAATCAACAATGCACATGAGACTACCAAATGGCACAATCATAAGGGACTACCAATAAAGTACTTAGAAGGCATGCGAGGGTGATAAATATCTTAATCTCAAGAGTTATGAGAAAGATATAATGGTGTGAACTATAATATAAAGACTAGGATTCTTAGTAGAGATCAATGATGTGTATTTAGTGAAGATTGCTAGAAAACATGAGATGAGGTCAACATGTTTAAGGTTTAACATTTGGACAATAGAGCACTACAAGTTAAATTTTGAGCTACTTCTAAAGAATATTGATGGTTCAAGTTGAGTGAAGAATAAGAAATATGTTCTAAGTGACCGAGGTTTAACTGTGACCATTTGGATTTAAATATTTGAATTTAATAAAGGAAAGACCAATGCTTGGTTTTTGAGCCATAATTTTTTATTTATGAAAAATTTGATGTTTTAATAAAAATAAAAATTGTAGAGTACTTCAATATGTTTTTGGAAATATTCATTTGAAATTATAAATGTTTATACAATAAAAGTTACTAATCTCTAAATTTGAATATGTGTTTGTTCGTGCTCTACAAACAACCCAAGAAGGGTTATTGAGTTATTCTTGCTGGTATTTTGATGTTTTGAGATGAGATAACTATTAGAGAGTTTTTTAGACTCCATGAGGACCATCTATGTGGATTATAAACATTTTATCAATCATATTCAATATGATCAAAGGCTTAGAAGGTGAATTTGCGTTTGTTCATGGTGGCTATGTGCATAAAATGTTGTTTGAGTAAATTGAGCTTTATTAGAAGGGTACTGTGATGGTTGTTATAACTTAAAGAATACCTCTAGATTATGTGGAATGGGTCTATGTGTTTAAAAGTATTCTTGTGTTATTAGTTTTCTTAGAGAAGTTTCAAAGAGGTTAATGTGTCTTCATAAGACCTTAAAGGTGACTTAGGCCTATTTGGAAGAGGGTTGTGCTTAAAGGTGACCAATGTTAGATACCTTAAGGGTGAAGGCATGTGCTGTAGCTGAAAAGAAAGGTTGTGATCATAATAATCATGAAGACTCTATAATATATGAAACCAAATGTGATGGTTTCAAGGCTTGTTGAATAGACTTGTGTAGACTTAAGGAATATGTGTTGAGAGATAGATACTTGTATGAGTTGAGTGAAGAGAAGGTGTATGCTATGTGGATGAGTTAAGAGGTAGTTTAGAGAGAGGACTATGTAGATGAACTTTAGGTCATGTATCTATTATGATTATAGAGTTACTATAGGTTTGTGGTTGAGGATGAGCGAAGAATCTTAGAGAGATCTAAAAGGGTACTTTGGATGAATTGCCTATATGAACTAGGGTTGAGAGAGTATTGAGGATTGAAGCGAGGTGTTATACATTGTGAATACATTAGATTGATATGAAATAAGAATTATAGATCTATTGATTTTATAGATGTTGTGTAGGTTCTCAACATCTAAATCAAGTGGGTGATTGTTAATACTTAGGGGTGGGTACTCATTGTGAAGTGGGTGCTTCACTAAAAGGGTCTTTTATTTGTAATCATCTTATAGGACAAGTAGTCCATGTCTTTGTAGGATTGAGAATGGGTTTTATTACCCATGAGGGTTTTCCATAATAATTATGTGTTGTGTCTTTGATCTTGTGTATGCATTGAATGAATGATCTCTCTTGTTAATGCTGCTTGATCAAGTTGATATATGATAATTGATTAATAGTCTGAAAGGTTTAGAATTAAAGTTAAATATCTACCATGACTAATTCACCCCCTTCTCAGTGATTATACCTCTAATAATTTGTAGGTACCTACGTAGGAACCTAAATATGCTATGTAGGTATACCCTCTCCACACTTACCTCTATCCAATACTCGATCAATCAATGGTTCCTTTGTATGATTAGTGAGGGAGTGATAAGTCCTAGTAGAGAACACACTAGGAAAAGTATTTATAATAGTGGGCATCTTCTATGAAGGTTGATGGACCATGTTTTCATTATAAGGATCAACATGGGATGACTCAACCCTATTAGATGAACCTATAAGAGAAGTATGTGAATGAGTTATGGATGCCTATTTTTTAAATTTAATAATTCCTTGATTTATTGTGTAAGATTTTACTCAAGGGAAAAACACACATTATCGCGATGACCATTAATACCATGATAAGTAAAAAAGTGGTGTCCTTTTACCTTCTAAATCTATCATGAACCAACCTTATGGCCCTTTAAGATATTTGATTTATAGTTGTTTATCATGTTTTGATAGCACATTGACTATTGACAATTGATACTAGTTCTATTTCAGATGTTGAGATGTGAGATGATAAGTTTATAACTATTATAAATTATTTTACTCATCCTAATTGATAAGTGATTATTATATGAAGGTATGATCATGGTTGAGATGTTCTACTAATAGGTGTAGATGTTCCCTTGTCATTACAATAATTTGTTATTATGATGGTTATGTTGTAGATGATGATCTTATTTCATTATTTTATCATGTTACTAGTATTTTCAACCTTAATTGAATTATTATTAGAATTATTATTTTATTATTTAGACACTGTTGATATTGTCCTTTTGTGACCTCTGGAATAGGGGTATATGAGCTAGGTTTGAGGTAGATTTTGATATTTAGGTAATAGCAAAGGGATATTGAGCACTTGGATTG
The DNA here is from genome assembly GCA_037957365.1 of Torreya grandis. Classification (NCBI taxonomy): domain Eukaryota; kingdom Viridiplantae; phylum Streptophyta; class Pinopsida; order Cupressales; family Taxaceae; genus Torreya; species Torreya grandis. The sequence continues at coordinate 521,942 of JARHVA010000219.1, read as the reverse complement.
ATACCACTAGGTATTGAAAAGTGAAATAGAAACCATCAGTCTTTTCTTACCCTACTTGTTGTTCTTATTTTATAATGTCTTTAGGTGTGGACTTCATTAATGTTCCTATCTTTATTACTTATTCTTACTTATTGTTTACATATTATTTTACAATTTTTTATCCTATTCATGTGGATTCATTCCTTTTTGTCTCCATCATCCCTTATTATGACCATCTATTCTCACCTTCCTTGGTGTCAATTTTGGTTTTGTGTGTGGGGTCTCTTAGAATGATGGAGGACATAACCCCTCATGGTATGTTGATGTTAGAATCCCATCGAGTGTTTTGTTTCAAACCTATTTGAGTATTACTTGGTCCCCATGGATTATTTGATTGGTCATTTGACCTTAGACATGGCATTTGATTTTGGAGGTTGATTTTAATCTTTTATTTTGATGACTTGATGGTGTATGGGCCATTGACTTACCTTAACATGATGATGTTTTGGCAGTTGGTGGTTATGGGAGTGTGTTCATTATTTTGTTTTTATTTTATGGTTGACCCTAAGCTAGAGGTTTTTGATGAAAGTGCCATAGTGGGGGACCCTATTGGCTTTGTTGGAACTCACAAGCTAGGAAAAACCCTAGGTCAAACTAGCATGGGCTAGACAAAATTTATTGGTGGTGTTGGGTTGCTGAGAGGCCAAGCATGGTGAAGGAGGTAGAAGGGAGTTAGATGTGGAGAGAGGGGAAAGAGAGGTGACAAAGAGAGAAAGGGATGGTGGAAGGATAGATAAAATAACTTTGGAACCCATCAATCTCTAGATAGACATCTATCTCTCTCTCTTCCTTTAATAGGGGATGACACTTTGAAGGATTTTTAGAATCATCCATATTCACAAAGGGCTTGCCCTCTTCTCATGGTAGCCGACTGTAATTTGGTGGCAAGTAAGTCACATCTTGAACTTTGGATGTATGTATTTTATGGTTATAGACTGATGGTTATTCTAAAATAAAGGGAAAAATTAAATGAACCATCATAGGTTCATGGTGAAGTTAATAGACTTCACAATGAACCCCTGATGTCTTTAATCAAATTACATTTGATTTGGTTCTCTTTCATTGAAAAATAAAAATGAAAATTATTATTAAGAAATGGGAAATGGATTATTGTTTATGGGTGTTGATCTTACCCAAATTTTATTTGTTGGGTTATTAAAATTTTGCCTTGCTATGTCTAAATTGAGCTTGGCAAGCTTTTATTGAAACCTAATTTTGTATTCCTTTAGCATGGTGAATTGATTTGGAATTTGTATGTTGATTCCCATCTTGTTTGTAAGCTCGATTGAGCTAAAATTTATAATTCTACTTGCAACTCATCCTAGTTTTGGGAAATCATATTTTTGGTTATTTTAAGGGCTTTTATTTTACCCTATTCTCCTTGATTGGTCACTAGAATTTGACCTAGTTATATGAGTCAAACTCAACAAGTTTTATTGGAATATATTTTTATTTATTTTGGTGTCTTGAATTGATTTAGGGTTTTTCATTATGGTTGAGGTATGGAGTATGAGATTAAAATGAAAGGAAAATATGATCCATTATAGGTTCACTATAGAGTCATGAGACTTCATAATGAACCCATAATGTAGCTAAAAATTGATTAACTCTATTAATTGGATATGAGCTTCGATTATGATTATATCTCTACTAATTTTGGTTTAACCCTTGAGATTTTTCATGAAATTAAACATATTATGTTGTGCTTGTTTAATAATGATGAATAGGTTTATTTTCATTTCATTGGTCTTGTTGAGTTAAAACTCTATTTTTGCATGGGTTGTATCATTCCTTGGTTTAAACTTGTAATGGTCAAGAAATTTTATTTTTATGTATTATGATGTATTTTGTCCTTGCTTATTAATTATTTTTAGATGTATGTATTCAGTGGCTCGTAGGAAATCTATTTTATTTTGTTCATAATTATATGATTCAGTGTGGTCATTTTTTTAATCTTTTGGTTGATACATTTATAAGATAAAATATCATCCTTATATGAAGGCTCTTGCTCTTGGTTATTATTTGATTGAATTGTTGATTTAAGCTATGTTGTTAGGATTTAATTTTTTGGTCTCTATCCTTCTTGGCCATTTCCTTTATATCTTGGTTGTGATCATCTTTCCTCTATTGCCCGAATGTCAAACTCCACCATTGAAATGATGGTTGGGGGTGGTGAAGGCCACTGATGGAGGGCTCATAAGACTAGTTTGGAGGGATTGATACACATGTGTAACATTGCTATTATGTAATTGAAATTTTGAGATGGTGTTAATTTTTTTGTTGGGTCAATATTAATGATTAGTTTTTGCTTAATTAGTTCCCTAGGAGATTAATATAAAAGTGGTGACTCCATTTTGTAATAATGTTATGATGGGCCTTTTTATGATGTTATATGTCCATTAGGGTTATATAATTATATAATTATTGTGTATGAATTATTCATGAAGTTGTAAAAATGTATATTTTAATGAAAGAGTTTATGTTATTCTTAATCCTTGAATTCATATGAGAGAACACTTGCATCCTCTCTTTGTATGCATTAAAATAATTAGAGGTTTTAGTTCCATGATGAAATTGCATAGATGTTTTGTAATATATACTAACTAGTGATACCCTTATGGCATGAGACGTAAATTTATATTTATATAATTACTCCTTGATTATGGTAAGGACTTGATGTTGCGTAACCATGTTTGTGAATTAACACTAAACCAAGAGGCATTTGTTATTCTCAAAACATGTTTAATGTCATGATAGACCTAGATTTTAAATCAACAACTGTGAGAAATTTATGCAATTAGCTATGATATAAATGCATATGCTTTGAAGTTATTATTATGATAGTTTAGGACTTAATAATTCATGTTGATTATGATGAATTAAAGAACTAAGGTGCAGCAGTACCAAGTTGATTTTCATGTATATATGATAGGATATTTTTCTTATGCTTGCAGCTATACTAACATCATTAATGGTATTTTATTACCCTAATCAAGGAAATTTTATCATAGTTATGGATATCCATATGGTTGTGGTTCCATTTATCAAGTTTATTCTATTGCATAAAGCAATTAAATAACATATGATTTATTGGTAGATTGTATCTTGCCTCCAAAGTTTGGCATAACCTAGTATAGTTTCCATATTTATTTTTTACTTAGATATCAATGCTAATGACTGGAGTTGGTTACAAGAAGGTTAATTTAGTGATGTAGATTATTTTTCTAGTGTTATAAATTTATTGTTTAGTTATTCTTATTTTAACCCTTGAATAGTGAAATGTTGGTTATACTAGGTATTGTCTATGTTGACTATGTTATCTTTAGTTAAACATGGCTCTTACATTATAACCCATCATATATGGACAATATGATGCAAGGATCCAACATCAAGGAATGTTCATAAATTTTTTATGAGTAACATCATCATAGATTGCCCTTTATGCCTTAGATGTTCATTCTATATGGTATGGGTTTTGATTATGCTTGGCTAAAATATTCCTTACTACTCTACAAAGCTTGAGAAAAAATATAAGATATTTTCATTTATGATACCTTTAAAATGTGTGTATAAATAGGTGACAACTGTTATGTTGATTTAACTAATTTATTATGTGATTATACTATTTTGGTCATGACTAGCAATATAAGATGAAACCTATGATCTCTTGTATTTAAAACCACCAAATGACATATGTAGGTTGAATTATTAATTTGGTTTAGCATCTGGACTGGTTATTGTATATTTGATGGCTTTATGGAATTTTAGAAGATTGGTGAATGATGTTCATTGAAGTATAACCACTGTTAATTGTATGCATTCTTAGTATTTTGGTCAATATATAATTGTGATAAACCCAATGATCAGTGGATGGGAGAGGACTCAAAAATAGTCTCATCTCATACGCACAAAGGGTCAAAAAATACCCTTTAGTAGATAATCAAATTTATTATTGAATTAATTATAATGAATAAGATTAAGGAAACTATTCAGTGGCTAATATCTAGTCTTGATGATTAGATAAATCAAATTAATGTTAAGGCCATTATAATGATCTAGGTGAAGTTAAGGAAATTATGTTAACTAGTTTATTTGAGGGCAACATGATGTAGGAATCCCAAATAGTGATCTTACATGAGATCACTATGGGTAGTAACACCTTAAGTTGCCTAGGAACCTCTACTTAGAATAAGAGCACTTAAGATATGGTTAGTAGCTAGAATTACATGATCAATGTTTAAAATGAAGCTTAATAAATTTTGGTAAATATTTTCCTTAATTGGTTGTGGAATTAATTTTTATTATGTTAGAATAAATGTTCATGGGGGTGATGTGATCCACCTCTATTTTAAGAGCATTGTGATTCTCCTAAACTCAATGGTAAATAATTTCATATGTTGATATGTATCTTAAATGGAGACATTGTCAAGTAAGAGAATGGTCGTGTAATGATTCCTGAACACTATGTATCATAGTATAATGATACAAAAAGGGTTAACACCAAAAATAAAATTTTATTGGGTAAAGTTCAATAAGATTATGGTACTTTGAGGCTCATGGTGTTTTACTTAGAAGTAGTTCTGTGATACTTGTTTACCGACCTTATAATTTGGATAATATCACTAAGAGAAGCTTAGTATGATGATTCTTATGTTGGGTTATGTAAACATCTTCACATTGGCTTGATGTATTTTCTTGTTTAGTTAAATTGTACACTTATTAATGGTTAGCATGGTGATCTATATTATTCTATATTTTATTCCTAGGGGTTTGTCAATCTCCACCTATGTTAACTTGGGATAATAGATGTATGAGGTCCTTAACAAGATGAGGAAAAAATATTATAAGCTATAAAATACCTAGCCTTAACCACCTTGTGTAATGGGATACTTAGGTATGGGTGAGGATCCTTAGGTGGTTTGATATGGAAGACATTTGCACTCTATAAAGTTTAGAGGTTAGTAGTGTGTACCGTACACTAATACCCCCAAATTCATTACCACTTCAATGGAGCCATACTTCCCTATGGAATCCTTTAGAGGTGTTTATACCTAGGTAAGTGCTCATGGTGACCCACATCTGGTTATAAGTTAACTTGAAAATTTGAATAAAGGTTTTATGCCTCATGTAGTTGTGAAGCTGGCCCTATACAGTGTTCTATTTTGTAATCTATAAAGCAATTCATAATTTTTTGGGGGTTGTTTCATCTAGTATTAGAGCCTATGCTTTAAGGTTTTGGATGAATTTTTGGCATGTTAAATTGATTTTAGCATATACATGAAAAGCTGGTTGAGATTTTGTGTGATTGTGCATACCTTTGTAAAGGGTTGGGCTTGTATAATATACTTTTATGTGGCTATAAATACACATAATGTAGGTGTGCATATCCTTGTGGAGGCTCATTTTATATCAACATGTATGTGCATGCTTGTATATGGATGAATAATGATTATATAGCTATGTTGCCTTGTTGAGATTGAATTGTCACATGGTATGTTTGAGTGTAAAAATATATGTATTATATTCCATAACAAGGTCATGGTCTAATCTATATAAAGTCACTTATCCTCTTGGGTGAATTAAATAGTGATTCATATGCAATCCTGAAGTGTTGGAAATTCTTGCATTATGGAATGTAAGTGTGTGCAAAAAATCAATAAATTTATGTAATGACCTTTTGATGTTACCCATAGCCTTGGTTGGGTCAACCCTTCCCTAATCAAGTTACATTAGGTTAAGCATCACCTATTAATGGTTGACTTGTATGGGCAAGTCGATGGGAGACTAGTGATAACCACTTCACCCTTACAATTGATGAAATGATGTTTAATATATATTGATTAACTTATATGGGTAAGTCGCTAGTAGATGCTTAGAACATTATGACCTTAGGAATATTGAGGGTTAGACTTAAACCTGGAGGGTTATATTGGGAGAGAGTATCTAATTTACTAGAGTAATTTAGGAAGACTTGGGATCTCCACTTATGAGGGAGCATATTAAACTGAATTAAGAGCTTAATCTTAATTATATATTTTTTCTCTTTTGAGTTATATAGAGAAGTAAATGGATTCATAAATCCAAAGGGCTGAAAATAAATGTGTGGGGATGTTTATTACTTATTTTTAATCTTTGATGTTATTTTGATCATGGATATGTTTACATCGGTGATGGTTATTTGATCATGGATAGGTTTATTTCCATGAGGTTGTCATGTTGACTATGGCTATGTTATGTCCATGGGGATGTGTATTTTGACTCTGACTAAGTTATGCATCCATGGGGGTGCTTGTTTGAAAACTTGTATATATTTTGAAACTCATGGGATGTTTATTATGATATAGATATGTCTTACATCCACGAGGATGATTATTGTGAGTTTAATTGAACTTTTTGATTGTGATAAATTGTAATTCCCATGGTAGTGGTATAACATTCACCTTATGCCTTAGCTAAGCCCACCCTTTCTCAAAGTGATTTTACATCAAAGCAAACATCACCATTTTACCTTTGACTTGTTGGATTAAGTCAATTGGAATAATAGCGATATAAACTTGTTGTTGGAATCATGAGATAATGCTTTGGTGGCCATTGAGAACTTTGCATGGGTGAGTTATCCAATGATGCTGAGGTATAATATCTTGGGAGCTTTGAGGGTGTGGACTAAGCCTAGAGGACTTGGTTTGGTGAGTGTGATTTACTTACTTACTTGGGAAAGATAGAAAGTTTTGGGGATCTCTTATAATTATTGATTAGCATGATCCATCTATCCATGATGTGTAAATATTGTTGGTAAATTTTTGAAAATTCATGGATATAGATTTTATGGGCCTTGTTGGAACACGTCTTTCTTAAGAGAAGGTGATTCTAATTGGATATCTCTGAGACTACTTGTGTTGTACTATATGATGGATATTTGGTGTCATTTAGATGGCATCTAGACATTGAATGACCTGATGGGAGTCATAGACCCTTGTGCTTCACTTTCATGTGTGTTAATTATTGTGATGTGAAAGTACCTTAGCATAATTACTAAAACACTTGAGTCACTTTTGCGTGACCTATTTTCATGTGGCTCCTCCTTGTATGTAAAATTGATATATTTTATTGATTATACTAAATCATGTAAATTTGTATATTTAATACATTGTGTGTATGTAGTTAGCCTTGTGGGTTCCACTTTGTCTTCTTGATATCAACATTGTTGTATGAGCACATTTATGCATGATTGCATGTTGTTAACCATGGAATGTGTGTATAATGGTAAATTACTTTTGTAATAGATGTCCAACTCTTGAAATCAACCATGTGAACCTTACTCTGATCTATGTTTTTAAAATTATTGTTTGAGTGTTTTGTGTACATACCTGGGATTAATTGGGACCTTGTGTTGTTAATATATTGGTATGTGGCCATAATCCACTCGTGTGATTTTTTCCTCTTGAAACCAACATATATTTGACTGAATTTACCAAGGTATGATGTTGTTCTATGTGGTGTAGTCCCACATCACTACTCTAGTAATGAGTATTGGTGCAAGTATGAGGTTAAGGGTAGAGAAGCACTATATCCATAATGATTTTGACTAGGTATGCACCAGGAAGTGTATTCTCTTATAGGCTAAAAATCCACTTTTTCCCCTTATATAAGTAACCACTTGATTCATTTAGAGTGTGCACCACATGTGCCACTAATTGGTTGTGGGATCTTAGTGCATAATGGTCACTTTATGGATTTAATGTTCATTTATCCACCTGTTAATGATTGTGGTAAAAACAACCCTTATGCAATTTTTATTGCTTAAACCTCATAAAGCACTAAATGGCCTTGTAAATTTGGATATTTATGTAAATTAACAAGGTGGTACTTGTTAAAATGCATGCATGTGTTGGTATTTAGGTGAAACCATGTTTTGGTTAAGGTATTGTTATTGTTATACCTATTAGAAATATTATAGGATGAATATTTATGTTTTATTTTAGAAGCATAAATAAATGTATGTTGATTTTGTGATCAGATAGAGTAGCACTAAACCCTGATTAGGTGGTGTTTAAAATCATATGTACCCACTTGACTCTTGGATAGAGTGATGAAAGTTGGGTGATGCCCTCAGGTGGCTATCTTTGGATGGTGAGATTGGTATCCTTGGACCATCATGCAAGCTCGCATGTGTGTTAGATAACATGCTAAAATCCTTTGGGTTACATGTCATGCCTAGTATGGCTTATCCATAGTTCAACATGGTTAGTGTGGGATGTTACACTAACTCTTGAATGGTTGATGTTGTAGTGGAGTAACTGTAACTATATGGATTACTACCTTTGTGTAAGTACACTCTATAATGAATGTTCTTAATTTTATGCGTGTGGCATAATGTTTTTAGTGGAAGTTTTCCACTCTTTATTTGATATTTTAGTTGTAATCTAGTGGGATTGGATGATTATTTTAGTTGACCTCATGTTACAGGTCTATGTGTGTTGACACAAGTGGTTATGACCCTAGTAATGTTTTATATTTAGATTACTAATATGGTTTAGATAATATAATTATAACTTATCGTTCTATGGTTATATTTTCTTGTTTGGAGTACCATTAGCACCCTTGTTGGGAAGCATATTAAAGTAAGAGTAAGTTGTTATATTTTGGGGCACTGTATGCTTGTGATGTTTAAATAACCACCTTCATAGATGGATATAATGGTTAATAACAGTGGTGTTATATTTAAATTAATAGTTGTTACCTTAGAATTTTTTTTGATTGTTGTAGGCATATTTAGTTTAGTGAACCTATTTGTAGCTAGTTTTAGTAAAATCTAATGTTATTGATGGCCTTTTAAGGCATGAGGTTGGAAAAGTTCTAACCAAGTTGAGATTTTTAGGTGGAATATTCCACTATATGGTGCTACATAAGTGTTTTTCTACCATATTGGTGTCATAAAGGAAACATGAAGGCAAAAATAAGGATGTTACTTAGCCTAATGTATTTATGAATGTGACTATCCAAGTGAAAAAAATAAGAATACCAACATGATAAGGCTGAGGCATTGCCACCCCTCAATGGGTGGAGAGGTTATGAAGTTGTGTTAATTATTTGGTTGAACATTTTCAAAGAGTATGGTTTTTTTAACCGTTGATAGTCATTGGGATGGCTCCTCTTTAATGAGGGGAGGATGCCATGAACTGACCTTGTGGCCATTTCAAATATTTAATTTATAGCTATTTAACATGTTTTGATAGCACATTGACTATTGATGGTTGACACTAGTTTTTTTCCAGATGTTGAGATGCGATATGCTAGGTTTATAACTATTATAACTTATTTTACTCATCTTGATTGACTGGTGATTATGAGATGTAGGTACGATCATGGTTAATAAGTTATACATATAGGTGTGGATGTCCCCTTGTCATTATAATATTTTTTTATTATGATGGTTATGTTGTAGCTAATGATATTATTTGATAATTTTAATCATGTTACTAGTATGTTTAACTTTGTATGCATGGCTATTAACATTATTATTTTATTTTTAAAACACTACTAATGTTTTCCTTTTGTGACGACATGAAAATGGGTATATGAGCTAGTTTTAAGGTGGATTTTGATAGTTGGGTAATAATAGAGGGATCTTGAGCACTTGGGTTGATACTAAAAGGTATTAAAAAGTGAAATAGAAGCCATTAGTATTTTCTTACCCTAATTGTTGTCCTTATTTTATAATGTCTTTAGGTGTGGAGTCTATTGATATTCATATCTTTATTACTTAGTCCTGATTGTTTACATATTAACTTACTTGTATTTATCCCATTCATGTAGATTGATTCTATTTTATCTCCTATCATCCCTTATTATGACCATCTATTCTTGCCTTCCTTAGTGTTGGTTTTTGTTTTGGTTTTATGTGGGGGGTCTCTTATAATGCTTGAGGACTTAACCCTTCACGGCATGTTGATGTTACACTCTAGTTGAGTGTTTTATTTCAAACCTCTTTTGGTATTTCTTGGTCCCATGGCTTATTTGATTGGCCATTTTACCTTGGTCATGTATTTGATTTTGGAGGTTGATTTTGGTCTTTTAGTTTGATGACTTAGTGGTCCACGAGACATTGAATTACCTTTCCATGAATATGTTTTGGTGTTTGGTGGTTATGGGGAGTGTGTTCATTATTATTATTTTTGTGGTTGACCCTAAGCCAAATTTTGGTGAAAGTACCATAATGGGGGAGACTACTAGCTTTATTAGAACTTATAGCCTAGGCACAACCCTAGGTCAAACTAGCATGGGATGGATAGAATTCATTGATGGTTTTGGGATGATGAGAGGCCAGGCATGGCAGAGGAGGTGTAAGGGAGTAGATGTTGGAGAGAGGGGAAAGAGAGGTGACAAAGAGAGAAAGGGATGGTGGTAGGGTAGAGAAAATAAATTTGGAACCCATCGATATTTATATAAACATCTCTTTATCTTCCCTTGACAGGGGATGTCACTTCAAAGGATTCTTATACTCATCCATATCCATGATGGGGTTTCACTCTTCTCATGATAGTTGACTGTATTTTGGTGGAAAGTAAGTGATGTCTTAGACTTTGGACGTATCTATTTTTTGGTTCTAAGCTGATGGTTGTTTTGAAATAATAAGAAATATTAAATGAACCATCATGGGTTTATGGTGAAGTCAATAGACTTCATAATGAACCCCTAATGGTCTTTAATTGAATTACATTTGATTGAATTCCCTTTCATTTTAAAATAAAAATAAAATTTATGATTAATAAATGTGAAATGGGTTATTATTTGTGGGTGTTGATCTTAACCATATTTTGTTTATTAGGTTATTAAAATTTCCCCCTATTGTGTCTAAATTGAATTGTGTAAGATTTTATTGAAACTTGGTTTTGTATTCTTTTAGTATGGTGAATTGATTTGGATTTTGTATGTTGATTCCCATCTTGTTTGTAAGCTCGATTGATCTAGAATTTCCCCTACTACTTGCAAATTAGCCCTATTTTTGGAAATTCAATTTTTGGTTATTTTAAGGGCTTTTATTTTACCTTATTATCCTTGATTGGTCATTAGAATTTGACCTGGATGTATGAGTCAAACTAAGAAAGTTTTATTTCAACCTAGTTTTGTTTTCTTTTGGTGTCATGAATCGATTTTGGGTTTTTCATTATGATCGATGTATGGAGTATGATCTTAGAATGAAAGGAAAATATGATCCATTATAGGTTCATTATGAAGTCGTGAGGCTTCATAATGAACCTTAATGTAGTTAAAAATTTATTAACTTCATTAGTTGGCTATTAGATTTGGTTGTGACTATATTTTTGTTACTTTTGGTTTGACCCTTGAAGGTTTTTATGGTATTAAATGTATTATGTTGTGATTTTTTAAGAATGAAAAATATGTTTATTTTCATTTCATTTGTCTTTCTGAGTTAAAACTATGTCTGTGTATGGGTTGTATCATTCCTTGGTTTAGATTTGTAACAATTGAGAGCATTTCATTCTATGTATTATGATGTATTATATCCTTTATTATTAATTATTGTTGGATGTACATAGTTAGCAGCTCATAGGAACTCTATTTTCTTTTATTTGTAAATTGTATGGTTGTGTGTGGTCATTTTTTAATCTTTTGGATGATGCTTTTGTAAGTTGGAAGATTATCCTATTGTGAAGGCTCTTACTCTTGGTTCATATCTCATTGATCTAATGATTAAAGCTATGGTGGTAGGATTTTATTTTTTGATCCCTGTCCTTCTTGACCATTGGCTTTATATCTTGGTTGTGTTCATCCTCCTCTACTGCTAGAATGTTAGACTCCACTATTAAACTAATGGTTGGGGGTGGTGAGGGCCACCAATGGAGGCTCATATGACTAGTTTGGAGGGATTATTTATCATGTGTAACATTGCTCTTATGTGATTGGAATTCCATGATGGTGGTACTTTTGTTGTTTGGTCATTACCAATGATTAGTTGTTGCTTAAATGGTTCCCTGGGAGATTAATAAAGAAATGGTGACTCTATTTTATAAGAATGTTATGATGATCCTTTTTATGAAAATGTATATCCATTAGGGTTTCATAGTGTTTGTAATTTTTTTTATTTCAATGGAAGATTTTATGTTATCCTTAATTCATATGAGATCACGCTTCTATCCTCTCTTTGTATGCATTAGAATAATTAGAGGTCTTAATTCCTTGATGAAATTACATAAATGTTTTATAATATACACTAACTAGTGACATCCTTAAGACATGAGAAGAAAATTGATATTTATATAATTAATCCTTGATTATGATAAGGACTTGATGTTACTTAACCATGTTTTCAAAGTAACACTAAATCAAGAGGCATTTGTTATTCTCAAAACATGTTTGATGTCATGATAAACTTAGATTTTAAATCAACAGCTATGAGCAATTTATGAAATTAGTTATGAGATAAATGCATACACTTTTAATTTATTATTTTTATTATGTCTTAGGAGTTAATGATTCTAGTCAATTATGAAGAATTAATGAACTAAGGTGCGTTTGTACCAAGTTGATTTTCATGGATATGTGATAGGATATTATTCTTACACTTGCAACTATAATAACATAATTAATGATATTTTATTACCCTAAGAAAGGAAAATTTATCATAGTTATGGTTGTTTGGATGTTTTTGATTCCATTTATTAAGTGTATTCTATTACATAAACCAATGAATAAAATACGATTTATTAGAGATTATATCTTGCCTCCTAAGCTTGGCATAAATTAGTATTATTTCCATATTTATTATTTACCTAGATATCAATAATAATGATTGGATTTAGTTCCATTAAGGTTGATTTAGTGATGTAGACTATTTTTTTTAGTGTTAGAAAGTTATTGTTCAGTTGTTTTTATTTCATCCCTTGAATAGTGGAATATTGGTTATACTGGGTATTGTATATGTTTATTATGTTTTCATTAGTTGATCATGGATCTTAAATTATAACCCATCATATATGGAAAGTATAATGCAAGTACCAAACATAAAAGAGTGTCCATAAATATTTGATGGGTTACATCATCTTAGATTATCCTTTATGCCTTAGATGTTCATTCTATTTGGTACAAGTTCTGATTATGGTTGGTTGAAGTTTTCCTTACTATTTTACAAAGCTTAAGAAAAAATATAAGTTGTCTTCATTTATGATACCTTTAAAATGTGTGGATAAATAGGTGACAACTATTATGTTGATTTAACCAATTTATTATGTGATTATACTATTTTAGTCATGGCTAGCAATAAAGGATGCAACCTATGCTCTCTTGTATTTAAAACCACTAAATGACATATATAGGCTAAATTCCTAATTTGGTTCAACCCCTGAATTGGTTATTATATATTTTAAGTATTTATGGAATTATATAATATTGTTGAATGTTATTCATTAGAGAATAACCATTGTTAATTATATGCAGTTTTATTTTTTTGGTCAATAAATAATTTTGATAAACCTAATGATCATTGGATGAGAGAGGACTTAGAAATAGTCTCATATCATACCCATAGAGGGTCAATGATTACCCTTTAGTGGATAATCAAATTTATTATTTAATTATTGCTAAATTATGAATAAGTTTTAACAAACCATTCAGTGGCCAATATCTAGTCTTGATGATTAGATAAATCAAATTAATGTTAAGGCCATTATAATGATCTAGGTTAAGTTAAGACAATTGTGTTAACTATCTAATTTAAGGGTGACATGATGGAGGAATTCTAAATAGTGATTGTACATGATAACACTATGGGTAGTATCACCTTAAGTTGCCTAGGAACATCTACTTGTAATAAGAGCACTTATTATATGGATGATGGCCAAAATTACAAGATCAATATTTAAAATAAAGTTTAATAAATTTTAGTAAGTGTTTTCCTTAATTGGTTTTGGAATTAACTTTTATTGTGTTAGAATAGATTATCATGGGGGTGATGTGATCCACATCTATTTTAAGAGCATTGTGACTCTCCTAAACTCAATGGTAAAGAATTTCATATGTTGATGTGTATCTTAAATAGAGACATTATCAAGTAAGGAAATGATGGTGCAATAATTCCTAAATGATATGTATCATAGTATAATTATAAAAAGGGTTATCACTATAAATAGACTTTTATTGGGTAAAATTAGACAAGATTAAGGTGTTTTGAGGCTCATGGTGTTTTCCTTGGAAGTAGTTCTATGATATTTATTTACCGACCTTATATTTTGGATAATCTTGTTAAGAGCAGATTAGTATGATGATTCTTTTATTTAGTTAGGTAAACATCTTCACATTGTCTTGATGTATTTTCTTGTCTAAATGAACTATACACTTACTAATGGTTAACAGGGTGATTTATGTTTATTCTAAATTCTATTCCTAAGGGTTTGTTAATATCCACTTGTGTTAACCTAGGTTAATGGATGTATGAGGTCAACAACCAACTAATTAAAAACCATTATAAACTCTAAAATACCCAACCTTAAACACCTTATGTAATGGGATACTTAGGTAGGGATGAGGATCCCTTGGTGGTCTGATAGGGAAGACATATGCACTCTATAAAATTTATAGGATAGTAGTGTGTACCACACACTAATAACCCCAAACTAATTTATACTTTGATAGATACATATTTCCATATGGAATCCTCTATAGGTGTTTATCCCTAGGTAAGTTCCCCTGGTGACCCACATATGGTTAATGGGTATATACACTTTAACTTACAGATCTAAACAAATGTGTTATACCTCATGTAAATATGAAGTGGTTCATATATGTTGTTCTATTTCATACTCTATAAAGCAATTTCCAAATTTTTTGGGGTTGTTTCAAAATTTATAAGGTGGATAATTTTAATTATGATGGAGTTTGACTAATTTTTTATCCAACAAAGTTCATAATATATCATGTGGTCTATCTCAGTATGAATCAAACTAAAGAGGTTGACATCTAGTGGTGTTATTTGGTCTAACTATGGGTGGTACTCAAAAAACATGTTCCTTTCCTTTGTTCAATACCTTAATTGTTGGTGATTTTTTAGGTACTAGTGGTTTTGGAGAATAATTTTGAAGTGGTTCATGATCCTTTATAACTTGTTTAGGTTGCATTGAAACATGAGTCTTAGCATGTTCGATTTTTAATGAAATAGATAACTGAGTTTGTGTATTCATTAAAGCACATGCACCCAATATAAGGTCTCAAATGAAATAAAGGGATTATGTAATGCTCTCTCTAATTGAATAGAGAAGACCCATACTAAATATAAATTATAATTCCAAATATGAAGGTGTAAAGCTTAAGGAATATAAATCATCCTTAAATCTAATAACATAGTATTATAGAGACTCATTCTTATTTTGGGTCAATGTTTGAAAGTGTTCTAGTGGTAAATTAGGTAAGGTAAATATATGACAATATGATAGGAATAAATCCTCAAACAATTTAAAAGATGATAAGGAACCATCTATAAGGATGTAAAACCAATCATGAGTACTTTTTATTGAACTCTAATGGAAAGCATTTAATAACAAGCTTCCATTTTGGGCCCAATGTCCAAAGGAGTTTATATATTGGTGAGAATGATTAGCAATGTTACCTTTAACATCTAATAATATGAAATTAATCATGATAAAATCATATGGATAAGGATATTCAAACACATGTCGATCAATAGGTTGTTCTGGTTATGTATTCTCCTAAAAAATAGCCTCATGAGAAGAAACTTGTAACTTAAGAGTGTTGACTTGTTATAAATATCCCATTATGGTCATAATAGATAACATATCTTGAGGAGAGGTTTAAGTTTGTGTTAAATGTTGCAAACTACCATTCACATGAAACATAGGGATGATATGATCTTTAAAACTCTTGAGAGGAAAATCATCACATAGCCTTATAACATTTGGTAAAGGAATACCCATGGTTAAAAAGGTAAGTATATCATGATGGATATCACTAAGGATAATAACATTTTCATTGCAAGATGATACTTCACTTAGAATTTGGTTAACTTCAATAATAATTGGTGAAATAACTTCACTTTTAAATGTCTGCTCTTATTTAGCCAAAAATTCAAAAAATGGAGGAAAAGAGATATTGGGCACTTCATTGGAAATATCATGAAGGGGGGTGGTGGAATTTTCGCTTTAATTTTTACTTAGCAAAGGAAGAGAGAATTGAATTCTAATTTTGATTTTCTTTGATTTATATGATTTAACCATTAAACAAGATGCTTTAAATGGACTTTAAATTATTTGTGTGTCCCCAAACAATGCAAAGTTTTGTAAGCGTTTCCTTATGATGTCCATTGGTACTCTGATTTTTCCATTCAAGTAATAAAGGGTGAGAGATAAGACATGTATTTTTCATATTACATACTAGAGGGGAAGAACAACTTGGACTAGGTGTACTTGAATCATGAAAAAAAGACATGGGATTTTCAACACTAGTATTATTTTGAGGTGAAGGCACACACTTGATTTCATCAAAATTTTCATTATGAGATACATTGGAGGAACATTAAACCTCTTTGAATTTTTCAACATTATTAGGGGGAAGCTCATATTCAGTTGTTAAGATAACAAAAAAATGTGGAGATGTAATATTTAGATTTTAATATTATGAGTAGTATAATTTTGCATATTTGTTGGTTCTTGAGACTCCTCATCATTGGAAATCAAAGGAGTGGGAGAATAAGGTTAAACATATCCAAGAATAATATCATTACATTCATATCCATAAGAAAAAGTGTTGTTGTCATTAGCTTGGTCATTTAGATTTAAATTTTCATCATTTACTCTTTCATTGTCATAATTATAAGCAAAGCTAGGGGTTTAAGCCTATTTTTGATGTTTCATAAGATCATCATATGAAATACATTGATAATTAGGTGAATTAAACCAACTCTATAAAAGATGAGGCTTTGTTTGTTGAGGGTCATTTGGATGACCATTAAGTAAGAAATCCATAAGGAGTTGAGCCTTTAAATTAATTTTACAAAGCACAAACTAGGAGGGCCAAAGTAATACAAATATTTAACATCCCTAAACTAAGTATATTAATCATAAGTCATATCTTAAAATAAAATATATAAATATGAAATGAAATTTGAAAGAAGGTGAAAAAATTAATATACAAACTAGGGTTTTGGTTCAATAAACATAGGCCATGTTCACCAAATTTTTTATGTGCTTTTGGAGTTTTACAAGATAATACACAATTAAATATTTTTTTTTAAATGAATTAAAATATTCAAATTTATACTAAAATACAATCAATAATACAAATTTTCCTAACCTAGCATGTGAAATAAATATAATAAGTACAAAGTAACTAAGGGACAAAGAGAGTGTATCTTATTTAATGTTTTGTTCTGGATTGTGATAGTGGTCATGAGTCATCATAGGGTTGTGTTGGAGACATAGGTTTTTTTTAATTTTGTGTTTTGACTATTTTCAAACTTTGGATAGTTGTGTTGATTTGGGATGGTAATGTTGATGCTTATATCCATATCTGATGATAGTTTTCAGTGAGAGATATACAAAGGAGTGACCTTAAATTTAGACCAGACCTATGTTTCCCCCTATGTAATCATTATGTGTCTCAAACTTGGTAAAAATATATTAGGAACTTGAGTCAAGCTATCCCTAGAAACCTTATTTTTGTTAATTTTTTCCTACATATCCAATACTCTTAACAGGGTCTCAAACTCGCATGTAGTTTTCTTTCCTATGCATGTGTGTGGAATTGTAACAGTACATCTATATGGTATTTCTCCTAGTATCCCTTGGTACAAGTGATACAATAGTATATTTGACATTTTGAATGCTTTAGATATTTAAAACAATGATTTAGTGAAATTTGATAGCTTGAAATAAACATTACTTTCTTATTACAAAGTCACCTTATCAAATTAGAAGGTGTATTAATTAGACCATAAAATTTATATGTAAATTATCCTTTTGAATTTTAATTAGAACCTAGTGACACTTAAAAATATGACCATAAGATGGGAAAATATGTCTGATAAAATTTCACAACATGAAATATATATAAAAATATAAGATTAGACAATTGTGTCGAGCCTGGGCACTAACGTCAATGCTAGTGTCTATGATAGATATAAATATTTAGGGGTAAAAAACATATAGAAAACAAGAAAAATAAGTAAGGTTATTTGGTATACACTATATAAGAAAAAAAAAAACATAGCACATAGGCCCAAGGGTTAGGTAAATCAAGTGAAATAAGATGAAACCAAAAAAGTCCATGAGAAACCACGTCAATAGATGTCTAATTAGTAATAAAGAGGTATATACATACAAGAAGACTAGAAATATGTGAACTTGTACTAAAATGGGTGTCTAGAAAACCCTATAAAATGTATAGACTGACTTGACCCATGTGATATATCATTAGATGAAAACTACATTGATGGATATATTATAGAATTTATTGTATAAGGATATATGGATTTTGAATTTGCACATGACCTATTTTTCAAAGGAATCCAAAGAAAGTTTCTCTAGTGACTACCTAATCTTATCAAGATGTTGTATGTTGAAAAGGTCATGGTTCCTACCCATACCAACATCAATTAGTCACTTTAGGCATTATGTGGGTGTATAAGATGTAGGATTGAATGATGAAGAGCTGAGTGGAGGAATTGAACCCAAAATATGGATAACACAAAAGCAGAGTGCAAATGAAATTATGGGATTGGAAAGAGAGATGCAATAATAGAGAAGGTGGAATAAAAAAAATTGAAATGTAAATATGAATATGAGTAGGATAAGAATAGGGGATGTATAAGAGAGGGATTATATAGATAGGCCACATAATTTATAGAATTTGTATGTTATATAGAGTAAGGAATGAAAGGACCCGAGAGAGAAGAGGACAAAGATTGCAATATAGAGGATATGGAGTATAATGAGGAGATAGAAAATTATATTAGTAGTAGAGTAGTTAGAGTATAGTGGTAGATCATAATTACAAGGGAGGATATTGTTTGAATAAGGGAAAGAACATTCTTAGATAAATTTATGCCAAATCATAGGATTATTTTAGGTTCACGGTCACATAAATAAGAAATAGAGGACATAAATCTTTCATTTCTTGAGTACACATCCCTGAGCCCATTTTATCATAAAAAATGAGAAAAAAGTATAGAAGTAGGGACATATGGTAATTATTTTTATTCATTTACATATAAATTTGGTAAAATTATCATAAAGACTTATAAAAATAGACAAGAATAAGTTAGAACAAGTTGGTTTTTATTTTGCATCAAGTTTTAAGATACAAATAAAGACTAGTTTGTAAAGCTAGTGTTAGTAGTTACAAGTGTTCAAAGCATGTATTTGAATTCAATAATGTTCATTGATTTGACACCATATAATGGGTCTTTTGACCCTAAGTATTATTTTTCAACTTGTGACATGAAATGAAATGTTAAGGGAGTGACCATTGTTGATGTGAAAAAGTGTGATCTCATTGGAGCTTCAATAGTTCAAGATCTAGAATTAATGTACAAAAGATATGTTCCATCCATAAGTATTAAATAGGTCAAGTAAAAATTAATCAAAAAATTAAAAATGAATAAGTATGCCAACAAGGCCATTCAGGATTTTAAAGAGTTCAAAATAAAGGTGGAGAATGAATATAGGATTATGATCATAGATTCTTAGATGTAATGACCAAAGTCAACTTTATTTTATAAGACAAATATAAGGATACCTAGTTTATAAAGGGTCTACGATCAAGGATTATGTTTTACATTGCATATTCATGGTTCCTTACCAAGGTTGATGCATGAGAAACTACATTTCAAATAGATAAAATTGAGGATTATGGAGATGCTCCATCGATTGGTGCTAAAATTGAGACAAAAATAGATGATTTTATAAGAAGAATGCATGATATTTATGATAATAACAAACCCAAATTAGACCTATGGTGTATGGAGTGCAATAAATAAGTTCATCATAGGAATGATTTCCCTAAAATGAAAATAGAGATATACAACATATGCATGGTAGTAAGGCATGCGACATCAAAATATCATTTAATATAATAGTATACTCTAATTTTTGTAAGTTTACAAATCATAAAATATAGAATTTTTATGATTTATAATAGCTAAAATAAGACATCAGTTAGAATGTCTTCATAGTCACAACACAATAAATGCCTACTATGAAGCTATGAATTCTAGGCTTAGAGGTATAAATGTTTAGCGCAATGTAAGTTGTTCTTGAGTGGATGCCTTTGTCACCATAATATCAACTCTAGGATCTCGTGGGATGGATACCATCATATCCAAAATATTATTACTAGTCATTATGGAATACTATGATGGACCAAACATAATAATGAATTTGGGATCCATCATTCCCTTAGCAAAAATATGGAGGATATGATGTTCATCAATAGTATAAAGGGGGATTTGATGGGTAACAATATCAAGGTTGGGTTTTCCAAAAAAATAGTGGTGTATTTAGAGGAGGTCATATAGTAGATATCAGGGGGGTTTTAGTACTAATAACTAGAAAGCTCATCAGCCAATTCCATGTTATTTGTGTGGCAAATATATTTACTTCACATAAAACTAACCCTCAAAGGTAGATGTATTATGTCTATTACAAAGTTCCATGATAACACCATACCTAAGAGTATCCATTTTTAAATAAGTAGAGGAAATATAAATCTATGCAAAATGTATTTATGATAATTTTTCACCCCAAAGACAATGAGTTCATGAAATTAGTAACAAGATAATAGTACATAGAGTAGGGATTGCCTCTTTTATAAATGCCACATGATCAAAGAATTTGAAAGGATAAGTAGGATAGATATCCTAACCTTGAAAAAGAAAAATTATTGATGCACTAATTATCCTAAATTATTCAAAACATACAATATTAGATTGCATAAGAGGGAGATGTCACAACTATCAATGTGTATATGTATGGGTAGATTGTCCTCATAATGAGGTAAGAGGGAGTACTGAATACCTTAATTAACCTTTTAAAACTTCTGAGAACGTTATGAAATGAATATATCTTGTAAAATATTAAATAACTTTTACATAACTTGTTTGAGTGTGTACAATGATGTTAGAAACATAATGAAAAGGTAGTTTAGTACATAAAGGCCAATAAGCCTTGAGATGTGATTCTCACACAGATATTTAACTGGTAAGATATGAAGTACCTAATAGTATATTTAATTTTGGAATCAGAATAAATATTATTCTTTGATCTACTTGGGAAGCTATTAGATGGCCATCACTTGATTATAGTCTAATAAAACTAAGGTTTGTATATTATGGTAGGGTAGAACTTATTGGTTGACTAAAATATGTGGAAATTTGTTAAGCACAAAATATATTGAGAGGGGGCTGAATTAGTATATTATATATATTTTACTTAATCTAATTTATTTTATTTAACCACTTAATCACACATTCAAGATATGAAATAAAACTAAAACAATAATATACACCAAATGAGAGAGAGAGAGAGAGAGAGAGAGAGAGAGAGAGAGAGAGAGAGAGAGAGAGAGAGAGAGAGAGAGAGAGAGAGAGAGAGAGAGAGAGAGAGAGAGAGATATTTTATGTGGAAACCTAAAATGGGAAAAATCATGGAGAACAATTTCAAGTAATGAATGAGCACCAACTCAAATTACAAAGTTTGCAAGCACCAACTTGCAAGAGCACCAACCCCTTTGCTGAGTACTAACACAACAACTATTTGTGAGCACCAACCCATAGGAACACCAACCCCTTCCAAATATTTGTGAGTACCAACCCCTCTTGTGTATAAGACACAACTATCTCTCAATGTTGCTTACTCGACAAATGACAAAACTCTATAATATATCCTACTTTTCTCTCTTTGAAAATAAATACAAAACATTCACTCTCTAGAATATTACAAATGGTTTCTCAAGTCTTTATTATAGATTTCCAAATGAACTTTGGAATTCACCCTTTGTGACCCTTAAATCCTCATGGAAAATGGCACCAAAATTGCATGACCTTTCGTATCTTTGTATTTGAAAAGTCATATGGTGACCATTCATAAGTAAATGTATCTTTTCCTCTTTTATCTTTATATTGGTGACTTTTCATATTACTCAAAGTGTCCCTTCATGGAAAAATGCACCATACCCTCTTTTGTCTTCACATGGTGACTCTTGGAATTCCTCAAGATGATTCTTCATGAGAAAATGCATCTCATTCATCTTTTGTCTTTACCTCATGAATCTTTGACTTCTCCATGGTCCCTCTTTTGACTTATATATGCAATAAAAAATATATTCATTAATATTAAATAAATATTAACACACATTAGCCAAGATATGAATATTAAGAACACTAGTAAATTCAATGAGGCCTTTATCACCAATAATGCTAGACCTTTGACATCAATGACAATATTTTCAACAATATCCCCCTTTATCATTGATGGCAACCTCAAACTGAAACTACAACATCTTGAAACCTACACATATTGTCATCTAAAAAACATATAGTAATTCCCCCTTACTGTAGTAACTTGTACCTATCCCCTGTACCTATTTCTATTATTCTCCCCCTTTGACATCAATGGCAAAGGGACTACCTAGAGCTAAGACTTAGCTCCCCCTCAACTGATGTTGATCCTCAATGGCATGAAGTAAAAGAAATTACTCCCAACTTCTCTTTAAGATATTCAAACATGTCTTTTGGTAGTTCCTTTGTGAAAATATCTACAATTTACTCTATAATAATAATATATTCCATTTTAACCTATTGATCTGTAACCTGCTCTCTCAAGAAGTGATATCTGATGGGAATATATTTTTTTCTTAAATGCATCACTATATTATTTGAAATATTAATAACACTTATGTTGTCAAAAAAATAGAAATAGGTTCATCATATTTTACCATGATATCTTCCAAAGTTTGCTTCATCTAAAGCACTTGAGTTCAACACAATATCACTGTAATATATTCTAATTCAGCTATAGAAAGTGATACTAAATTTTTGTTTTTGCTTAGCCATGATACTAAGCTATCACCAAGAAAGAAAGCTCCCCCACTTGTACTTTTTTGGTCATCCAATTAACCTACCTAATCTAAATATGTATAAGCAACTAAAGTGAAATCCCTACTTGTGGGATACCACAATCCATAATTTAATGTCCCCTTGATACATCTTAATATTCTCTTTACCAACTGAACATGACTATCTATTGGAGATAAATGATATCTTGCAACCATACCTACTGCATGCATGATGTCTGGTCTCAATGCTATTAAATATAAAAGACTACCAACCATAGATCTATACAAATATTGATCTATAATAGGTTAATCTTCATCCTTGATCACCTTATTTCTTGTACACATTGGTGTGACAACTAGTGCACAATCCTCAAAAATAAATTTATTCAACATTTCTTTGGCATATTTACTTTGAGATATGAAAATTTCTTTATCTGATTGAAATATTTGCAATCCTAAGAAAAATGACAATTCTCCAAGCATAGACATCTCAAATTCTTTTTCCATATTATCAAAAAATTATTTTGTCATCTTTTCAATGTTTCCTCTAGAAATGATGTAATGAAAATATACCACAAAAATAAATTGATGTTCACTTTCTATTTTTATGTATAGATTATTGTCATCAAATCCTCTCTTAAAACCTTGATTCTATAGGTACTTATCAAGTCTTACATACCAAGCTCTGGGAACTTGTTTCAATCCATACAGTGCTTTCTTCAATCTACATACATGGCTACTATTATTTGAGAGAATAAATCCCTTAGGATACTCAATGTAGACCTCTTCTTCTAGATTCTCATTTAGGAAGGCAAATTTGACATTCATCTGAAACACTTTGAAAATTTTAAACACTACATATGCAAGAAACATTCTAATAGCCTCTATCATTGCAACTGGTACAAAAGTTTCTTCAAAATCTATTCCCTCAATTTGAGCATATCCTTTACATACTAATCTTTCTTTATTCCTAGTCACTTCTCCATTTCCATTCAACTTATTTCTTTTAACCCATTTTGTTCCTATCACATTATGATCATTTGGTCTAGGCACTAATTCCAAAGTATCATTCTTTTCTATCTGATTTAATTCTTCATCCATTGCCTTAACCCAATGCTTATCATTTATAGCTTCTTAAAAACCTCTAGGTTAAATTTTGGATAGCAAAGAAAAATTAACTTGCTCAGATTCACTTACCATCATTCTTTTGGTGTGAATTCCTTCATTTATATCATCGATGATGTCACTTTCATTATGATTTTATAAACATATTTAGATGGATTTTTGGTGTCTTTTTTCTCCTTCTTCTCATCTTTATCTAATTCTTTAAAATCTTCCTCTTCAATGATTTTGGGAATGTCTACTAGATCACTAATTATTTGTGTTCCATCTTCTTCTATCCTGATACTTACACTTTCAACAATTTTTTTGGCTATTTTTTTATAACATTTATGAGCTTTACTTTTTCAAGAATAATCAAGAAATATACCTTCATCTACTCTAGATTCAAAATTACCAAGTTTTTCATTAGTTCTCTTTATGAAGCATCTACTATTGAAAACTCTAAAATAATCAACTATTGTGGGTTTCTCTTTCCATAGATCATAAGGAGTCTTGTCACTGTTGACTCTCAATAATGATTTATTCTAAATATGCACTATTTTAGTAACTGCCTCTCTCTAATATTTATTTGGTATCTTGGATTCATTTAGCATTGTCCTCACCATCTCCTAAATTTTTTTGTTTTTTCTTTTAACTACCCTATTTTGCTATGGAGTTTTGGCTACTGAATAATGTCTCTTTATTCCATGGTCTTCACAAACTCATTAAAATGATCTGACATGAATTCTCCTATTTGATCTAATGTTAGACACTTAATCTTCAAACTGCTTTCATTCTCAACTAATACTTTGAATGCTTTGAAATTTCTAAAAGCTTCTAATTTTTTCTTTAAAAATATTACCCGTCATATGTAAAAAATAATCAATAATCAACATGAAATATTTTTCATCTTGAATACTTTGAGTTCTCATAGGTCCATATAAATCAGTGTGAACAAGATCTAACATCTGAGTGGTTGAGTACTCTTTTGTTTTGAATCACCTTTTAGCCTACTTTCCATGCTAATAAGGTTCACAAAGCATGTCAAATGGCTTTGTAATATTTGAAAGATTTTTGACTACTGACTTCTTCATAATATTGAAAAGATTGTCAAAATTTGTGTTCCATTCCCCTGTGCCATAGCCAACTTTATTAAATCTGACTCAAACAACATCTTTGACCTATGATGTTTGATAACATATACAAATTATTGCATATTCTCTACGCATCTGTAATGAACACATCTAAATATTTTCTCCTACTTTCACAACCTTTTGCATAAAACTTTAGTGTGTGTGTTAAGGTGTGGAGCTAAAAGCTTCACCAAATGAGTGAAGTGTAGAAGTTTTTGGTGTTACACAGTCACTGGCATCGATCAGGAGTGACCAATGTCAGTTATGAGTCGACTAAGAGATGCCGATGTCGGTCATAGATTGGCCGACATCGATCAGGTGTAGACAGGCAGGGACCAATGTCGATCACCTGTGCATCCAGAATGCTATTTCCATGGATAGAATAGATTGTTTGCATGATAGGATTAAGTGTTAGTCTTAAGTCTACATCTCTATCTTCAGTAGGACTATTTTGAGCCCTTGATTAGGAGGTGCATCTAATGGCTGTAATTGTATGCTTATGAATCCCTAAAGTTATATAATAGGGATAGATCTTCTTAGCTTATTGAATTGGTCAAGTATTGTATAGTACATGTATATGTGAATCAATAAAGGTTGTTGGAATTGATTGTAATTGAGAGAGAGAACTCTTGAGGGAAAGAGATATAGAAAGAGATCTATACATCTGAGAGAGGTGTGGAAGAAAAGAAGTCTCTTCAATTGTAATTCCTTCTGGAAAGAGTTTAATACAAGTTTTCAGGGTGGTTTCTTGTATCTCTTATTCTTTGCTATTTTTGATTCTAGTTACTTATCATTCTAGTTTAATTCTATGTTTAGTTGCTTTCATATAGTAATTAACTTTGTTGGTTAAACCCCAACAAGTGGTATCAGAGCTCAAGTTGACTAACAGGTGGTTTAGATTTGTTTAGTGTGTATTGATTATAGGTCACTCACAGGGATTTCTGTTTGAGTGGGAGAAGTAATGGCAAAAGAAAGTAAACTGAGAATGGAGAAGTTTAATGGTAGAATTAAAATTATGGAGAATGTAGATAGAAGATTATCTGTATAAAAAAGATCTATACTTACTGTTAGGTGGAATTTCAAAGAAGCCCACAGACATGGAAAATGAAGAATGGGAAGTTCTTGATAGAAAGGCTCTTGGATCTATAAGATCGAGTCTAGCATCTACTGTGATATCTAATTTATCACAGGCAAAGTCAATGGTAGAGTTAATGACTACTTTAGAAAATTTATATGAAAAACCCTCAGCTTCAAATAAGGTATATCTTATGAAGCAGTTATTTAATTTGCAAATGCAGGAAGGTGGATCTGTATTTAATCATCTAAATGATTTCCATGAAATTGTAAATTAATTAAATTCAGTCAAAATAGTGTTTGATGATGAAATTAAAGCTCTATTAATCTTATGCTCTTTACATAAAAGTTGGCATAGCTTGGTAATGGCAGTTAGTAATATTGCATCTGCTTCAAATATTTTAAAAGTAGATGATGTTGTTAGTGTAATTTTGAATGAAAAAAATCACAAGAAAAGCACAGAGAAAACATCAGGGAATGCTTTAAGTTTTGAGAGTAGGGGAAGGCAAAAAGAGAAGGGCAAGAATAGGAGATCAAAGTCTAAGTAAAAGATGAGAGGTAGATCCAAATCCAGAAATGGCAGGAGGATAGCCTACTAGAATTGTGGAAAGATAGGGCATATAAGCAAAGATTGCTAGTCAAAACCAAAAGAAGACAATCAGCATGAAGGTAAAGAAGAAGCAAAAGTGGCAGGTATTGTTGCACAAGATGCTCTTATATTCTCTTTGCATAATAATATAGAATCTTGAGTTTTAGATTCTGGTGCCTCTTTTCATGCAACCCCCAATAGATAATATTTTAGTGACTATGTCCATGG
Organism: Torreya grandis; assembly: GCA_037957365.1. Classification (NCBI taxonomy): domain Eukaryota; kingdom Viridiplantae; phylum Streptophyta; class Pinopsida; order Cupressales; family Taxaceae; genus Torreya; species Torreya grandis. The sequence continues at coordinate 494,699 of JARHVA010000219.1, read as the reverse complement.
AGATTTTGGAATAGTTTATTTAGGGGATGATGAGCCTTGTAAAATTGTTGGCAAAGAAAAAGTGTAGTTGAAAATGCAGAATGGCAACACATGGGTGTTGAGAGATGTCATGCATGTTCCCAGCCTGAAGAGGAATTTGATTTCTATAGGAAAGTTAGGGGATGAGGGTTGTACAATAACTCTCACATCTAAATCTTGGAAGGTTTCCAAGGGTGCACTTGTAATGGCTAAAGGTAAGAGAGTAGGTACTCTCTATTTATGTAATTGTATTACTGATAATTCTCCTTCTATATTATCTACTTTAGATGTAGATGCAAAGTTGTGGCATTAAAGGCTTGGCCACATGAGTGAGAAGGGAATGACAATTCTTAAATCAAAAGGTATGCTTTCTGATTTGAAAAACATAGATCTAGATTTCTATGAGCACTATATTTTTGGGAAATAGAAGAGAGTGAGTTTTCTCAAGATTGGGTCAACAAAGAAGAAGCACAAGTTAGAGCTTGTTCACATAGATGTGTGGGGACCAGCTCAGGTTGCTTCTATTGGAGGATCATAGTACTATGTTTCTTTCATAGATGATGCTACAAGAAAGGTATGGGTCTATTGTATAAAGAAGAAATCTGATGTTTTTGACACTTTTAAGATTTGGAAAGCTATGGTTGAGAATGAAATAGGTAGGAGATTAAAGTGCTTTAGATCTGACAATGGTGGTGAGTTTTGTAGCTACAAGTTCAACTGGTATTGTTATATGCATGGAATACATAGGCAAAGGATGGTTCCAAGGACACCTCAGCAAAATCAAATTGCTAAAAGGATGAATAGAATAATAATGGAGCGTGCACAATGTATGAGATTGCATGTTGGTTTGCCCTTAGAGTTTTGGACAGAAATTGTGGATACTATAGTTTACTTGATTAACAGAGGACCCTCTACAGCTCTGGATGGTGGAATTCCAGAAGAGGCATGGATAGGTAAAAAGGTAGATCTATCGTTTCTCAAATTTTTTGGTTGTGAAGCTTTTGTGCATGTTGATAAGGAAAATAGAAAGAAGCTGGATGCTAAGTCTATGAGGTGCACATTTATTGGTTATGGCTCTAGAGATTTCGGTTTCAGGTTTTGGAATCTAGGAACTAACAAAATAATTAGGAGCCATGATGTTGTTTTCAATGAAAAAGTGATGTATAGTGATTAGCTCAAGAAGCTGAATCAATCTGAGCAAAGCAATAGAGAATTGGACAAGGTGATGGTCCAAACTGAGCTCGTAGGCAAAAATAATCACAAATAGGAAAACATAGAGATCGATGTCGGTCAGGCAAGAATTGACATCGGCAATATAGGAACTGATGTCGGTCATATAGTGACCGACGTTAGTCAGGAAGGAACCAACGTCGGTCAGGTTGAACCGACGTCAGTCAATTACAGGCCTGGAGGTGACCAAGGTCAGTCACTGTTAGAGAATTTGGGTGGACAGCATGTTGTGAATGAGTCTTAGATGCCCATCAAGAGGTCAGAAAGGGTAAGTAAACCTCCAATTCAATATTCCCCTTCATTATTCTATTTATTGCTTACTGATGGTGGAGAACCAAAGAGTTTTGATGAAGCAATACAGGTGGAATCCAAGAATCAGTGGGAGCTAGGCATGAATGAGGAAATTGATTCCTTGAAAGAGAACCAAACATGAGATTTGGTTGAGTTGCTAGCTGGTAAGAAGACACTAAAGAATAGATGGATCTATAGATTGAAGGAAGGTGAGAATGGACAGATGAGATATAAGGCCAGGTTGGTAGTGAAAGGATTTACACAAAAACCAGGTATTGATTTTGGTGAGATTTTTTCTCCTGTAGTTAAAATGACTTCTATATGGATTGTATTGTCTTTAGTTGCTATTGAAGATTTGCATCTTGAGTAGCTTGATGTTAAGACAACATTTCTTCATGGAGATTTGGATGAAGAAATATATATGGATCAGCCGGAAAGATTTGAGGTCAAAGGTAAGGAGAAGCTAGTGTGCAGATTGAAGAAAAGCTTGTATGGTCTCAAGCAAGCTCCTAGACAATGGTATTTGAAATTTGACAGGTTTATGACTGAGCATAGCTACATTAGATTTCAATCTAACCATTGTGTGTATTTTAAGAGTTTGGATAATGGTAGATATATTATTCTATTGTTGTATGTAGATGATATGTTGGTTATAGGATCACACATGCAAGATATCTCTGAGCTTAAGGTGAAATTAGCTCACACATTTGCCATGAAGGATTTAGGAGCAGAAAATAAAATCCTTGGCATGAATATTAAGAGAGACAAGAAAAATCACAAGTTGATTTTATCTCAAGAGGATTATGTGAACAAGGTGTTGAAACAGTTCAATATGCAGGATGCAAAACTGGTAAGCACACCTATGGCTGGACATTTCAAGTTGAGTAAAGAACAATGTCCTAATTCACATGATGAGGTAGAGTACATGAGGAAAGTTCCATATGCTTCCACAGTTGGAAGCTTAATGTATGCAATGGTTTGTACTAGGCCTGATATTGCCCTAGTAGTGGGAGTTGTTAGTAAGTATATGGCCAATCTAGGGAAGGAACACTAGAAAGTAGTTCAGTGGATTCTAAGATATCTGAGAGGAACCAACAGTAGGCATTTGTGCTATGGTGGGTCAAACACTTCTCTACATGGTTATGTAGATTCAGATATGGCAGGTGATTTGGATGGTAGAATAAGCACCACAGGATATGTTTTCACTATTGGTGGAACAACAGTTAGCTAGATATCAAAGTTACAGAAGGTTGTTGCCTTGTCAACTATAGAAGTAGAATACATTACAGTCATAGAGGCTAGCAAAGAGATGATATGGATGACACAGTTCATGAAAGAGATTGGAAAGGAGCAAGAGAGTTTCAGATTATATAGTGATAGTCAGAGTGTAATTCATTTGGCTAAGAATTTAGCATTTCATTCAAGAATCAAGCATATACAGCTTAGGTACCACTTCATTAGATAGGTATTGGAGGATGGTGAGTTAAAGCTGGAAAAGATCTATATAGATAAGAACCCTACTGATATGTTAACCAAGCTGATAACAAAGGAGAAGTTGAATCTTCATTCAACTTTTGTAGGTCTTCATGATTGAGTTTAAAGATGGAGGAGCTAGAAGATGTTGTTGTATAGGTACTGGTGCAGCTATTTATCTCCAAGTGGGAGATTGTTAAGGTGTGGAGCTAAAAGCTTCACCAAATGAGTGAAGTGCAAAAGTTGTTGGTATTACACAGTCACTGGTGTCGATTAGGAGCGACTGACATTGGTTATGAGTTGAATGGGAGATGCTGGCATCGGTCATAGATCGGTCGACATCAGTCAGGTACAGATAGGCAGGGACCTATGTCGGTCACCTGTGCGCCCAGAATGCTATTTACGTGGATAGAACAGATTGGTTGCATGATAGGATTAAGTGTTAGTCTTAAGTCTGCATCTCTATCTTCAGTAGGAATATTTTGATCCCTTGATTAGGAGGTGCATCTAATGGCTGTAATTGTATGCTCATGAATCCCTAAAGTTATATAATAGGGATAGATCTTCTTAGCTTATTGAATTGGTCAAGTATTATACAGTACATGTATATGTGAATCAATCTAGGTTGTTGGAATTGATTGTAATTGAGAGAGAGAACTCTTGAGGGAAAGAGATCTAGAAAGAGATCTATACATCTGAGAGAGGTGTGGAAGAAAAGAAGTCTCTTCAATTGTAATTCCTTCTGGAAAGAGTTTAATACAATTTTTCAGGGTGGTTTTTTGTATCTCTTGTTCTTTTCTATTTTTGATTCTAGTTACTTATCATTTTGGTTTAATTTCGTGTTTAGTTGCTTTCATATAGTAATCAACTTTGTTGGTTGATCCCCAATAGTGTGCCCTTGATCACATATTTGACTTACACAAAATATTATGCTTAAGACCTTCTACATACAAAACATTTTTAGTTTTAGTTCTACCATTATCCAAACTTAGTGCACCTTTTCTGGAAATTTTGGTAGTAGTATTGTCTCTAAATTTCACTATGCCACCCTTGATCTTCTTTAAGGTTATGAACTTGCTCTTGTCTCTTATCATGTGCCTTGAACATCCACTATCAATGAACCATGGCTTTTCTTCATTTCTTGCATGCAAAGCTATCTATACCAACATATATTTTTTAGATTGTTTCTTCTACCATGAACCTGTTTGAACTTTCTTCCTGATGAATGGAGTCTTGAAACTATAGTCTTTATTGACTGACTCAAACACACTTCTATAGTACCAAGATATGTGTCTGAAGTTGTTTCCCTTGTAACATATTATGGCATCTTCATTAACACCTGATAGAGGAGCAAAAGAGTTGTGGCTTCTACTTGAACTGCATGACTTTACTTCTCCTTATTTTTGAAATTGTTAGCACATTTTTGACATTCTATTTTCTTATGAACACATATATTACAATAAAAATGGTAACCATAAAAATAGGATCTATTTTTGTATCTCTAACCTAATTTCCTTTTGTCGCTCTATTCTTTCTAGCCTTATTTATTTGAGATGTCCTCTATATTTTTAACTTATTCCCTTTTTATTTCTTATTTTGTAAGAGCTTCAACATAGATCTTTCCTTTTTTCCTTGTTTGTGAAAGTAGTAGCTTCCCCTTTCTCTTTTTCAAATATGATACATGTTTTATCTGAAATTGATCTTTGAATTTCTAATATCTTATTCAACATATTAGTGATATTCTCAAATTTTGAATCATTGACTACTCTATCATTGATTTCTTTATTTATTTTCTCAAGATCTTATTTTAAAGAATCAATTTCAATAACATACCTTTCAAATTCTTTACTTAATTTTTAAAATTGTGTCATTAGATCTTCTTCATTCTTCTTGGCATCTTCAAAATGTGCTCGTAGATCTTCAATTGTTTCCTTTGACTCCTTTTCACTTTTCTTGATCTGGAGCTTTAATCTTTGATTCTTCTTCTCAAGAGATTTTAACTCTTCTAAGTCACAAATGATTTCTCCTTATAGATTCACTTTAGCTTCATCTTTTTCTTCTTATTGATCATTTGTAATTTTTCTTATTGAGGCATCTTCATGTATGGCCATTAATAGAATCTTTTCTTCTTCTAAATCACTGACTCCACTATCTTCAGCTGAGATAGGATCTTTAGAATACAAACTCTTCTTCTCGAATCCCTTCTTTAATTTTCCTTTGAAATTCTTATTTTATGTAGACTTTTCTTCCTCGTTATCACCATTACCATTATCTAGGCACTTAGCTACAAAATTTCCAATCTTTCCATAATTAAAACATTTAAAAGGTAATTTTCCAAGATATTTACCTATGCCTTTTTTCATCTTGCAAATGAATAGAGATTCATTGTCATCTTCATCATCACTAGAACTGTCACTTAGTTCTTGAATCTTAGCCTTATCTTTATTTGATGTCTTAAAATTAGCTTCTCTCTTTGAGGGTTTCTCTTGTTTGGTCCACATCTCATATGATGTAAGAATACCATGTAGCTCATCCATCTTTAGCTTGGCTAAATTATTTATCTCTTCAATTGCTATTTTTTTTTCATAATATCTCAATGGCAGAGATCTTAAAAAATTTTGAACCATAATTTATTCTTATAAATTTTCTCCAAGACCTTGAATTTGATTAACTATTTGATCAACCTAGAAAAGATAACTTGATATATTTTATTCCTCTTCCATCTTCAAACTCTCAAACTATCTTCTAAAAGTTTGAAGCTTAGCTTGATGAACCTTTCCATCACCTTTGTAAATATTTTCAAGTTTTACCCAAGTTTCATGAGTAGATTTATATTGCATAACTTTAGCAAATTATGATTCATATAAACCACATAAAATAACATTTAAAGCTTTAGCATTATTTTCACTTGCCTTCTTTTCTACTGGAGTAGTTACAAGTGTTTGTAGATCTTCATATTCCTCCACCACTACATGCCAAATGTCAAATCCAAGGGCCATCAAATAATTCTTCATATTTTTGACCCAAAAAGCATATTTTTTCCCATCAAACAAAGGTGCTTTATTTGTATAAAAACTTTCATGTGATCTAGCCAACATACTTTCCAAATCTACCTTCAAGCTGTAAAACTTTTTCAAAAGGAACTTGCTCTAATGCCAATTGTTAAGCATAAAATATAATGAGAGGGGGGGGTGAATCAGTATATTATATATCTTTTACTTAACCTTATTTCTTTTTTTTAACTACTTAATCACACATTCAAGATATGTAATTAAATTGAAATAATAATATGCACCACACAAGAAAGAGAGAGACACCAGATTTTTACATAGAAACCCAAAGTGGGAAAAATTATGGAGAATAATCTCAAGTATATGAATGAGTACCAACTCAAATTAAAAAGATCACAAGCACCAACCCCTTTTCCAAGCACCAACACAACAACTATTTGTGAGCACTAATCCACAAGAGTACCAACCCCTCTTGTGTATAAAACACAACTATCTCTCAATTTTGCATACTCAACAAATGAAAAAATCTACAATATCTCTTGATTTTCTCTCTTTGAAAAAAAATACAAACCATGCACTCTCTAGCATATTACAAATGGCTTCTTAAGCCTTTATTTATATCTTTCCAAATGACATTTGGCATTCACCTTTTGTGACCCTTCAATTCTCATGGAAAATGGTGCCAAAATTACATGACCCTTCATATCCTTGCATTTGAAAAGTCATATGGTGACCCTTCATAATCAAATGCATCATTTCTTATTTTATCTTTATCTTGGGGACTTTTCATATTCCTCAAAGTGTCCTTTCATGGAAAAATGCACCATATCCTCTTTTGTCTTCACATGGTGACTCTTGGAATTTCTCAAGATGACTCCTCATGAGAAAATGCATCCTATTCATCTTTTGTCTTAACCTTATGACTCTTTTACTTCTCCATGGGCCCTCTTTTGACTTATATGCAACCAAAAATATAATAATTAATATTAAAAAAATATTAACACACATTAGCCAAGATATGAATATTAAAAACACCATTAAATTCAATGGGGCCTTTATCAATAATAATTCTAGACCTTTGACATCAATGACAATATTTCCAACAAAATTAAAATGGTATAATTAAGCCTGTGAGGATATTTTGAGGTCATTAACATCAATACTAATGAAACACACTACCATACATTAATTAGTAATGATTAGCCATATTATGGTCATATGAACATTAATATAGTGTGGAATTAGATGGATGCACCAAGGGGATAAAATAATTTTTATAATAAACTTGAATAAATCATAACACAAGCCATACATCATACATAAGGACCTAGATTCACCATATACATATGGAGATAAAAAGTGGTTCAAGGCAACTACAAAATCTAATACTAATTATATATGAGCTATAGAATATAAAAAATTCTATCTAAAAATGTAGCCTCAATAATAGATATAACCAACTAAATAGATTTCCTCTCAACCTATAATAACAAAGGCACAAATTTTGTAGTTTCAAATAGATGAATGAAGGTCACTGTATGAACCCATTTTTTTCATGTTGTGATATTATTGACATGATAGATCTAATAATGATGTAGTGACCTCCTAATAATTATTGAATGGGAACTATCTAACCTTCTCTCCCATTTTACTTCCCTTTCTCTCCCAGGTCTCCCAAACCCCCCCTTTATTGGCCCTTTTAATTTCCATCAACCTATTTTTATACCTTTTCTCATTGGTGATAGAACCGTCCTTTAAGGTGATGGAACTACCCTTTGTGGTTACAAAAATTTTGCCTTAGTGATGGGTTTGTGATAGTGGTTATGTAAACTAATATGATGATTTTATCCTAACAAGGTCGTTTTATATTAAAATAGTGGTGGTTTTGTAATATGTATAAGTATTTTCATCCCTAGAAGTAAAAGTTATGTATTTCCCCTAAAGATAGGGGTGGTTTTGTCATCATTATTTTGTCTTCCAAATTTAGCTCCAATGAATCATTCTTTAACATTTTTTCATGCTTATTATCACACTTATTTCTTTCTCTACCCTAAGTTCACCTGCAATTAGGCCCAATTCACTCCCTCTTCTATTTTCTATCATTTTGAGTCCCTCCTAAGTTCAACTTCCATTTCAACTTAGCTAAACTCCTTCATGCAAGACCCATTGCAATTTTACAAGTAAACTAATTTTGGATGGATTTTGGATCCAAAATTTACTTTATAAGCTTTATATTTTTGAAGCCTTTATAGAAAAACCTACTAAAATTTCTTTGGAGATTTGATTTGATTGAATTTGTGTTTGACTATGTAGTCTTAGATAAGGAGAACCATTGTTCTTGTAACCTAATCTTTGCAAATGATGTCTTAAACCAACCATAATTAGTTGTTACTTATTTGGAGACATGTATCTTTTATTATTCATCCTCTTTTTTGGAGATTTATTGACACCCTCATTTGAGAAAAAGGAGTCAGCATACTAAGGTCCATAGTGTAACAAATCTCTTGCCTTTAGCTAGTTTAAATCAGGTTTAGGTTTGGGGTTCTTAGCTTATATTTATTCATCTTATTTTAGTAGATTATATTAGATTATTTTTAATTTTTAAATTAGCTTAAATATTTTTTTAAAATAAAAAAATCAAATTTGATAGCAAAAATAACTCTCTTTATTTTCCCATCTTTGTTAAAAAAAGATAATAGTAGATGGATTCTTTATTTGTTTACATCACTCTCATTATATTTAATTCCATTATCATAAAATATTTAAATAAAAATTTAGGAATATTTTAGGAAGCATTTCATACACTTTCAAATAACATAGTAGTTAGTTTTTAAATTCAAAATAAAATTCATTACTTTCAAAACAATCAATTAGCAATCAATGAAACCCTAGACAAACTCTAAGTAAGAGACCTTGATATTTATGATTTATAATTTTTTTAGTTCAATATAATTTTATTTTTTCATATAAATATAAAAATAATAATATATATTTATTTCTTATTTTCAATTAAATCATTCAAAACTTGCATGCAACAATTAGGGAAGTTGGAAAAAACTAGTTTAGTTTGTTGACTTGAAAATAAAACTTTAGAAGCATTAGAGTGTTGTTATTTTAGAATAGATTATTTATTTAATTGTTTTAATATTTATAAAATATTATTTATATTACACCCATCTCCGCAACCAATTTATATTTATAAAATCACCCTCACTTAGATTACATTTAGATAAAACTAGGAAAATTTAACATCTTGAACAATAGGATATATCTCTTTGCATGCATTGTCAAATCATCAAAAAAAGGATAAAAAAAGAGTTTTCATTCCATTAATTTTAAATTTATTTTTTATTTACTTTCATCATTTAAATTTCATCAAGCATGTATTTTAATTTCAAGTCAAAAACCCAAACAAAAACAACAAAAACATTTCCAAAATCCTTGTACAACTATACAAGCCAAAAATAAAAACCTTTCTTATAAAAACATATCAATAAATTAAAAATATATAAAAAAAGATAATACACTTATAAATTTCTTTATCCCTCTTGGATGACACTTACCAAAACATCTGGTCTTGTTAGAGAGGTCTTTTCTATATGGTTAGAACACTCGGTCCCAAAGTTGGCATATAATCTGATATTAATATTGAGCTTAGGAGAGAGGTTTTTCATTCTACCCTAATATTTCACATCATTGTTGAATATATAAAAACCTTAGAAGATAAATAAAAAATTCATGATATACTAATAATTATCTTCTTTGTAACAAAGTCCATCACCACAACATTATTCAGGCCTAGTTTCCCATTCTCACTTCCTTCTTCTCCTCAAGTTTAGCCTTGTATTATATCATTCATATTTATGCATGACATTAATTGGAAATTTCAAAACTAACATAGTATATCTCTTCCCATGATTCATTAATTCTAATCTCCCTCATTTCCCTTATCCTAGCATCAACTAGGAGCTTCATTTCCTCATGATCTCAAAAACCAAAGGACCATATAGCTATATTTTTGCATAGATTGACACTCTTAATGAGTATAGTGACACTACAGTGTTTTGATTCTATAAAAATAATCCATTACAACCACCCATTCTAAATTCCATTTCTCCTAACAACCAACCCAATCCATAAACCATCCACTATGTTAGCTTCCTCGGCCTAACCTCAAGGAGTCGAGTGTATAGCTTAATATGTGTTATTTGCATGTAAAAAAAATTATGAATCTAATGTGAAAGACTTATATCCTTTATGTTTCCCATTTTATTCCTCTTATCCTTCCCCCTTCTCTATTTTTCCTTCTTCCTTACATTTATTCTATGGGTATTCATATAACCCCCTAATAAGTCTAGACAGGACATAACATATATCTTGTCCTAGAAGGTTATATGAGAATCCAACTCAAATCTATTGATCCTTAATTTATGAGTTGTAACAATCCAAAATTTTATGACAATGTAGACTACAAATTATATGATTATTATCATCCTAACACTCAAACTAGGAGTGGGGTCTTCATTTAGGAAATACAAGATGTATTTGACATTAGAAGTAACCACCTCAAATCCAACACTATGAACCTTACTGGGGGAGGCATGATCACTCCCACATGGCCATTAGGCCATCAATCATAATATAAAAACCAATCATATAAATTATTTATAAATATTTTAATCAATTGGGAATTATTCACCACTTGGAAAATGAAGTTAATTATATGTAAACAGTCACACATCCACCTAGTAGGAACTAATATGCCTCTAAATTGCTAGTACAAACCATAAACACTACACTAGAACTAACCTACTCAGACTAACCTATCTCATGCCTCTACCAATCCTATCAAGAGGTCCTTCAACCTAAAACTATAACTAACCCAAACTAACTCATCAACACCCTAGTGGGTTACATTTATGACCTAGATAATAACCAAAAAACTATGGGTTATGGGATGGGCCTAAATTATCTTACACAATCATATCTCTCTCCTTATCTTGTATAAATAATGACCCATCAAACACAAAAATAATAATCTTAATGCTTTTACCATAATAGGATCACATGCACCTACTAAACCATGTTTCTCACCAACCCCTTAGAGATATCCTTACTCCTGGGGTCCTTAACATAGATGCTTATAAAGTCCATTCATCCTATCAATTTCATATTAAAACCTTGATGGGGAGAATATACACTTACATTCCACCATTTCAAAATGATGTGGTATCTAACAATATACCATTATATATGCTTCCAAGTTATGTTCGTCCCATGTACACTCCCCCTCCATAAAAAAACTACATCCCACCTTACGTAGAATTAGGTTACATGAAAACCACATAAAATCCATCACAAAAAATCCACCAGACCTCCTACATATAATAATATTCCTCCTTAATTTCATATGTACTCTAAATCCACTCATTTGGGTAACTCTTTTTTGGCTTATTTCACTTTACCTTATCAAACTTACTATATCCTTTCTATTGGTTACCAAACTAACCCCTATGTGATCCCACATTTTCACTCTAGTAACAACAAAATTTATCAACATGGGGACTTATGCTAAGTACCTTAAGGAGCCTCTTGATCCCAACATACAAGGGGTTATTATTATGCATCCCCTAACTAACCTTCCTATGTTCAAATGGGAGGGAGATACAAATGCACACATCAAATTTTACACTATAGTTGTTAAGTAAATTATACCTTAGGATGGATTTGTTGCAAACAATTTCCCCAAAACCTAGATGAAATAGTGATTGATTGGTATTAATGCCTCCTTCAAGGTTATATACACTCTTTTCTCCAAATCACAATGATTTTTTTCAAAGATTCTGATATGAACAAACTCCTAAATACTAGTGTAGACACTCTGATTTTATCATTTCCATGCCAAAATTTCAAAATGGAATTATTCCTAGTAATTACACATAAATTGGTCTAAATTTATCTATTCATATAATATATGTGTTTGAATTCACCTTGGGGAATATTTATATGGTAAAATTTACCATATTTTATCTATTCAATTATCATTTTGGTCATTTTCTATGGTCAATTATTCTACTCATATCAAATCACTAATTCCCCTTTGTTGATCAATTAATGCAATTAATTCTCTCTTCTCTAAATCATTCTTCTAATTATATTTTTATTACAAATAGAATTATAATTTATTTTCATTTAATTAATTATTATTTTCCCTCAAGGGTAAATATTCATTCAATAATTAATCTTGATATCATATGGAATATGCTTTTGTGAGCTAATCAATTTGATAAATGAATTAATATACAAGAATATTCTCCACCATTCATCTTGGAGACAATATGAAAGTACCTTAATAAATGTTGTGGGATATTTTAGGATCATTCTCAACCATTCATAGTAAAAACAAGATGAAGGGACCATATGGGTGATCCATGTTCTTTATTGGGAATGATTCTCCTCCCTTAATCTTGGAAACAAGATGAAGGGTCTAAATAGACTCACAAATATCTTAGAAGGAGAATTATCCACCCTTTTTGGAAAAAAGAATAAGGGATTATATTAATCCTCATTATATATTTTTAGGGACCATCATTCACCCTTCATCTTGATTAAGATGAAGTGATCAGATTAGTGATCCATATGTTGATCCATATGCACTATTAATGACTTGTTTGTAACGATTCATCTTGATTTCAAATGAAGGGTCCTCATTGGTATTAGATCATTATAAATAGAAATAATCACATTGTAATTCACATGTTCAATATATATAATGAAGTGATGATAATTTATTGAGTCCCCTTGTGCATCACCTTTTCTATTTATTATAAAATTCAATTAGTCTATAGCTTCAATGGATATGTCTTAATAAGAATTGGCATTGACAAAGACCATTTGACACTACACCCGAGACAAATCATATACAAAGACATTTATAATGAAGGTTTTCATGATTTTGGTTTAAATATTATGCATTTTTAGATAATATTTTGTACGTACATTAGGTCCTAGGCTCAAGTATTTTTTTTGGTTTTTGATAGACTTAATTAAGATCTAAAAAATTATTGCTTGTGCTCCTATGAACACATATGGCATGCCCAAAAGACTAAAAAACTACACCTTTATTTTGAGACTCTATATAAATCTTAATTAGAATAATATCTAATTATTTTATCTCTTTTTTATTCATATTCTCTACCAAATTTTGTTTATGCATATTGGTGAGTTCACTTCATGAAATCGATGAAAATGTTTATATTTTATGATAAATAATTAAATTACCCAGTAATCAGTGAAATCATCTATGTTTTATGTTCTCTATTATCTATTTTCTATGAAGGTTTCATAAATTGATGAAATAGTCTATAAATCAGTGAAATTGACAAAGTAACTAGTAAAATCCATAAACAAATTGGAGAAATAGCTCATGGGTTTATTTTTTACATATTAGTGAGTTGGTCATTAAAATAGTGAAATTATTTTATATTAAAATGAAATTAACTTATACTTTAATAAAATTGACATGTTTATTAGTGAAATTGAATTTATAATTGGCAAAATCATTTCTGTTCATTCTTTTCTTATCTATTATGCATGTGAGGTTTTTTAATTTAGTGAAATTATTTAAATATTAGTAAAATTGTTAAGTTAATCAATGAAATTATTCAAATATTGATGAAATCATTAAGGTATATCACATGTCAGTTTACTAATTATTGGTGAAAGTGTTTTATTATCAATGAAATGGTTTTGTTATTGATGAAATTATTTTTGTTAATTGGTGAAATCACCTTTATTTCTATTTTTGTACATTTTATTTCTTATTCTTTATAGGTTTATAATTTTTTTGAATTGGTCCTACTAGACAATGAATTTGTTTCTCCTGAGAGTTTGAAAAACATAAAAAATCAACCTCCTTCCCTTGTTAAATACCCACCAATCAAAATTACTTACCTTGTTGTCTTACAAGTTCCAAAAAGGGTATGGTTATTTATTCAAACAAATACATTATCTACTCACATTTCCTTTGGTGTCTTAAAAATAGTTCACATTTCATTGGATTTATAATAAAACTTGATTATTTTTCAAGATTCTTCATTTTATACAAGTTTTGTTATTGATTCTTATTTCTTGAGTGTTGTGTGAATCAAAATGGCAATACGTTCCCTTTTAAATTGGATATGAGGGTTAAATTACATCACCTTATCACAAGTCTTTAGGGCATGGTGACTGTGACATTGTTCCCTAAAAAAATTAAAAGGGGACAAATGTGGAATTTTAGTCAGCAGTGTGGGGATAGAGTCCTCATGTTAGTTAACAATGTGGGGACAAAATCCCTAGCCTATTAGTAGGCAAAACTACTATTAGACAAATTTTGGCTACCATTATCAAGGTTGATAAAAAAATTGCTTTTCATGCTTCCATACATTATTCATAGTCCTTCCCATTTGTTTTGAGGTCTTAAATGGTCATTTGAAAAGTCTTATTAGCATAAGTTAAGGTTAATTTAACAATATTAAGGTAATACCTTATATTAAGTATTATGCTATTCTAGTCATAAAATGGTGTAAGGAAGATGGAGTAAAATGGTCTCAAAGGATATAAAGTGTCTTTCAAAATCGTATCTTATTTTCACCACCTTATATTAACACTTTGAATTTATTTGTAGAAGTTAAGGTTCTTTTATGAAAATTAAGGTAAAGTGTCATACAAGGGAAAAGTGAATATAGTCAATTTAATACATGTTAAAAAGTCAACCAAGATGGAATAACCATACATCACACTTTTCCAAGCTTATAAGATAGTTATCTAACTTGAAAATATGTAAGAGATGTCAGATTGTACTAGTTTTGTAGGTTCAACGCCCAGATGAGAGAGAATCATTCCTTTATAGGCACTTGTATGGACTCAGAGGATTTAATTTCAAGGTAAAATGTCTTTAGATTTTATATTCACCTTCTCTATGACATCCATACATATCAAGTTTTTATAGGTCTTTAAATTTAAAAGTTTGCTTCAAAAATTTCATCGGCCTCTTGGTAGAATATCAAAGGGAATCTTCATGTGCTTAGTATTAATAGAGGAGAGAGAGTCATGGTCTAATAATTTTTAAAAAGGAGGGGGTCCTAGTGAAATTCAAATTTTTGGCATTGGTCTTTAGATTGGTGCATCCATCTTTATGAACAATCATTAAGACTAATTGGTGGTCTTAAACCTCACTTGAACCCCACTAGCTTGGTTTTGTGTAATTTTATTGCAAGTTTGAACTTGTTGGAGCATGAAGAGAATTGTTGAAGGTCTGAAAGGGTATGAAAAACCATTTCATACACTTATCCATTTATTTCACATTTGTGAACAATCAATGTTTAAGAAAAGCTTTCAAGTGAGAGGAGTTGCAAGGTTTACACTTAAAATTTGGAAGTTTTTATAGGTTTCATGAATATATATGGTTGTTAAAAGATTATCCACAACATGTATCATCCTCTCCATTTCTCATATGTCATCCATGATCATCTTGATCTTTTACTAGATCTAAACCCTTCACAGGCTCATCATTTTCCATGGTTACAACCTCAAAAAATAGGTTTATAACTTCATGATAAATCTATGAAGATGAAGTGTTTAAAAGAAAGTTTTACATAAGAATGATCTAATATAAACATCCCATACCCTGAAAAAGCTAATGATGATGCAAAGAGATAAGATGATCAAGACAGTCATATAGAATGGCATAAATCAAGAAAATGTAGACCTACAAGTCTGTAGACATGTAGATCTCATTTTCACATAAAATACAATAAATGTGCATTAGAGGATGAGGTTTAAACCTAACATAGATTAGTCTATGTTTTTTGAAGTTGATATTGACTATATGGTACTTAAGAGATGTTCAAGGGTCTACCAAAGAGTTAAAATAAAATCAAAATACACACATACAAACAAGGGTAGTCTTAACACAAACATGATGGACAAGATATATTTTTTGTTTTGTTTTGAGTAATAAAGGATTATGTAAAGGATAAAGGGACTATATCCAAACTCTTCATATTGATCAATATGTATTGATAATGAGGATGAAACCTTGGTTGACTACTGATAATCATTGTCATTAGCCTCATAAAGTTTACTGTGTAGGAGCAAATGAGATCTTTGAAGTGGGTCAAAAGTTTCCTTCTTAATTGAGAAAGATTAGGATACAAAATAACTAAGATATTAATATGAAATCATGAAAATTACATATGATCTTAGCCATGCATTAAATAATCTCAAATGACCATTTGTAGACCCTATAACACATATGCCTTCTTAAGGTTCCAAGTTAGTTTTAAAGCTTGAAAGAAGATATGCAATGTAAGCCATTGGAAATGGGGTTGTGATGAGTAATGAGAATGTATTGGAATTCATTAGGCCTAAAAATATATTGAAGAACATAAAATATTGATGTCAAAGAAACTTATCTTAAACTTGTAGTCACACAGTCCTATTCACCTATAGATTAAGTAGTTCAATCTAATAAATTTGAGGCCTCAATACAGATATAGAGAAAATAAAAATATCATGAAGATGGAAATATACTCACTATAAAATCCCTCAGTGAACAAAATGCATTTGAAGGTTTATAAGACTGTATGAGTTCTCCTTTAGGCTTAACAGGCCTATGTATGTAAATTCTTAATAAGGGTTTGTTTGTTGAAGGTAAAATGGAGATATACAAGCTCTAAAAATGTGATAAATATTTCAATAAGGCATTCATGAATTTTAGAATTTTCCAATGTTAAAGAAAAAGGAGCTCTTAGGCCATAGAGACCTATAGGTCAATGGAGACTGTTCAGGCCTACTTATAAAGTTGGGAATTCAAACAAAACATTGAGTTAAAAATTAGTATTTTTTTGTATGAAGGTTCTTAAATATGTTTATAGATCATATATAAAACCCCTTCAATCTTAAAATGTAGAGAAATTGGAAGAAAAAGATTAACATAGGCTATTAGGGTTAATAAGTATCAACCAATGAGTGTTTCATATGTTGTATATGGGATAAGTGGAAAATATGACAACTTGAAAACATTTATAATAGTGTCACAAACCTCAAAACACCATTCACAACTCAAACTAGGCATCAAGTTTGCATTAAAAGGTCAAATCTCTCACTTAGCCCTCCAAATTATAGTTTGCTAGCCTGAGAGGCTTCAAAACTTGCTCATATATTTCATGAAGGGATGCATCTTAGCCTGAGATATTATTAATAATAAGGAAACCCTATACACTAATTATTCATGGCATGCTATTTTTCATCTAGGGCTTGAGCTTTATGAACAATCCTTAAGAGTGCAAGGTACTCACATGTTATCAAGAGGACTAGAATTGACCAGTTGAGAGAGATTAGATTTCAAAGTAATTGAGATGAATTGGATGACCATTTAAAACACATAAAACTTAATATTCACTATATGAAGAGTACCACCTTGATACTTGCATGTACATGTAACTGTATGGACTCATTAAATGTTGCATTTTTATGAGTTTTTTGGGCTCAAAATAAGGTATTTGACCTCATGGATAGATACAAACCATTGGAGAAGATATATTGAGATTTATTATACCTCATAAGGTCTAAAATTACATACATTCCAACCTATAAGTGCTCCTATAGGGCTGATTTTTGAAGGTAGTTTGAAGAAGGCTTGTGAAGACTATTTTTTTGGCCATTTTATGGTTTACCTATCTACAGAAGGTTTTACAACCCCAAATTTTACATTGGGAATGTTAATAGGGTGGGAAAAGTTAAAAAAAATCATATTATAAGTTTCACATGTGAGGGAGAAGTTTATATCCAAAACTGAATTTAAAGGCCTAGAGGCTTATTTGAGGCTTATTTGGAGAGATAAAAGGGATAAATAAGTGTAATTGAACTCACTTTAAAATCATTAAACTTGGCATGGAGATATAAAGGAATAATGGGTACTAAAAAATACCTTTAATTTTCTAATATAATTCAAACATTCTTCCACACAAGGAGCTTCATGTGTTGTCAGGGCTACAAGGAATTAAGATCAATCGAGAGATTTGGGTTAAGATGAAGCATTAAAGAGTGACTAAGACTTCTAATGGAGTTTTTTCAAGTCTATTATGATATGGATATGTATTTAACATATATATAATGTATTAATGAAAGAAAAATCAATATTTGACACTTGCAAATAAGGTGAGACGTTGTAGAGCTAAGGGGTTTCAAGACACCTAAAGAGTTACTTGATGATCGCCACTAAGATGTCGATTTGGATAGCTCATAATAAGATGAAAGGTGTCAAGAATAGGTGTATAATTTAAATAAAGATGACTTTATGATAAAATATTCCATTTGTCACCTCATAAGCCAAAAGAGAAGGGTAGTTTTGAAGAGTAAGATCAAGGTGTCAAGAAACTAGAGGAAACTCCATGCCATTTGGAAGAAGTATATTCAAGAGAGTAAAATTTGTCATTCGAGACTTGATGAAAACTTTCTATAACTCCTTCTTGATTTTAATTCTCACTTGACACTTGTCACCTCTCTCTTTTATGCCTCTCTCTTTTACTCACATTTATCTATTTAAGTAGCCTTGTTTGGCTTGTTTTATATCCTCCACCTAGGTATAGAAAATTCATACCCATTTATATGCATTTTATCAATGAGAAACAAATATTTTTACATCCTTTTATGATTTTTATTAGTGTGTATGAATAAATATTTTATCTTGTCAAGTGAATTGATTAGTCTTTCTTAGCATGTTGTCATTCTTTAACACCTAGATGTAGTTTGAAAGCTTATTTTGCATGTTATGTGAAGTGTGTAAGTGTGGTGAAATGGTTGAGTGAGATTTTATATTCACTAGTGTCTTATAAAACCTCTTTATTAGTCCTCCTATCCTAAGTAACCATCATAACCTTCATATTGAAACACTTATGTGAGAGATTTAGATTATGAGTAGTGTACGTATGGTTGGTTTTATTGGTTTATAAGTGCACATACATCTTGTTGGTAGAGATCAACTATTTTGTGTATCACATCTTTTGTTTTTATGTTATCCTTCTCCATTTTCCTTATAATTTATTAGTGTCATAGAGACTAATTGATACATCAAGGGGAGTTATCCCTATAACCTAAAGGTTTGATCCACTTAAAGGTCACCCATAACCTAGGATCGATCCCATCACATAACACAAGTTGAGAGGTCTTGAATCACCCTATCAAGGGTGAAAATTTGAGATATAATAGTTTTGGTATGCTTAGTGGGACATGATTACAATTAATTGAAGATTTTTTGGTGTTTTTCTTCACTACCCCAGCCTTTGGAGGTAGTTCAATAAACATCAATGGTGACTCCAAATGTATTCAGCTAGTTATAGTAGCCCATGTATCATTTTAATCAAGTGTTATTTCATTTCTACCTTTCTCATGAGGTTTCATGGTTGGGTTTGGTGTTGGTTTTTATTTTACACAAGTTGAAGCAGCTATATCAAACTCATGTCCATCCTTATAAATAATTTATTGACCCTTATCAACAGTATGTTGAACCTTATCATCCTTGTTATCAAAAGTATTACCCTCCTTATTTACATCAATAGTAATATCAAGATATTACACCT
Source organism: Torreya grandis (assembly GCA_037957365.1). Lineage (NCBI taxonomy): Eukaryota > Viridiplantae > Streptophyta > Pinopsida > Cupressales > Taxaceae > Torreya > Torreya grandis. Next base: position 475,051 of record JARHVA010000219.1, on the reverse strand, counting down.
CTTTGGTAGCCCTCTCATTCCTCTAATCATCCCTCTCAAGACCATGTTCCCCCTAATAAACATATCCATGTTTCAAATCAGTCCATCTTAAGTTTCAAGCAAAACCTCTTCGGTTATGAAAGGTACATGATAGGGATTAACACACAAAGAGAGTATGGCCAAAATGTTCCTAGTCATCTCATGCATAATGTGAGAGACTCATTTTAGCTAATGAAGAGAGTGGACATCTATTGAGAGAGAAAATTGGCAAAGACTAACAAGTGATGTGGTGGATATAAGTGTCCTGATTTAAGGCATAAAGGATAAGCTAAGAGTTCATGAAGGTCAATAGGTTCAATGTTAACAACCCCAAGTGCCTTCATATATATTTATTTAACCCTCTTATATGCCATCCATTCTTCCTTAAAAGACCATTTCACACGAGATTTAAAGTGTTCCAAATCCTTCACATACCCATCAAGCCATCCCATCTTGGAAATAAATCCAAGAGAACATTCAAAAGAAGAAAAAGGTTTTTGTTGAGTAGCCTATTGTTGAGAGGCAAGATAAATAAAAAATGTAAATCTTTATTTCTACTTGAAGGGAAGATAATGAATATATCTTGGCACAAAATTATACTCATCTTCCTTAAGAACCTCCCAAGAAGTACTTTAAGATTCCAAGTTAGAATCAAGTAGTGAAATCATGGGATATCCAAAGTGAAATAAGCACAGATTGGGGAGTTGATATCAAGGAAGAATATAAACCTATTCAAGACCCTCCCATTTCTCCTCAAGATCCTAAATCCTTCCCATATTGGAAGTCCATTCAATAAGGAATCTAAAGTAAACAAGATCTCCTTGTTGATAATCTTAAAGAACCTAAGAATATTCCATATTGTAAATCCATTCAAGAGAGTATTCAAAGGAATAATGAGTGCCTTGTAGGTAAATTTGAAATCCAACACACTCCAAATATAGAGGGATTCATTTGTGAATGGGTGGAAGAGAAGGACAAGTATGTTGAGCATGAGAGCTTAAAACTAGTTTTTGAGGATGAACAACTTATTCATGAGAAAAAATAGTCAAGTTGTAGTTGAAGATCACTCCCAATAAGGATATTAGAATGACCATTTAAGTGTATGTGAATATAAGCTCACTATTGGAACACCACTTGGTCAATATAGATGAAAATCAACCTTTAAAGTTGTAGAAGGAGGTGACATTAGTGGATACAAGCTAATCAAGTTACCATAACAAAATAAGAATATTTTAAGGATTCATTAAAGGTGGAAAAAAGTTTCTTTGAGCCACATGAGCATGAGAAAAAAGTAAAAAATATAACTCCTCAAATTATGATGGAACTACTTCTAGACCAGCTCTTATCAAGCTTGAAGAAGGTTTGATTAAACAAGAACTAGGTGAAGATAAATTGAAAGACTTGTTTGAGGTCATAAGATCAGGCTAGACTTTTCTAGAGAAATGCCATGGTCTATTTTAAATTGAGGAAGGTATTTTTATAAAGAAAGGTACCAAGCAAGAGGAAAGCAACTCTCTAAGCTTTCCAATATAAGAAGTTATTCCATTTGAAGATGAATTTTTTGATGTTCTTAAACAAGGTTATCAACTTGTCATTCCATTCATAGTTGCCTCTTCATTCTTGGGAAAATAAACTAAACTTCATTGACATCAAGATCAAGAATCAAGATACACTTATCCTTGAAGACAACACTACAAGAACACCAAGAGATCTATCTAATATTATTCAACTTAATCAAGAGTATCCTATGGATGAGGAAAAAATGAGATTTTTAGTGTGAATAAATCATGTTTGGAATGAGTATGATTTGGTACTTGATTCACATAGTTAGCATGTGTACCTTGGAATGAAGCAATAAAGTCTAATTTTTAGTCAAAGAGGCTATTAGCATGCTAGCATCTCTAAATGCAAGAAGAATCCTCCACTATATGAACCATGTCTGGTTGAAATTTACTCAGCATGTAGCAACCTAATTCCAAGATATCATGATGGCCTCAATAACTTCCCATTTGATCTTAGAGGAGAAAGAAACATTGAGGTTAGTTGCGTATAGTGTTTGCTTTTACTTTGTGTTCCCTAAGTTCTTGTTTAACACAAGTGTGTGTTACGTAGTCTAGTTTCCTTTGTTTCATGTGTTGTCTTTGTGTTTTGTGTGTTTGGAGGTCAAGTCAGTTATTTTTTATTATTTCAAAGGTGTTTTAGGTCTGATTTTGAGTGGTATATGACTCCATTACGCAATGAATGGACTAACTAGTCTATATGCTTCGCAAACAAGCATCCCCCAGATACCGCCAAAGATGTTAGACAAATTTTGGATACCATTATCAAGGTTCATAAAAAAATTGATTTTCATTCTTCCATACCTTGTTTATAGTCACTCTCATGTCTTTTTAGGTCTTAAATGGTCCTTTTAAAAGTCTTATTAACATAAGTTAATGTTAATTTGACAATATTAAGGTAATACCTTATATTAAGTCTTATGCTAGTATAGTCATAAAATGGTGTAAAGAAGATGGAGTCAAATGGTGTCAAAGGTTATAAAGTGTCTTTAAAATTAATATCATGTTTTTACCACCTTATATTAACACTTTACATTTGTTTGTAGAAGTTAAGGTTCTTTTGTGAAAATTAAGGTTAAGTGCCATACAAGGGAAAAGTGCATATAGTCAAAGTCCTACATGTGAAATACTGAACCAATATGGAATAAATATAAATCACAATTTTACAAGCTTATAAGGTATTTATCTAATTGAAAATATGTTAGGGATGTCATATTGTACTAGTTTTACAAGTTCAACACCCAAATGAGAGATAATCATTCCTTTGTAGGCACTTATATAGACCGAGGATTCAATTTCAATGGAAAATGTATTAAAAGTGTCTCTTCACCTTATATAGGTCATATCAATTCATATCAATCTTTTATAGGTCTTAAAATTCTGAAGTTTGCTTCAAAAACTCCATCAGCCTCTTGGCAGACTAGCAAAGGACATCTTCATGTGCTCACTATGGACATAAGAGAGAGAGTCATGTATAAGTATTTTTACAAATGAGGGAATAATAATTAGATTCAATTTTTTGTAGTTGGTTTTCATATTGGTGCCTCCATTTTTATGAATAATTTTTAAGACCAATAGGTGGTCTTAAACCTTACTTAAACCCCACTGACTTAGTTTTATGCATCATGCAAGTTTGAACTCATTGGATCATGAAGTGAATTTTCAAAGGTATGGAAGGGTATTAAAAAACATTTCACACACTTCTCCATCAGGTTCACATGTGTGAATAATCACTATTCAATAAAATCTTCCATGTGAAAGAAGTTGTAGGGTTTACACTTGAAATTTGGAAGTTTCTATAGGTTTCATGCATATAGGTGGTTGTCAAAGGGTTATAAAAAACACATATAAACCTTTTAATAATATCATATGATAATTAATAACAATATTTATCCCTTATTATCTCCAAACCCTTCACAATCTCATCAATTTCCATGGTTTTAGCCTCCAAAGGTAGGGTTATAACCTCATGATAAATCTTTGAAGATGAGGTGTTTGAAAGTATATTTTAGCACAATAATGAGATATTATAAATATACCATACCATAAAAAATATAATAAATGATAAAAATAGCTAATATGATCAAGATAGTCATATAGAATGGCCTAAAGCAAGAAAATGTAGACCTACAAGTTTGTAGACATGTAGGTTTCAATTTCACAGAAAATGAAATGAATGTGCATTAGAGGATGAGGTTTAAACCTCCCATAGCTTATTATAGGTTTTATGAAGTGGATATTAATTATGTATTACTTAAGAAATATTCAAGGGTCTATCAAAGAGTCAAAAGATAAGAAAAATACACAATTATAGCCATGGGTAGTCTTGGTACAAACATGATGGAGAGGTTGTACTTTGTTTTGTCTTGAGTACTAAAATATTATGTAAAGGATACATTTAATATATAAAACCTATTAATTTTGATCAAGATGTATTGATAATGAGGATGAAACCTCTATTGTCCACTGATAGTCATTGTCATTAGCCTCATAAGGTGGGCTGTGTAGGAAAAAATGAGGTCTTTTAATCAGGTCAAAAGGTTCCCTCTTAACTGAGAAAATTTTGGGTAAAAAAGAACTAAGATATTAAGATATAATCATAAAAATTACATATTATCTTAGGCATTCACTAAATAAGCTCAAATAACCATCTACAAAACCTATAACACACATGCCTTCTTAAGTTTCAAGGTTAGTTTTCAAGTTTGAAAGAAGATATGCAATGCAAGACCTTGGAAATAGGGTTGTGATGAGTAATGAGAATGTATTGGAAGTAATCAGGCATGATAATATTGAAGAACATCAAAGAGTGATGTAAAAAAAACCTATCCTCAACTTATAGTCACATAGTCTTATTCACCTACATGGAGAGTAGTTCAATATAAGCAATTTGAGGCCTCAAGACATATAGAGAGAATATAAAAATATCATGAAGATGGAAATAGAATCATTGTAAACTCCCTCAGTGAACAAAATGCATTTTAAGGTTTTTGAGATTGTATGAACCCTCCTTCAAGCTTGGTAGGCCTGACTAAGCACTCATAATTATAGAGGCATGTGTTTGTAAAGTTGTAATAATATTTTATTTATTGAAGGTAAAATGGAGATATACATGATTTAAAAATGTGATGAATATTTAAATAATACATTAATGAAGTTTATATTCTTCCAATGCTGAATAAAAAGGAGCTTTTAGGTAGAGACCTATAGGTCAATAGAGATTGTTCAAGAATAATTATAAAGTTGGGAATTTGCACAAAACATTGAGTAGGAAATGAGGATTTTGGGGTATGAAATTACTTAAATAGGTTTATAGATATTAAAAAACACCCCTTCAGGATTCAAACTCAGATAAATTAGAAGAAAAGGCTTAACATAGACTGATAGGGTCAAGAGAGATAGTATGCTCATGAACCCTAAGTATCAAGCAATGAGTGTTTTAGTGGTTATAAAGGAGAGAATAAAAAAATATGACTACTTGAAACCATTTATAATGGTTTCACAAGCCTAAAAACCCATTCACAACTCAAACTAGACATCAGGTTTACACTAAAAGGTCAAATATCTCTCTCTCAGTCCTTAGAATTATAATTTGCTAGCCTAAAAGGGTCCAAAACCTGATAATATATTTCATGAAGGGATGAATTGTGACCTGATATATTAGGAATAATATTGAACCCATATACACAAATGATTCAAGTTATTTTATTATTCATCTAAGGCTTGAGATTTATGAACAATCTTTAAGAGTGTAAGGCACTCATAGGTTGTCAAGAAGACTAGTATTGACTAGTTGAGAGATATTGGCTTCCCAAGTGCTTGATATGAACTAGATGTCCCTTGAAAACACCTTAACCTCATTCCTCACTCTAGTAATATTACTACCATGACACTTGCCTATACTTATGACTGTATGGACTCATTAAATGATGTGTTTTTTATGAGCTTTTGGGGTCAAAACAAGGTATTTGACCTCATGGACAGATGTAAACCATTGGTGAGGATGTATTTAGGTGTATTTTAACTCATAAGGTCCAAAATTATGTACATTACACCTTGTAATCTATCTTATAGGTTTGATTGTTGACGACAGTGTGAAGAAGGCTTGTGAAGATTAGGTTTTTTGGCCATTTCATGGTTTATATATCTACACAAAGTTTTAGAACTTAAATTTGACATGGAGAATTATAATAGGGTGGTAAAATTGAATCAAAGATTTATTCTAATTTTCACATGTTCATGAGAAGTTTAGAGCCAAAACTTAGTTTATAGGCCTAGAGGCCTAATTGGAGAGAGAAAAGGGATGAATAAGTGTACTTTCACTTACTTTCAAGTCATGAAACATGGCATGGATTTGTAAGGTAATACTTAGTAATAAAAAATAATATTATTTTTCCAATATCATTTATATATTATTATACACAAGGAACTTTGTGTGTTGTCAAGGTAACTAGGAATTAAGACCAAGTGAAAGATTTAGGTGGAAGATGAAGCATTGGGGAGTGTTTTAGGATTCTAAAGGAGTTTTTTTTGTGTTTATTATGATATGGATATGAATTTAATGGATATATAATGTGTTAATGAAGGAAAAATCAATATTTTACATGTACAATAAGGTGAGGCATGGTAGAGTTAAGGGGTTTCAATACACCTAAAAAGTTACTTGATGATCACCATTGAGATGTCAATTTAAAGAGATATTAAGTAGATGAAAGGTGTTAATAATAGGGTTAGAATGTAACTCAATATGACTTAATGATAAAATACGCCAATTTTCACCTCACAATCTAAAAGATAAGGGTAGTTTTGAAGAGTAAGACAAAGGTGTCAAGCAGGTAGAGAAAACTCCATGCTATTTGAAAGAAGAAGCATCTTCAAGATAGAAACATTTGTCCTTTGAGACCTGATGAAACTATTCTCTAACTACTTATTGATTGTAACTCTCACTTGGCACTTGTCTCCTCTCTCTCTCTCTCTCTCTCTCTCTCTCTCTCTCTCTCTCTCTCTCTCTCTCTCTCTCTCTCTCTCTCTCTCTCTCTCTCTCTCTCTCTCTCTCTCTCTCTCCCTTAGTGTTCAAATAACACTTCTCATTTTAGAATTAGAAAATTTAGAGCATGAGTTGTAGGTTTTGACAATTTGGTTGTCTGTGGTGAAATAACAACAGAGCAAGATAGCTTTTTCACAATATTTATATAATTTTGGTGGTTGGGAGCCACCTTAGCCTATTATTCATGAATCCTTATTGATACTTAGTGAATTATGTTCCTAATTTAAGTTAATAACTTGTTGTTCCCAAAATTTTTTACTCATTTTTGGGGACAACATATCAAATATTTTGGTCTTGCAGACCAAAATTCTCTCTTCCCTTCTCAAAAAATGTTCTGAGTATTCAAATTCTTCAATTATTCTAGTCTTCTCAACTAGAGAACTCACAGGTTCAACAAATAGGCTTTCTCAAAAATAAGTTCCAACACTTAGGCATTTTCAAGGCTAGTTTAACACCGAGGTTCAATGAAAAGACTTAGCGGCAGGATTCAAATAAATGGAATGAACCATTGAACCTTGAACCATTGAACCCCACTTCAAAGGTTCAAGGTTCAATGAGTTCAAAAGTTCAAAAAAGAATTAAGCGTTCAACGAGTTTAAAGAGGTTCAACCACTTCAAAGAGTTCAATGATTTTGAAGACTTTTTAAAGTTTAATAAGTTTGGCAGACTTAAAGAAAATAAGGCTTCAAAGAGTGAAGGTTGAACCATTGAACTGTTGAACCTTGAACCAAAATGGTTCAATGAGTTAAAATGTTCAATGAGTTCAATAAGATCAAAAGACTTAAAGAAAAGAAGACTTCGAAGAAGAAAGATTGAACCATTTAACCTTAAACCAAAATGGTTCAAAGGTTTAAGGTTCAACGATTTCAATAAAGTTTGAGAGACTTAGAAGAACAAAGGATTTGAAGAAGAAAGAATGAACCATTGAACCATTGAAACTTGAACCAAAATAGTTCAAATTTCAAAGGTTCAATGAGTTCAACAGAAAAGAAAAAGATCCAAAAACTTTGAAAGATCAAAGGATTCAGAGAAAGAGAATGAATCATTGAACCTTGAACCAAAATGGTTCAAAGTTTAAAGGGTCAAAGGTTCAAGGAATTTCAAAATTCAAAAGGAATATTCTAGTGAATGAAAGAAGCAAAAGAATCTCAAAAAGGAGTTCAACCAAAGGGTTTACAGAATGATTGAACCAAAGAGTCAAGTAAAAAGACAAGTTGATAGGACTGCTCGAACTGTTGAACCATTGAACTAATGCACTCTCATGGTTTAAAGGTTTAAGGTTCAACCTGGTTCAAGTGACCAGCAACTAGTGACATCCCTGTAGATGTCAAATTTAGGGTAAGAAAATATCTATTATTTTTTAAATATGGTGCGGAACCTTAAAACAAACTCAATGATTAGCTAAAGAAGAAGCCAAAAGAGCTAGCAGAAAGGGAAGAGATAGACCAAGAACTTAGATCATGAGGAAGAGATAAAATGCATTAAAAGAAGAGGGAATAAGAGGGAAAGACCAAAAATATCTGTGCAGGAGTTATTTCAAGTTGGTGAAATAGTCCACCAAGTAGACATCTAAGCGTGCAAACATTCAAAGGCATGGCCTATTTTTCTCCCTTTAAATAAAAGTGAGTGGAAAACCACGTACATATCAGGAAATAGACCAAATGATCCATGCTAAGGAGAAGACATTTGAGATGATTCTATACACCAAAGTCAAGGTCGATGCCCTATTCTAGCATGGACCCTTCACATAACAAAAAAAAAATTCAAGGCATTGAATGCAACATGGGCCATTCCATTAAAAATGGTACCCAAGTCTTTCTTAAAGTGATATTTATTGTAATCTCTTATTTTATGCAAAGGAGATCTCTCTGATATAGAAGCAAAACTCTACCCAAATTGAAAGGCATTTCCTAAGACTTTGAGCTTAGATTGTTAATCATATTTCTTTATTTGAATGAGAAAACAAGTGACCTTTCAGACTTTTTGTTGGAATAGCTTGTGTTGTTGAGGAAATTGTTCTTATGTGTATTTCTTGAATACATTCTTGTCCATTTTATTTAACAAGTAGAACTAGTGGAAGTAATCAAGAAGGTGTCCTAAAGCTGACTGTGGAGAGACTTTATGCTGCCATAATTGTCTTTAGTGTGTTTGTTTTCAGTTTATTTTTGTGTGAAGGATCTTGGGATGAATTTTTGCCCCCATTATCCTTCATATTTCACTCTTTGGCAGTTGAGGTGGAGACTTTTTTCTACACTTCATCCTATTGTGTTACTTCACCCTATTACATTTACTTATCACTACCAGAAAGAATTATTGTTGTTTACTGCAGACCACTTTTGAAAGAAGAGAAGTGCCTTCTGTCATTTCACCAAGATATCTCCTTTGTCTGTGAACATCATCTCTAAAAAAAAGAGATGGATGGTGTTTTCCTACCCTTGAGTGTTATTTTTAGCTTATATATATAGTATATATATCACCCCTTTTAGTTATAGGGAACCTCCCCTTGATGAGAGGAGAGATTTGTCCCCTTTTGATGTGATAAACCTATACATTTGGCTGATCAATCTCCTTATGCTGTGGTTGAAACAACCTGTTTTCCCATCAGTTATCTGGTGACAAAATATTCACCCAATAGTTTTTGGCGACTCTATTTGGGAAGAACATGTAGTTTGAATCCTCAAGCTTCAAATTGAAGTAGTGTCAGTCCTTTTCCATTTTTACTTTACAATCTGGTAAATCCATGATATACATGAAGCTAGAGATCTAAAGGTATTGTTGAACCTATATTTGAGTTGGCACATAAAAGTGATTTTGATCCTTTCTCTTCACCATCTCACCTTTAACAAACTAGGAGTTTCCCTCTTACAAAGGTCAAGTCTCCATTACTAGGCAAAGCATCTATTTCTGCTATTAGCAGAGCTTTGTCAATACATACCCCTCAGACATTTGTTATCCCTCCTTTTAGTATTCAAATCATTGTAGTTCAAGGCCCTTGGGGTAACTCTTTTGGTCCACTCAATCTAACCCCACCTCTATATGAGTTACCTCACAGTTTAAGGAAGAATTTCCTCAAATTCTATGGTAATGGGAGAGTTCATCCTGATGAACATATTACAACCTTCAACATAGTTGTGGCATGATAGGTGTGGAGTATGAGGACATAGAAGTTAGGTTATTTATGGAAACATTGTAAGGTGATGTTATAGACTAGTTTTATCATCTACAAGCACAAATTATGACTAATTGGAACACCCTCAAAGCCAAATTTGAAGCCAAGTTCAAGCCTGTAAAAGATACGCATGCCCTACTGGCTTAGCTCACACAAATGAAGAAAGAGCCTCATGAGCCTATGAGGGATTTCATCGCCAAGTTTGACAAGCTAAAGAATAGGATTCCTATAATTGCTTAGCCAATAGCTAAAAATCTCAAATGCTTCTTCATCAACTCTCAGTTACCTAAAGTGAGTTTCCTATTGAGATGTGTTGGCCACATAGACCTTGCTACAGTGCAAGATCTGGCTATTGAGGTGGAAGATGATCTCATCTTGGTGGGGAAGATAAGGAGAGATCCTAACATAGGTAAATCTTCTTCATCCTCTGAATATCCATCTATAGGCACCACTAATCCAATGGTGAAAAAGCTGTAAAATGAGTTGCTAGCTCTCAAAAAGCAAATGGCACAAGGAATGTCTGCTCCTACATATCGAGATATACCAAGGAGGACTTTTATGAATTAGTCATATCAAGGCAATGCTGCCAAGAATCAAGGGCAACCAAATCATCTTCTTCTCTGAAAGGGAAAATTAGCCATTGAATCACCTCTAACTAATTTAGTAGTTGGATATCCTAAAACAAAATTTGATTTCTCTTAGCTTGAGTTGAACCCAAAAGATGAAGTTAATCTCTTCACAGATGGAGAAGAAGAATTAGTTGGAAACTCCAACATTGGTTTCCTGAACTACCAGGATGAACCCAGAAGTAAAGGTGAAGCATTTGATGGCTCATACACTGTATTCACCCAGTCCCAAAACTAGTCAGCCCAACAAGATGATAAGGAAAAAATAGAGGAGCGAGCTCAGCCTACAATTTAAATTACTAAGTAAAGAACCACTCTAGATTTTCAATCAAAGGACTCAGTGATCCCTAAAAAAGTAAGTACCTCAATTACGCCTTCACTTTCAACTTCAATTTCATAGATCAGTACCCTGTATCCTAAAAATGAAAAGGATGAACTCCCTTCCTCTATTCCTAATTCATTTTAGACATTTGATATGATCAACCATGTCAAGAAAAACAAAATTTAAATGTCTAAATTTGAATTCTTATAATCTAACCTTGACTAATTGGATAAGTTGGTTCAATGTGTGAATTATAAAACCATCCCTACAGGACCAACTATTCCAAAGGTGACACCCACATCCACTTAGAATAACCTTGTCATTACTCCTCCTACTACTCTTAGGATGATAGAACCATTTTATGTCTCCCTATTGATAAATGGACACCAATTAAAAAATTACATCATAGACTCAGGTGCATCTGACAATGTCATGCCTGCCAAAGTGGTAGAATCTCTTGGACTCACACTAACCAAGACTTTTGAGAGATGCTTCTCCATGGAGAAAAACAAGTGCCACTACTGGGACAAATCAAGGATGCCTAATTTACATTTGTGACATATCTAGACAAGAGAATTAAGATGACAGTCCTAGTGGCCAATGTCCCAGCCTCATACAACATTCTTCTTGGGTGAAATTTTTGCAAAGATTTTGGTGGCGAATTAAGTATGGACCTATCCAAGGCAAGGATCCCTGTCAAAGGCATCATGCAGAGATTGATCCCTAAGAAGGAAGTAAAATTCATTGTTACTCAAACATTAACACCTGAAGTTCAAATTCTATTTGAGTCTTCAGGTGTGGGTAATTACTTCTTATCCACAGAGGAGGTTCATGTGGCATCTGATGAAATTCTTAAATGTGATAGCTTGATAATCGATTCAAAAAAAATAGTAGAAGGATTTGTAGAACATAGTACAAGCACAAAATAATCCTCCCCTCTAATTAGAAGAGAATTTGAGGAAAGCATAGTTCTTGATGACGTATGGATACTAGAATTTGATGGTAGTTGTTATACTAATAGCTCAGGAACTAGGATTGTGTTGATATCTCCTTTAGGAGATATTTTTACCTATTCTTATAAATTATAGTTCAATAATACCAATAATACTGCTAAATATGAATCACTGCTACTAAAATTAAAGGCCACTCAAGATAGGGGCGTCAAACTCCTTCACACAAAAGGAGATGTTGAGCTAGTGGTTTGTTAGGTCAAGAACCTATACCAAACCAAAAATGAGATATTACACTATTACCGCATTCTAGTTTGGGATCAAATTGAAAGTTTTGATGCATTTAGCATCTCTACAGTACCTAAATAATTTAATGACTGAGCTAATGCATTGGCTATTTCTACAACTCTTTTGGTTCCTCACCCAAATTTTAAGGGAGACAAGTACACTATCAAACTGGTCCTTTGACCAAGTGTGCCTAACAATGCCAATCATTGGCAAGTGTTCAATGGTGACAACTAAATCATCACATTTCTAGAACAAAAAGATAGCTTTGAATAGCTTCACTTCAAAGATAGTGAGCCTCAGAAACTTGAATCAGCCCCTAAAAAAATTTAAACATAGGTGAAAAATTCCTACAGCTAAAAGGGAATAAAATTCCCAAAGAATTGGTTTCCCTTGAGAAACTATTTGACAATCATGACAGGTTCATCAAACAACAACAAATGGATTCAAGTTCCTCCTAGGAGTTTGATCAAATAAATTTGGGTACTAAGGAAATCTCAAGATGGTGAACATTGGGAAGTGCTGCACTCCTGAAGAGAAGCTTAAATTTACTGCCCTACTTTGCCATTACATTGATGTTTTGGCATACTCCTATGATGATATGAAGTCGCTCAGGCCTGAAGAAATTTGCCATAAAATTTCTCTCAAGAGTGATTAGGTGCCTTTCAAGCAAAAATCTTGGCAGTATAATCCAAAGATATCAGGTACTATTCTATCTAAAATATAAAAAAATGCTGAACACTAGAATAATTTTCCTAATCCATCATTCTACATGGATTGCAAACATATTTCCTATGAGAAAAAAGAATGGTGAAATTTTCCTTTACATGGATTTAGGAATTTGAATTGATCCTCTTTAAAGGATAATTACCCTCTGCCCATCATGGATCAAGTCCTTTAGACAATGACTAGTTTAGAGATGTTATCAATGCTGAATGATTTCTCAGGGTATAATCAAGTGAAAGTTTGTGAAGCACACCAACATAAGACTACCTTCACCACACCTTGGGGCACCTTTGCATATTAAAGAATGCCATTTGACCTGATAAATGTTGGCACCACTTTTTAGAGAGCAATGTACCTTGCTTTCAAAGATGAAATGGGTAAGTTCATTGTGGTGTATCTTGATGATTTAATGATCTTTTCCAAGAATCATCTTGATTATGTGCTCCATTTGCAACAAGTGTTAGAATGATGTCACCGGAATGGCATTTCTCTAAATCCCAAGAAGTCTATTTTTGGGGTAACAGAGGGGAAACTTCTCAGACACATTGTATCTTGATAAGGCATAAAGATTGACTTAGAAAGATTCAAATCCATTTAGGAGCTTACTCTACCCACAAGTAAGACTACAGTTCACTCTTTCTTCAAAAAGGTAAATTTTTTACAAAGGTTCATTCTTGAGTTTGCTAAGAAGACTCACCACATTGTGAATATGATGAAGGAAAAGACCACTTTTAGCTAGACTAAAGAAGGCAAATTGGCATTTTGAGACTTTAAGACAGCTATCGCCCATGCCCCAATTCTAGTTTGTCTAGATTATACCAAATATTTCACAATGTACAATTATGCTTTCGAGCACACACTTTCACTAATTCTAGTTTAACAAAATAAAGAAGGTGTGGAATCTCCCATATCCTTCATGAGTTGTCCTCTCAAAGCTCATGAACTAAAATATTCAAATCTAGAGAAGCATGTTTATGTAGTGGTGAAGGCAGTAAAGCATTTCTATTTTTACATCCTGAATTCACACATTATTACCCTAGTTCCTGATGCCATAGTCAAATCCATATTAACTTAGAAGGAGTTTGGAACCAAAAGGGGTAATTAGGTTGTTAAAATCTAGGAGTTTGATCTTGTTATCAAACTAACAAAGCTTGTGTGTTAAGGTGTGGAGCTAAAATCTTCACCAAAGGAGCACATTGCAGAAGTTACAGGTCTACACAGTCACCGGTGTCAGTCAGGAGTGACTGACGTCGGTCAAGAGTAGTTTAGGAGACGCTGGCATTAGCAGGAATTGGCTGACATCGATCACAAGAAAATAGGCAAGAACCGACGTCGGTTACCTGTGCGTCTAGAAAGCTATTTCTGTGGACAAAATTGAGTGTTTTTATGATGGGATTCAGTGATAGTCTTAAGTCCACATCTCTATTATTAGTAAGACTATTTAGAGCCCTTGATTAGGAGGTGCATCTAATGGTTGTAGTTGTATGCTCATATTTCTTAATTATTATATAATAAGATAATTCTTCTTAGCTTATTGTAATGTATTATAGAATGTTGAACAGTACAGAATTGTATATGTGAATCATTCCATATTGTTAGAGTTGATTGTAATTGAGAGAGAGAGCTCTTGAGGGAAAGAGATCTAGAGAGAGGTCTATACATCTGAAAGAGGTGTGGAAGAAAAGAATTTTCTTCAATTGTATTCCTTTTGTAAAGAGTTTAATACAAGTTTTTAGGGTGGTTTCCTATATCTCTTGTTCTTTTCTATTTATCATTCTAGTTACTTATCATTCTGATTTAATTCCACATTTATTGCTTTCATAAGTGTAATCAACATTGTTGGTTGATCCCCAACAAGTGGTATCAGAGCTCAGGTTCACTAACAGGTGGTTCAGATCTGTGTAGTGTGTATTGATTACAGGGTACTCACAGGAGTTTTTGCAGGGATTTCTGTTTGAGTGGGAGAAGCAATGGCAGAAGAAAGTAAACTGAGAATGGAGAAGTTCAATGGAAAAAATTATCAACATTGGAGAATGAAGATAGAGGATTATCTATATCAGAAAGATCTATACTTACCGTTAAGTGGGATTGCAAAGAAGCCCATAGACATGGATGATGAAGAATGGGAAGTTCTTGATAGAAAGGCTCTAGAGTCTATAAGACTGAGTCTAGCATCTATTGTGATATCTAATTTATCACAGGCAAAGTCTACGGTAGAGTTAATGACTACTTTAGCAAATTTATATGAAAAACCCTTAGCTTCTAATAAGGTATATCTTATGAAGTAGTTATTTAATTTGCGTATACAGGAAGGTGGATCTGTATCTAATCATCTAAATGATTTCCATGGAATTGTAAATCAATTAAGTTCAGTCAAAATAGTGTTTGATGATGAAATTAAAGCTCTTTTAATATTATGTTTTTTGCCTGAAAGTTGGCATAGCTTAGTAATGGTAGTTAGTAATACTGCATCTGCCTCAAATATTTTAAAAGTAGAGGATGTTGTTAGTGTAATATTGAATGAAGAAATTCGCAGGAAAAGCACAGAGAAAATATCAGGGAATGCTTTAAGTTTTGAGAGTAGGGGAAGGCAAAAAGATAAGAGCAAGAAAGGGAGATCAAGGTCTAAGTCAAAGGTGAGAGGTAGATCCAAATCCAGAAATGGCAAGAAGCCACAATGCTAGAATTATGGAAAGATAGGGCACATAAGTAGAGATTGCTGATTAAAGCCTAAGGAGGACAATCAGTATGAAAAAAAAGAAGAAGCAAAGGTTGCAGGTATTGCATAAGATGCTCTTATATTCTCTTTGTATAATAATATAGAATCTTGGGTGTTAGATTCTGGTGCATCTTTTCATGCTACCCCTAATAGAGAATATTTTAGTGACTATATCCATAGAGATTTTGGAATAGTGTATTTAGGGGATGATGAGCCTTGTAAAATTATTGGCAAAGGAAAAGTGTAGTTGAAAATACAGAATGTCAACACATGGGTGTTGAGAGATGTTATGCATGTTCCTAACTTGAAGAGGAATTTGATTTTTGCAAGAAAGTTAGGGGATGAGGTTTGTACAGTAACTCTCACAGCTGAATCTTGAAAGGTGACCAAGGGTGCACTTGTAATGGCCAGAGGTAAGAGAGTAGTTACTCTCTATTTATGTAATTTTGTTACTAACAATTCTCCTTCTGCATTATCTACTTTAGGTGGATGTAAAATTGTGGCACTCAAGGCTTGGCCACATGAGTGAGAAGGGAATGTCAATTCTTAAGTCAAAAAGTAAGCTTTCAGATTTGAAAAGCATAGATCTATATTTTTGTGAGCACTATGTTTTTGAGAAATAGAAGAGAGTGAGTTTTCTCAAGACTGGGTCAACAAAGAAGAAGCATAAGTTGTAGCTTGTTCACATAGACGTGTGGAGACCAGCTCAGGTTGCTTCTATTGGAAGATCACAGTACTATGTTTCATTCATAGATGATGCTACAAGAAAGGTATGGGTCTATTGTATTAAGAAGAAATCTGATGTATTTGAGACTTTTAAGATTTGGAAAGCTATGTTTGAGAATGAAATAGGCAGAAGATTGAAGTGCCTGAGATTTGACAATGGTGGTGATTTCTGCAGCTATAAGTTCAACTGGTATTGTTATATGCATGGAATCCATAGACAAAGGATGGTTCTAAGGACACCTCAGCAAAATAGATTTGTTAAAAGGATGAATAGAACAATTATGGAGCGTGCAAGGTGTATGAGATTGCATGCTAGTTTGCCCTTAGAGTTTTGGGTAGACACTGTTGATACTGCAGTGTACCTGATTAACAGAGGACCCTCTATAGCTATGGATGGTGTAATTATAAAAGAGGCATGGACAGGTAAAAAGGAAGATCTCTCATTTCTCAAAGTTTTTGGTTGTGAAGCTTTTGTGCATGTTGATAAGGAAAATAGAAAGAAGCTGGATGCTAAGTCTATGAGGTGCACATTTATTGGCTATGGCTCTAATGATTTTGGATTCAGGTTTTGGAATCTAGGAACTAACAAGATAATTAGGAGCCATGATGTTGTTTTCAATGAAAAAGTGATGTATAGTGATCAGCTAAAGAAGCTGAATCAATCTAGGTAGAGCAATGGAGAATTGGACAAGGTGACGGTCCAAAATGAGCTCGCAGGAAAAATTAATCACAAAAAGGAAAACACAGAGACTAACATCGGCCAAGCAGGAACTAACATTGGCAAAATAGAAACTGATGTCAGTCATACAGTGACCAATGTCGACAGGATAGGAACTGATGTCGGTCAGGAAGAATCGACGTCAGCTAGTTATAGGCCTGGAAGTGACTGAGGTCGATCACTATCAGAGAATTTAGGCGAACAGTGTGTTGTGAATGGGTCTCAGATGCCCATTAGGAGGTTAGAAAGGGTAAGCAAACCTCTAATTTGATATTCCCCTTCATTATTTTATTTATTGCTTACTGATGGTGGAGAACTAGAGAGTTTTGAAGAAGCAATACAGGTAGAATCCAAGAATCAGTGGGAGCGTGGCATGGTTGAGGAAATGGAGTCCTTGAAAGAGAACCAAACATGGGATTTGGTTGAGTTGCCAGCTGGTAAGAAGATACTAAAGAATAGATGGACCTATAGATTGAAGGAAGGTGAGAACAAACAGATGAGATATAAGGCCAAGTTGGTAGTGAAAGGATTTGGACAAAAACTAGGTATTGATTTTGGTGAGATTTTTTCTTCTATTGTTAAAATAACTTCTAAACGGACTATACTGTCTTTAGTTGCTATTGAGAATTTGCATCTTGAGCAACTTGATGTTAAGATAACATTTCTTCATGGAGATTTGGATGAAAAAATATATATGGAATAGCCAGAAGGATTTGAGGTCAAAGGTAAGGAGAAGTTAGTGTGCAGATTGAAGAAAAGCTTGTATGGCCTCAAGCAAGCTCCTAGATAGTGGTATTTAAGATTTGATAGGTTTATGACTGAGCATGGCTATAGTAGGTGTCAATCTGACCATTGTGTGTATTTTAAGAGATTGGATAATGGTAGATATATTATTTTGTTGTTGTATGTAGATGATATACTGGTTGTAGGATCACACATGCAGGATATCTCTGAGCTTAAGGTGAAATTATCTCACACATTTTCCATGAAGGATTTGGGAGTAGCAAAGAAAATCCTTGGCATGAGCATTAAGAGAGACAGGAAAAATCACAGATTGATTTTGTCTCAAGAGGATTATGTGAACAAGGTGTTGAAATGGTTCAATATGTAGGATGCAAAACCGGTAAGCATACCTTTGGCTAGACATTTTAAATTGAGTAAAGAACAATGTCCTAATTCACATGATGAGGTAGAGTACACGAGTAGGGTTCCATATTCTTCTGTAGTAGGGAGTTTAATGTATGCAATGGTGTGTACTAGATCGGATATTACCCAAGTAATGGGAGTTGTAAGTATATGGCCAATCTAGTAAAGGAACACTGGAAAGCAGTTCAGTGGATCCTTAGATATCTGAGAGGAACCAACAATAGGCATTTGTGCTATGGAGGTTCAGATACTTATCTACATGGTTATGTAGATTCAGATATGGCAGGTGATTTGGATGACAGGAGGAGCACCACAGGATATGTTTTCACTATTGGTGGAATGGCGGTTAGCTGGATATCAAAGTTGCAGAAGGTTGTTGCCTTGTCAACTATAGAAGCAGAGTATATTGCAGTCACAAAAGCCAGTAAAGAGATGATATGGATGACACAGTTCATGAAAGAGCTAGGAAAGGAGAAAGAGAGTTGTAGATTATACAGTGATAGTCAGAGTGTAATTCATTTGACTAAGAATTCAGCCTTTCATTCAAGAACAAAGCATATACAGCTTAGGTACCACTTCATAAGATAGGTATTGGAGGATGGTGAGTTGAAGCTAGAGAATATCCATATAGATAAGAACCCTGTGGATATGTTAACCAAGCTGGTTATAAAGGAGAAGTTAAATCTTCATTCAACTTCTGTTGGTCTTCATGATTGAGTTGAAGATGGAAGAGCTAAAAGATGTTGTTGTATAGGTACTGGTGCAGCTGTTTATCTCCAAGTGGGAGATTGTTAAGGTGTGGAGCTAAAAGCTTCACCAAAGGAGTGCATTGTAGAAGTTGCAAGTCTACACAGTCACTGGCATCGGTCAGGAGCAACCGACATCGGTCAGGAGTAGTTTAGGAGATGCTGACGTCGGCAGGAATTGGCTGATGTTAGTCATAGGCAAATAGGTAGGAATCGACATTGGTTACCTGTGCATCCAAAAAGCTATTTCCATGGACAGAACTGAGTGTTTACATGATGGGATTAAGTGATAGTCTTAAGTCTGCATCTCTATTATTAGTAAGACTATTTAGAGCCCTTGATTAGGAGGTGCATCTAATGGTTGTAGTTGTATGCTCATGTTTCCTAATTATTATATAATAAGATAATTCTTCTTAGCTTATTGTAATGTATTGTAGTATGTTGAACAATACAGAATTGTATATGTGAATCATTCTAGGTTGTTGGAGTTGATTGTAATTGAGAGAGAGAGCTCTTGAGGGAAATAGATCTAGAGAGAGGTCTATACATCTGAGAGAGGTGTGGAAGAAAAGAAGTTTCTTCAATTGTATTCCTTCTGTAAAGAGTTTAATACAAGTTTTCAGGGTAGTTTCTTGTATCTCTTATTCTTTGATATTTATCATTCTAGTTACTTATCATTCTGATTTAATTCCACATTTATTGCTTTCATAAGTGTAATCAACATTGTTGGTTGATCCCCAACATTGTGCGGGAAACGGGTCTCTGCCAATTGATTCTTGATAATAGCCCAAAAGAAATAAGGCATGAAGGAAAAGAGGTTGAAGATCCACCAACAGTCCTCTTTGTCACCACTATGAATGAGTGGTATTCAAATATTGCTCATTTCCTTACCTATGGTGAGTGTCTTGCTCACCTATCTCATAAAGAAAAGAGGACCATTAAGTTAAAATTTGCCAATTTTGTCCTATGGGACAACGGCCTATATAAGAGAAACCTTGATGGAGTGTTCCTTTGCTACGTGGATAAAGAGCAACAGAACCAACTTTTGGAGTCCTTTCATAATCTAGCCTGTGGAGGAAATGCTTTTGCATCTATAACTACCCATAAGATTCTATGAGCTAGGTATTACTGGCCTACTCTATTTCAAGATGCATACAAATGGGTACGAAGATGTGAATTGTGCCAATAGTTCATTGGAAGACCCAAGTTAGCTACTTTGCCTCTTAAGTCAGTGGTAATAAAAGAGCTATTTAAGCAATGGGAAATTGATTTCATTGGTACTATAAACCCATCTTCAAGTACTGGATATGATTATGTCCTCATAGCCATAGATTACTTCATCAAATGGGTGGAAGATATTCTATCCAAGCATGCTACTTCAGAAGTAGTATGCAATTTCCTTAAGGAAAACATCATTTCTAGGTTTGGGGTCCCAACCAAGATTATGATAGATAATGAAACCTATTTCTCTTTCCATGAGATTACTCAGTTCTATTTTTATTATGGGATTACCCTCTCCCACTCTGATTATTTTATACAAGGGAATGGCCAAGCAGAATCAAGCAATAAGAACTTGGTGACCATCATCAGGAAGCTGGTGGATGACAACCAATGAACCTAGCATAAAGCATTGGTTGATGCTTTATGGGTAGACAAAATTACACCTAAGAGGGTGATAGGTATGTCACCATTCCAACTTCTATATGGTCTCAATGCAGAGATACCAATCACCTTGGAATTGCTAGCACTAAAATTTGCAAAGGTGATAAAAATTAGACATATGAAAGATCCATCGACAAAAGGATCATATGCCTGATTGAGCTAGATGAGAAGTAAACTATGGTGGTGGACTGAATCACTATGCATTAAAGTCTGTGAAGAAGCTCTTTGACCATAAAGCAAAAACATGTAATTTTTAGATTGGTGATCAAGTTCTGTTATGGGACAAGAGAAGATAACCAAAGGGAATGCATGGGAAATTTGATTCCTTAGGAGAGGCCCATTTGCTATTCATCAGCTCAATGGTGAAAATAGTTTCCTATTAAATTATCAATATGGCACACCCTTTTCACTACCTCACAGTGGGAAGCATCTAAAACACTTCAATACTTGAAGTATCAGGTGACATTAGTTGTACATATGTATATTTGTATAGTCATTAATTCTATTTTGTGTTATCCATTTTCATTTATTTTTGGCACCTTTCATTTTGGGTAGCATGAATCCATATCCCAATGGCATACATGAAAGCACTGGACATTTTAATTTCTACTCCCCTTAGCTATTTTAAAATTTTGACTGAAGGAAGTTCCCCAACTGGAGCTAGCTATTGTTCCCAAAATCTGTCACTCGTTTTTGGGGAAAACATATCAAATATTTTGGTCCTACAGACCAAAATTCTCTCTTCCCTTCTCAAAAAATGTTTTGAGTATTCAAATTCTTCAATTATTTGAGTCTTCTCAGCTAGAGAACTCATAGGTTAAACAAATAGGCTTTCTCAGAAAGAAGTTCCAACACTTAGGAATTTTCAAGGCTAGTTCAATGCCGAGGTTCAATCAAAAGACTTAGCAGTGGGCTTCAAACAAATGGAATGAACCATTTAACCTTGAACCATTGAACCCCACTTCAAAGGTTCAAAAAAGAATTAAGCACTTAATGAGTTCAAAGAGGTTCAACCACTTCAAAGAGTTCAACGAGTTCAAAGACTTCAGAAAGTTATAAAGTTCAATAAGTTTGGTGGACTTAAAGAAAATAAGGATTCAAAGAGTTAAGGTTAAACCATTGAAACATTGAACCTTGAACCAAAATGGTTCAATAAGATCAAAAGACTTAAAGAAAAGAAGACTTCGAAGAAGAAATATTGAACCGTTGAACCTTGAACCAAAATGGTTCAAAGGTTTAATGATCAATGAGTTAATTAAAGTTTGAGAGACTTAGAAGAACAAATGATTCAAAGAAGAAAGAATTAACCATTTAACCGTTGAACCTTAAACCAAAAGAGTTCAAAGTTTAAAGGTTCAACGAGTTCAATAGAAAAGAAAAAGATCCAGAAACTTTGAAAGACCAAAGGATTTAGAGAAAGAGAATGAACTATTGAACCATGAACCAAAATGGTTCAAAGTTCAAAGGTTTAAAGGTTCAAGGAATTTAAAATTTTGAAAGGAAGCTTTGAGAAAATGGAAGAATCAGAAGAGTTTAATAAGGAGTTCAACCAAAGGATTTGAATAATGATTAAACCAAAGAGCTAAGTGAATAGACAAGCTGACAAGACTGCCCAGACCATTGAGCCATTGAACTGATGCAATCTCATGGTTCAAAGGTTCGAGGTTCAATGTGGTTCAAGCGACTAGTGATGAGCAACATCCCCATAGACATCAAAATTAGTGTAATAAAATATCTATTATTTTTCAAATATGGTGTGGAACCTTAAAACAAACTCAGTGACCAGCTAAAGAAGTTGAAAGATCCAACAGAAAGGGAAGAGATAGCCTAAGAACTCAGATCATGAGGAAGAGATAAAATGTGTTAAAAAAAGAGGGAACAAGAGGGAAAGACCAAAAATATCTATGCAGGAGTTATTTCTAGTTATTGAAACAGTCCACCAAGTAGACATTCGAGTGTGTAAACATTCAAAGGCATGGCCTATTTTTCTACCTTTGAATAAAAACAAGTGGACAACCACATACATATCGGGAAATAGAACAAATGACCCATGCTGAGGAGAAAACATTCAAGATGATTATGTACACCAAATTCAAGGCTGATGCCCTGTTCCAGCATGGCCCCTTTATAAAACTGAAAATGCATTCAAGGTATTGAATGCAACATGGGCCATTCCATGAAACAAAGCACCCAAGTCTTTCTTGGAGCACTATATATTGTAATCTCTTATTTTATGAAAAGGATATCTCTATGATATAGAAGCAAAACTTTGCCCAAATTGAAAGGCATTTCCTTAGACTTTGAGCTCAGATTGTTAATCATATTTCTTTATTTGAATGAGAAAACAAGTGACCTTTCAGACTTTGTGCTAGAATAACTTGTGTTGTTGAGGAAATTGTTGTTATGTCTATTTATTGAATACATTCTTGTCCATTTAATTTAACAAGAAGAACTAGTGGAAGTAATCAGTAAGGTGTCTTAAAGCTGACTGTGGAGAGACTTTGTGCTGCCATAATTGTCTCTAGTGTGTGTGTTTTTAGTTTATTTCTGTGTAAAGGATCTTGGGATGACTTTGTGCCCCCATTGTCTTTCATATTTCACTCTTTGGTAGTTGAGGTGGAGGCTTTATGCTACACTTCATCCTGATGTGTTACTACACCCTGTTACATTTACTTATCACTACCAGAAAGAATTCCTATTGTTTGTTGCAGACCACTTCTAAAATAAGAGAAGTACCTTTTGTCATTTCACCAAGATATCTCCTTTATATGTGAACATCATCTCTAAAAAAAGAGAGATGGATGGTGTTGTCCTACCCCTGAGTGTTATTTTTAGCTTATATATATAGTATATATCACCCCTTTTAGTTATAGGGAACCTCCCCTTGATGAGAGGAGAGATTTGTCCCCTTTTGATGTGGTAAACTTGCACATTTGGCCAATCAATCTCCTTATGCTGTGGTTGAAACAATCTATTTTACCCATCAGTTAGCTGGTGAAAAAATATTCACCCAGAATAACTAATATAAATGTATATTTACAATGTGGCTTAATCCAAAGTGATCATGGTGTAGAAAAAAAGAACACAGAGAAGGGTAGGGCAAAAAAGAAATAAGTGATTGGCAATTTTGGTTCTAAAAATTATAAAAAAATATTAATGGTAATTGAATACACATTTAACAAATATATATTGAAACATATCCTAAACTCAAATATCACTCTATATCAAGAAAAAATTAGAGGAAAATGTTTAGGAATCATAAGAACCAGGTCTACTTTAAGGATTTACTACTATAATCAAATAGTTATTACACATCTAAATACAGAGCAAAATGAAATGAAGTATAACCTAATATATTTTAGCTAATTTAACATAAGCACAAATCAAAAACCCTATGATTAAAGAATGTTATTCAAATTTCAAAGATACTATTCAAATTCAAGACCTCTACTAACAATTGAGAGAAAATCTATATTAGCAATTAACACATCAAAAATGGGAAATCCTTGCATAATTATTGATTCTATTAATTACTTCAAGTATACAAAGTTGCTCAAAAATCTCTCCCTTTCTATAATGGTGATACATGCCTTTATAGGAAGAATAGGTAGTATATCAGTCAACTATAAAATATAGGTGTATAAAAGTAAGGACAATTGTCCTTACAAGACTTATAATACATATTATTTTCTAAATCATATTGACCTAGAGGAAAATATACTAACAAACTAGCATATGCATTTACAATGGAATATTCTACTATAAAATGCCACCTAATTTATATTAGAATAAAATATTATTATAACTTATTGGTGTGGTTTTTGTTTATGGCTAGAGGAGTCTCATGGCCCTCTCATATTTTTCATCAACCAACTCAAGATACATAACAGGCTTCATGATGCACTCCTCCTAGTTTGCTAGCTCATTGAATTCTTTGTCATTTATAGCCAAGGCCTCCTTAATGCTTCTATATTTGTTGATCCTCTCACTTGCATTAAATATCATATCCAAGATCTTGTTATTATCTTGTCTAGACTGGCCTTTACTTTTCCCTTAGATTTTTTGAGTCATAAAAGTGGCTCTATACTTGAAATATTCATCACTGATGAGGCCAAGGGTAGTAGGTTATGTAGGTTTGATAAGCATGGTCCCAAGAAGTTTCTCAATTCTACCGATGAGCCCTTTATCATATTTTAGAAGCCTCATCACCTTGGTATGCTAGGTACCTAAATTTTGAACTCTATCAATAATAATCCTCAAGATTGTGCCTAGGTGTCCCATACTTATAGTTCTAAAGTTTGGGATCTACTCTTTTACTTGGATGTTGAGGAGCTGAGTAATTTTGTCCTCTAAGGCCTACCATTGGGTGACTAGGTATTTGGCTAATGTATCTTGGTCTTCTAGTGCACTTTGCCTCATATTAATTCACTTTAATGACTCAAACATGTCATAGAATGATTTGTCAAGCATCTTTGTCATAGCATCTAGTAAAAATAGGATTTCTTGGGTTTTCAAGTTCTCCTTCTCCCTTTCCAAATTATGGATCCTTTATTTTAGACCTTAGACTTTAGCCTTGGCTTTTTGTGAGTGGGCTTAGATTAAACTTTCCACATCTTCCTCATAAATAATAGCTTCACCAAGTTGTTGCCTGCCTACTGGGGTTAGTCCTTCGAATGGTTCCACCTTTTGAAAGGTGAATTTTTCTATCCCCACCATAGATGTTCTAGTTTTTAATCTCTCTAAGACTACCATTTTAGGATTGAAGTGGACTAGGGTAAGTATCTCCTTCAACTTGGGAGGCCCTCAGACCTCCATGCCTAAACTATTAGATGCTCCTATAACATTCATCTTCTTACCCTCTAAGCCTGGAGTGACCATAGTTATTCTCTCTTCCTACTCCTACATTATAACTTTTATCCAAGGCTTTACATCATCATGTACATCCACACCAACCCTTATTATGCCCCATGAGTGGGAGAGAGATGGGATCTTATAAAACTTACCATAGATGAACTAGTCAAGGATGACTAATCCATAGATTAGAAATTCATCACTAAAGAGATTGACTTCACTAATGGGATTAGTGAAGGCCAATTTGGCCCAATTTCTTAGTCTCATAGGGACCAATGCCAATTCTATTTTCCTCTTTTCATGGGAGGCTACTGGGACAAGTTATTTCCCTTTATCTTCCTTGGGATCCACTAAAGGGTCCTCTTCTCCTCTTGATCCATAGGAATCTACAATTTCCTTGAGATTACCCTCAAGGGTCTCTTCTGGCTCCAAGGCTATTGTTGACGCAGGAAATTGCACCCTTTGGCAGGAGGCCAAGCTCCTACCATCTCCTCACAACATGGAAACTCCCCTCTTGCCTATGGGACTGGCGAAGCTAGAGGGGAGAGTCTCTAGATAAGGACTAGCTCCCTTTGATGCATCATGTTTGTTCTAGCAAGTGTAAATACATACATATATATAGATATAAAAATTGGGGGGGATGAAAAGGGAGAAAGATATAGGAAAACAAACCTACTCTAAAAGAGGTGATGCACCAAAATAAGTCAACCTTCACACATTGACACTTGAAATCAAATAAATACATACATACACTTCACACTTGGCAGAAGGACCATGCTACAAAAAACTGGCAGGGAGGCTTTAATGGAAAATACAAAAATAGAGATCACCAAAGGTGCTATAAGACACACACTTATGTAGTAACTTCATCTATTTTTCACTTCTCAAATACTGCTCTTCTCCTGTCAACTACAGAGATGGCACCTTGTAGATAAAAGGTATGCTGGTGTTGAACCTATGAAAGCATCAAGAAACAATGACTAAACACAAAACAACACTCAAGACATACTCAGATATATCTATCCAAAATGGAGGTAGAAATTGTGTTTATTGATTTAGGTGGAAAATTTTGCCAGGGCTACGCCTTAGTAAATGTGGAAGATCCCCTTTTCAAATGACAAATCTTTCAATATATAGGAGAAGCAAGGAGGCCATTTGGTGCTCCTTTTTTACAAGTGGCTTATGCATCTCTTCATTGGGAAGAGAAAAACATTGTTGCCGATGTCATCTTTCTAGAAGAGGCTTACTAGAACCATGCTGTATAATCACCAAATTTGACTTTGGCATTCAAGCATTAATGTGGAAACATAGGCTGCCTCTCTTTTTTTGTAATAGATTGAGATTTGTCCCCTTTTAAATGCATGGGCCATGCCATTTGTTGTTTTCACCATTTGGGGATTATCAGGCAATAAATCACCTTCCCCTTGCCACTTGGATTGCTTCATCTCTTTCCTATCTTATCACTTTGTCCTTTTCTCTTTCTTATCTCTTCTAGCTCCTTCGGCCCTTGGGGGCAAACATTCTAGTGGGTCGCTACATTCTAGGCTTTCCTTAGCACTCTCTTAGTTGAAAACAAATGGCCATTTTGTTTCATGAAAGTTGACGTTCACATGGCCATCATTGGTTGAAAACCAATGGCTAACTTGCTCTGTTAAACTTGACATCCTCTGGGATGTCTTTGTCCCTTCACTGGCTT
The DNA here is from genome assembly GCA_037957365.1 of Torreya grandis. NCBI lineage: Eukaryota > Viridiplantae > Streptophyta > Pinopsida > Cupressales > Taxaceae > Torreya > Torreya grandis. The sequence continues at coordinate 448,085 of JARHVA010000219.1, read as the reverse complement.
CTCTGCAGCTTGCTTCCTCTTGGCACCCCTCCAACTTTGTTTAGTGCCCCTTTGTATTTGGGCCAAAAGTTCCCCACAAGGGCATCTGCCCTTTGGGGTCCTTCGGTGGGTCATTTTGTGCCTTCAGATGTTTTCTCAGGTCTCACAGACTGTCCATTGCTTTATATATTTTCCATAGGCTTTTGTTCATGGACATTTTCCCGCAGACAAAAAGTCCATAGAAATTTTGCCTAGGTCTATGCTTTGTTTAGAACTGCACTCAAATTCCTTCAAACTTTTTGTCTGAAGGAATTCCTTTGGGCAAAAACTCTGAAGGAATTTGGGACTTAGTCCATTTTAAACTTAAGAAAATTTTGAACTTACCTGGTCTTTCCTTTGAAGCGCTTGACCTCCATAAGGGCACTTGAACTTGGACTATCCCTTTCAGCTAAGGGCATACCCTTGAACCAATCATTAAACTAGACCTGTTAAACCAAACCTATTAAACCAAACCCGTTGAACCAAAAATGGTTCAACAGTTCAATTAGTTTAACCATTGCGTGCTGATGAACCAATGAACCAAAGCCAACAAACTTCTTCCTCTGAACCAAGCCCATTAAACCAAACCTATAGAACTAAACCCATTGAACCAAAAATGGTTCAATGATTCAATTAGTTCAACCATTGAACGTCGATAAACCTCTTTTGCCGATTGAATCATCTACTTTAAACCAAGAGATCGAACCATGCCATTGAACCAAGTTCGTTGAACCAAGCTATTGAACCAAAAATGGTTCAACTATTCAATGGTATGATGGTTCAATGTTGCTGAACTAAGATGATTGAACTTGAAGATGGATGAACCAAGTGCCAATTTAACCAAGGGGCTGAACCAAAGAGCGATGGTCTTGAAGACTGAACTGAGGCTTGAACTATGGCCAAATGAAAATTGCGTTGAACTTATGCAACCTAAAGATGACTGGTATTAAATAGCAGGGGAAGAAGGTGATCGAAATTTTGCCTGTGGGAAAAATTGGTTAACAAATTGGTGACTCATAGGGGAAACATGCCGACTATGCTTAGAACCCAATTGCCTTACAGTCCAAAGGGTGCGGAGTTAGATGTAGCTATGAAAGAGTTAGCAACAGCCCCAAAAGATCCAAGAATCAAACATGAAGCCTTTTACCCCACACACAAAGGGAAACACACAAGGCTAAAAAAACACTACTTGTGCAAACTACACTTAGGGAAAGTAGGAAAAAAAATTGAAAACAAACTACTATATACAACTAACTAGGAAAATTTGCTTCCCTCCTGGATCAAAGGGAAAAATTCTTAAGTCCCCTTCCAAGTAAGAAGACTTATGGTTCCAAGCAAGTAGCTAAATAAAAAAGAGAGTTGGTGACTTGCTCTTCTTGCCTATCACCTGCATTGGCTAGTATCCAAGTGGATTAGATTCAAACATGCCTCCAACATACATGTACTCTATTTGTCCTAGGAAGCCTGTTGAATTCTAGTCCTTCATATTGGTGCTCTTCACCAAGAAATCAATGGCTACTAGTTCATTACCATAAGCCCTTTGATGTGCACATTCCTTCTGCAATGTATCATGGTCTGACTTGTTTCCTTTTGCCTCATTGAAAATATTGTTAGACTCATCCTCTACTTCCTCTTGGCCTTCTTGAAGAAGTGTGACTATGGTGATGTCTAAAATGGAATCACAAACTGATTGTTCATCCCACAGAACATTGCCTCTTTGTTTGAAACCTTCTTCTTTAAGGTGTTCCTCCAGGAAGACGGACCTCTCCTTTCTTTCCTCCAACTCAGGCTCCTCAGTGTAGTCATCCTCATCATCAAAACAACAAGGAAGTTCATCAAATAGAGGGGAAGAGAGCTCACCATGTGTTTGTTCCTCCTCATATTGCTAGAACATCTGCATATATACAGGACCTGCATCTTCTCCACTACTGATAAGGTCTTCACAAGAAGCATCAATGATGATTTCTTCTTCATTATCACTCATGATAGCCCCCTGAAGAGCTATAGATTGGATCTTCTACTCCTCACTCACCTTCTACAAAACAAGTTCCTCCTTGAGAAGGGGTGAAGTGGAGAAAACATGTGGAAGAGGAGGTAGTCCTTGAGCTGAAATCGAATGATTCTCCTCCTTCCACTTGGTCAGCACTTCATAAATATTAGGTGTGGCCTGATAGCTCTCTTGGAGGTGTGTGAACGGGCTGGGTTTAGATAGGTCCACCACACATTGGCTGAGGAATCTCGTTTGGGACTCCAACTCTACAATTCTCCTGGCTATATTTTCTTGAAGGAGCCTTTCTTGGAGATCACTAGCATGATCCTCTTCAAAGCTCTGGGTTGGTTCCTAGCAATCCTTCCTCCAACTTAGAATCTATACATCACGTTGAAAAACTTGGGGAGGCTAAGGAATACTAGGAAGAGACTGTTGATGCACTGGAAGAGTCTCTAGAAGAGGGACATGTTGGCTGGTGGTGCTTCCCCAAATGGAAGATTCATAATCTAAGGAGTTTAGAAGGTTCATCTCCATGGGAGGTTGCTCTGATGCCCTCTGGTGTTGGAAAGCTAGGTGTACGGGATTGAGAGCAAATGTATCTGATGAGCTGGAGTGAGCAAGTGCAATCTAACAGAAAGGATTTGGCATAAAAGAGGGGGTTTTATTCAAATTAGGAAGGGCTACACAAGGTTGAATGCCTTGAAAAAATGGATATCTCCATTTTGCTAGCTCCTCTTCTATGGATTGTAAGGCCTGTGCTTACTTAAACAAACACTCCTCTTCAAAGCTCAACTCTTGCTGATATCTATATTACTCCTCCAGTATGTTAATCTCCAATTCTAGGGCCATTTCCCTTATCATTGTAGGGTAACTAGGAGAGCTACTTGAGGGGATTGCATAAATATCTAGAGCCTGATCATAGCCATATGAAGGAATACAAGGTCCATGATTCTGTGCAAAAGAATTATACATACAAAAAATGATCTTTGAATGGCACTAGGTTGCTTAACTAGCAGATTCAACTCAGAGTTGCCAGATGCTAAAAACTTTGATTTGATATAATAGGACCAACATCAATCTTGAAACCTTACTGCATTATAAAATTGAGTCCCACTGAGTGTGCCAAAATTGTTGACACAGGAAATTGCACCCTTTGGTAGGAGGTCAAGCTCCTGCCTTCTCTTCGCAACATGGAAACTCCCCTCTCACCTGTGGGATTGGAAAATTTGGAGGGGAGAGTCTCTATATAAGGGCTAGCTCCCTTTGATGCATCATGTTTGTTCCAACAAGTGCAAATACATACATATATATAGATATAAAAATTGGGGGGGGGGGGGGTGGAAAGGGAGAAAGATACAGGAAAACAAACCTACTCTAAAAGGGGTGATGCACCAAAATAAGTCAACCTTCACACATCCACACTTGAAATTAGACAAATACATACATACATATACTTCATACTTGGTAGAAGGACCAGGCTACAAGAAACTAGCAGGGAGGCTTTAATGGAAAATATAGAAATAGAGATCACCAAAGGTGCTATGAGATGCACACTTATGTAGTAACTTCATCTATTTTGCACTTCTCAAATACTGCTCTTCCCCTGTCAATTGTAGAGATGGCACCTTATAGATAATAGGTATGCTGGTGTTGAACCTATGAAAGCATCAAGAAATAATGACTAAACACAAAACAACACTCAAGACATACTCAGATATATCTATCCAAAATGGAGGTAAAAATTGCGTTTATTGATTCAAGTGGAAAATTTTGCCAGGGCTATGCCTTAGTAAATGTGGAAGATCCCCTTTACAAATGACAAGTCTTTCAATATATAGGAGAAGCAAGGAGGCCATTTGGTGCTCCTTTTTTACAAGTGGCTTATGCATCCCTTCATTGGGAAGAGAAAAACACTATTGCTAATGTCATCTTTCTAAAAGAGGCCTACTGGAACCATGTTGTATAATCACTGAATTTGACTTTGGCATTCAAGCATAAATGTGGAAATATAGGCTACCTCTCTTTTTTTACAATAGATTGAGATTTGTCCCCTTTTAAATGCATGGGCCATGTCATTTGCTGTTTGTGCCATTTGGGGATTATCAAGCAATAAATTGCCTTCCCCTTGCCACTTGGACTACTTTGTCTCTTTCCTATCTTGTCGCTTTGTCCTTTTCTATTTCTTGTCTCTTCTGGCTCCTTTGGCCCTTGGGGGAAAACATTCTAGTGGGTCGCTACATTTTGGGCTTTCCTTAGCACTCTCTTAGTTGAAAACAAATGGCCATTTCATTTCATGAAAGTTGACATTCACGCAGCCATCATTGGTTGAAAACTAATGGCTAACTTGCTCTGTTAGAGTTGACATCCTCTGGGACATTTTTGTCCCTTCACTAGCTTCTCTGTGGCTTGCTTCCTCTTGGCAGCCCTCTGACTTTACTTAGTGCCCCTTTGTATCTGGGCCGGAAGTTCCCCGCAAGGGCATCTACCCTTTAGGGTCCTTCAGCGGGTCATTTTATGCCTTCGAATGTTTTCTCAGGTCTCTTAGATTGTCCATTACTTTATATATTTTCTGCAAGCTTTTCTCTGTGGACATTTTCCCATAGACAAAAATTCCATGAAAATTCTACCCAAGTCCGTGCTTTATTTATAACTGCGCCTGAATTCCTTCGGGCAAAAAGTCTGAAGGAATTTAGAACTTAGTCCATTTTAAACTTAAGCAAATTTTGAACTTACCTGGTCTTTCCTTTGAAGCACTTTCCCTCCATAAGGGCACTTGAACTTGGACTACCCCTTTTGGCCAAGGGCATACCCTTGAACCAATCATTGAACTAGACCCGTTGAACCAAAATTGTTGAACCAAACCCATTGAACCAAAAATGGTTCAACGGTTCAATTGGTTTAACCATTACATGCCAATGAACCAATGAACCAAAGCTAATGAACTTCTTCCTTTGAACCAATCCCATTAAACCAAACCTATTGAACCAAACTTATTGAACTAAAAATGGTTCAACGGTTCAATTGGTTTAACCATTGAATGCTGACGAACCTCTTTTGCTGATTGAACCATCCACTTTAAACTAAGAGATCAAACCAAGCTGTTGAACCAAATTCATTGAACCAAGCCATTGAACCAAAAATGGTTCAATAGTTCAGTGGTACGATGGTTCAACACTGCTGAACTAAGATGCTTGAACTTGAAGATGGATGAACCAAGTGCCGATTGAACTAAGGGGCTGAACCAAAGAGCGATGGTCTTGAAGATTGAACTGAGGCTTGAACTATGGCTAAATGAAAACTGTGTTGTACTTGTGCAACTTGAATATGATTGGCATTAAACAACAATGGAAGAAGGTGACCGAAATTTTTCCTATGGGCAAAATTGGTCAACAGCTATCATGTCAATATACTAGATTGTAGAGGGTGGTCTCTACTACTTAGTTAAAGGTAAGGGTCCTTCTCTAGGTTTTTCTTCTAATAATACTTCTTTAACCTTTTCCTTTCCTTTACCTTGATCATCTTGAGTTATCTTAACCTTCTATTTGGACTTTCATAGTTACTCTACCTAAGGTTGCTCATGAGCTATCCTAGATGGCCCAAGTAGTAAATGATACTTCAAGGGGTGCATTTACCATGTTTCCCCAAAAGGTTTGTTGTCTTTAACTAATCTATTCTATAGCTTGATGTTGTGGCCTTGGATCCTAGCCAACACTTCCTCATAATTCTTGTCTCTGATGTATTTGGTGTCATGTACATCGAGTTGCTCTGCATAATCAAGTTTGATATTTTTATCCTTCAAATGTTCTCCTACCTTGATCCTTGGATCCCACATTTGGAGTTCATCTATCTAAAATCCAAATGAATACCTATGTGTGATCATAACTTTTACCTACTTCTAGTCTTTAATTATTATTTTCCAAATATCTAAGGGAAAAGGGTGAAGAAAACCCTTCCTTTTTTCTTTGCACACCTTGTCAATGCCCTAGATAAAATGGAAAGTAATTTCCTACTCAAAAAACTTATTTAAGACATACACTGGTAATTTGTAGGGTTGGGACATGATGCCATCTATCCTAATTACTATGTAATCAGGATATTACCATACCTCCCTTATCATTTCAACATATTTTGTGATGAGGAGGTGGAGTCTAGGCATGGGGACGCCTATGATGGCTTTAACTGTTGCTAGGAAAATGTAGTCATAGATAAACTGCATGTGATTCCTCTATTTGAATGTGTATTTTAGATTAGTGGTGTGAGATGGTTATCCTACCCTCAGGGGACCAATTCTTAATGCCAAGGAAGGTGATTGAAGTGATAAGAGCATCAAGTAGGTAAGACAACATATATAATTGTTTATAGATCTTCCTCTTGATGGTGATGAATTGTTTGGATAGGAACATGTTGATCAAAGCTCCAATTGGAGGGGTAAGTTTTTATTCCACTAGGAAGTGCACATATGAGACCCAAACCTTATTTACATAAGTGATTAAAGGGGAAAAAAAATATCTATTCAACAAGGTCATAATCACCCTAATACCTTATCTAAACTAGACAATAGGGATTTTTCCATTAAGGGTTCTAAATATGTGAGGCCCTTGATGGAGCTAGTGTCATAGGATAGAGTCCAGGTCATGGTTATTGGTCCATTATCTCAATGAGGTAAGGTCCACATGGGGGAGAGGGAACTTATAATACTTTTCAAAAGCAATAGGGGAAAGGTAGGCTACCATTTTATAATTCTCTTCCCTAATAATCCATTCACCATCAATTTTAGAATCAATAAAAATGGGGACAAGGACATCAATGTAGTACAATACCTCTAGTTTTGCCATGGCATGATGAAGGCTAAACATCTAGATTATAAAAAAGTCACTATGTTATCTATTAGTGGTGGCATTTCTCTACTCTTCCTTTGAGATGGGATGTAATTATTCTATCATAAATAAAATCTTGGACCAATTCCTGATGCCATGGATGTTCAATGTAATCAAGTCCAATTCTATATCCTTAAATACTTGACCCTCACTATCTATCATCAAATAAATCTTAGCTTGTTCCTTCAATTATTGTCTACTAGCTACCATGGTCTTTATTTCTTGATAATTATTCACAATAGATTACCAATGATCCTTGTGAAATCTCTCTAATGCTTAGAAACACAAATCGGCTATCTTTTGATTGAATTGTAGTAAATTGGATCCATTTGGGTTGCCTTTATGCAAGGTCTAAGGTTTGGATCTTTAATGGTAGAATATATCCAGGCATTAACTTATACATGTTATATATATATTTTTGGACCTTTGCCTTTATACATTTATGTTTTTGAGTTTACAAGATCTTTAGTTTTGTCCTTTTCTACTTGTATGGAGCTTATATGGCACTAGTCTAGATCTTTCACAACATTTATCATAAATGCCATTTGAACATTAGCCATTGGTATTTAAGAAATACCTCCTTATTTTCACTCCTAGGATTAAAATCTTGGATCATCATGAGTCACTGATCATAATCCAATCCCTTATTTTTTAATTGGTTCCTAGGCCTTAAGTCATGTCGTTGTGACACTTAGCATACTCACACATCTTCCCCATGTTCTAAATTTTATGTCAGTCCCTTATCAAATAATCATTGGCCATGCAATAGGTCTACAGGTTCTTAAGGTTTTTTTGGAAAATTCTCTAGGGACCTTCATGTTATTGGATCAAATCTATCAATAAAGCACTGACCATTAATTTGCATATATACTCAAACATTAAGTTAGTATACTCTTAAAATTCAAGACTTAGGCTTACATCCCTTAGGCTAAGATTTTATTCATGTTTATTAATCATGGGATAAACCTTAAGCTAAAGGATTTAAGTCTAAGTTATGATTTGAAAGAAGGGTCAAGGTATAAACATTCTAGGTTAATGTATGTGTTGAGTTTAGCAAACATGATGATATACATTAGGCTAAAATATTTATGCCATGCATCACAAACCATGCTCAAAATAGGTTCAACATGAAATTAATTTCACATAGGATAAGTTTGTTATTTAAGGTTCATTATGAAACATTCCATGTGGATCCTTGAAGCATAGACTTAAGCTAAGTATATTTCTTACATATATTTGTGTTTTGCAGATCGAGGCTTCCCATTTTGGGTATATTTTGAGAATTTACCTTAGCTTGGTGAGCCACCTTGGATTAAAAAAATAATTTTGGGATGTAATTTTAACACTTAGCATTAAATTTTCATTAGTTTAGAATTGACAGTTTGGCAGGCATCAAATGCACCTTTATGGGCATCACTTGATAGTTGTGTGGAGATCGAGTTTAAACCAGTGAAAAATTTATTTTAATGGAAATAAAGTTGATGGTCACACAGGTGTCAAATCAGTCCTTTTGGATGTTCAAATGAATATAAATTTAAAATTTATTAAAATATTTAGGTTCAAATGTGAGGACACCACTTGGCACATCTGTGGGGCTTCCTAGGGTATTTGTGTTAATTTACTTCATTGGATCAAATGCCGTGATAAAGTGACAACCATCAATCATAATCTAGAGACTTTATTTTGATTGGATATCATGTCAAAGTAAGTCTTTCTTCCTTTTATTCCTCAAATGTAATGGTGTCATGTGTCCATCTTTCAGTCTCCCTATATCCTTTTGACTTTTTGACTATGCTTCACTCTGTCTGATCAAGTCATTACGAGTAAGCATGGATCATCAAATTATTTATGATGTAGGATATTTAAGCTAAAGTTCCTAGTTATTTTTGCTCCATTCAATCAAGTGTCATGATAAAGTGACAATCTTAGGATCCTATAAAGTATGAAAAAGTTAACATTAGCACTGTGGAGGTAATAAATACTTAGGCTTAAGGCATTAAGACTAAGGTCATGATGGTATTAATGAATACATCTAGGTGTTAGTATTAAGGTCTTAAGCTAAGTTGGTGAATGTAAAAAGGACCCTACACAATGACATTTGGTTAGGTCATAAGGAACTTAAATAAAGGGGAAAATAATGAAGGTGGTCAAGTCATGTTAAGAAACATGACTAATCATATGACATGCATTTTCATATCTAAGTCCAAAAATGATTCCCACTAATTTGGGTTCCCACATCTATTAAAATTTAAATTGAGGGGTTTTTAGGGTTTTAGAATGTAGGCTTCTTAGAGATGCATGCCATGGAACATAAACTTATAGTTAAATGAAATTCATTAGTAATGTTAGTCTAGATAAAGCAAATCAAGACCATATATGTTTGTTTCTTAACAAAGTGGATGATCTTTAAATTCTATAAAATACCTTAATATGCTTAAATTTCCATGCTTTATTTTGAGGGTCTCTCAAGGGTCCCAATTCAAAAAAATAGGGGTAAGTTGGTCCCAACAAATGGTCATTCATGGGGGAAACATAGCAATATGTTAAAACATAGAGACTCTGGTCAAACTAATAATTAGGTCATCCGCTTCACTTGAACAAAACCACCATTTGGATCAGATTTTGGTTTAAAAAAACTTGCACTTGTAGACTTAAGGTCAAATAATAAGACATACTCAAAATATGTGTGTTCTTTGATTCCACTCATTATTCACCGTGGGATTCAACAAACAACTTCTAGTTTCATGTCTTTAATCACTTAGATTGACTTATAGTATACTAAAATGTTGATTATGAACCATGTTTTAACTTATGGAAGGCTTAGGCATTGCTCTACTACTATCTAGGTGTCCATATCCCCAATATAAATGCTTTTGGTTCCACTCATAGCCTTGTTCCACTTCTAGTTAGGCATCCATAGCCCCAATGGAGGTTGTTTGAATCACCTTTACCTAAAATCTTTAGATTTTTCATTATATCCTATATTTGTATTTTATTAGGTCTTTATTTTTGCAACAAGGTTGGGAACTAGGATAGCTAGGTTTTAGGATTTGGTCAAGTATTTGAATTTTGGAAAATCATCTATGGTTTTAACTCTTATCCTAGGTAAGGATGTTAATTAAGTGCTAGCTTGGGGTATACCATGATAATTTAAGTCTCTATTCCCCAAGTGTAAGTCTTCTTAAAACAAATTTTATGTCAAGATAATGGTTAAGGTCCAATTAAATGATTGGCCTTTCCATTGGTCTTTGTTAATCTCTCTAAGATGTAACATCATGATTTATATTTTAGAGCCATGGTTACTCCATGTATGGGATTCATACCTTCATTCCAAAATTGGGGGGCATATTTTAAGCAAAATTCATAACTTTTAAGCTCAATATTGTCCTTAGGGAATTATTGAGATCAAGGAACCAAGCAACATGAAAAAAACATACCATAGAGAGAAAGGCAACAATAAAGAAAAAACAAATAAATATGTGCATGCTTATGTACAAACAAGGGACACGAAATAAATAATTGAAAGGAAACTAACTAGCCTATCTACACTTATCTAAACATCTTATATTTTACTCCATGAAGACCCCAAGAGAAGCAACAAAGAAATAGTGCTTGAAATACTTCCCATTGGTGGGAACTATAAACTGTTGGGGATCAACCAACAATAGATTACACTTATGAAAGCAATAAACCATGGAATTAAATCAGATAGATAAGTAACTAGAATCAGATAATAGCAAAGAAAAAGAGATACAAGAAACCACCCTGAAAACTTGTATTGAACTCTTTACAAAAGGAATACAATTGAAGAAACTTCTTTCTTCCACACCTCTCTCAGATGCACAAGATCTCTCTCTAGATCTCTATTCCTCAAGAGCTCTCTCTCTCAAGTACAATCAACTCTAACAACCTGGATTGATATAACTCTGTACTGTTCTTCAACATTCACATACAATGAACTACTACAATAATCACACTAAGCTAAGAAGATCTAATTCTACATATAGAATTAGGAAACTTGAGCATGCACTTACAACCAACAATTAAGCCTCTTAAACAAGGGCTCTAAAAACAATCTTACTAATAATAAAAATGCAAACTTAAGACTAAGACTTAAACTCATCATGCAAATACTCGCTTCTGTCCTCAGAAATAGCATTCTAGATGCACAGGTAACCGAAGCCGATTCCTGCCTGCTTGCCTATGACCGACGTCGATCGATCCTCTGCCGATGCTGGTGTCTCTTCAACTACACTAGACTGACGTTGGTCGCTCCTACAACTTTGGTAATGCCCTCATATGTGAAGCTTTTAGGCTCCACACCTTAACAATCTCCCACTTGGAGATAAACAGTTGTACCAGTACCTGTACATCAACATTTTCTAGCTCCTCCATCTTCAACTCAATCATGAAGACCAAAAGAAGTTGAATGAAGATTCAACTTCTCCTTTATAACCGGCTTGGTTAACATATCAGCAGGATTCCTATCTATATGGATCTTCTCCAGCTTCAAATCACCATCTTCCAATACCTGTCGTATGAAATGGTACCTTAGTTGTATGTGCTTTGTTCTTCAATGAAAGGCTAAGTTCTTATCCAAATAGATTGCACTCTGACTGTCACTATACAATCTACAACTCCCATGCTCCCTTCCAAGCTCTTCCATGAACCGTGTCATCCATATCATCTCTTTGCTAGCTTCTGTGGCTGCAATATACTCTGCTTCTATAGTTGACAGGGCAACAACCTTCTGCAACTTAGATATCCAGCTAACCGCCATTCCACCTACAATGAAAACATATCCTGTAGTGCTCCTCCTGCCATCCAAATCACCTACCATATCTAAATCTACATAACCATGTAGAGAAGTCTCTAAACCTCCATAGCACAAGTGCCTACTGTTGTTTCCTCTCAGATATCTAAGGATCCACTAAACTACTTTCCAATGTTCCTTACCTAGATTAGCCATATACTTACTTATAATTCCCACTGCTTGGGCAATATCCGGTCTAGTACACACCATTGCATACATCAAACTTCCTACTATGGAAGAATATGGAACCTTACTCATGTACTCTACCTCATCATGTGAATTAGGACATTGTTCTTTACTCAACTTAAAATGTCCAGCCAAAGGTGTGCTTACTGGTTTAGCATCCAACATATTGAACCATTTCAACACCTTGTCCACATAATCCTCTTGAGACAATATCAACTTGTGATTTTTCCTGTCTCTCTTAATGCTCATGCCAAGGATTTTCTTTGCTGCTCCCAAATCCTTCATAGCAAACGTTTGAGCTAATTTCACCTTAAGCTCAGAGATATCCTGCATGTGTGATCTTGTAACCAGCATATCATCTACATACAACAATAGAATAATATATCTACCATTATCCAATCTCTTAAAATACACACAATGGTCAGATTAACACCTACTGTAGCCATGCTCAGTCATAAACCTATCAAATTTCAAATACCACTGTCTAAGAGCTTGCTTGAGGCCATACAAGCTTTTATTCAATTTGCACACTAACTTCTCCTTACCTTTGACCTCAAATCCTTTCGGTTGTTCCATATAGATTTCCTCATCCAAATCTCCATGAAGAAATGTTGTCTTAACATCTAGCTGCTCAAGATGCAAATCCTCAATAGCAACCAAAGATAGTACAATTCGTATAGAAGTCATTTTAAAAATAGGAGAAAAAATCTCACCAAAGTCAATACCTAGCTTTTGTGCAAATCCTTTCACTACCAATCTGGCCTTATATCTCATCTATCCATTCTCACCTTCTTTCAACCTATAGGTCCATTTGTTCTTTAGTGTCCTCTTACCAGCTGGCAACTCAACCAAATCCCAGGTTTGGTTCTCTCTTAAGGACTCCATCTCCTCAACCATGCCACGTTCCCACTGACTCTTGGACTCCACCTATATTGCTTCTTCAAAACTCTCTGGTTCTCCACCATCAGTTAGTAATAAATAGAATAATGAAGAAGAATATCTAATTAGAGGCTTACTTACCCTTTCAGACCTCCTAATGGGTGTCTGAGGCTCATTCACAACACGCTGTCCACCCAAATTCTCTGACAGTGACCGACCTTGGTCACCTCCAGACCTATTACTGGCTGATGTTGATTCTGCCTGACCGATGCCGGTGCATGTCTTGCTGACATCGGTCTTTGTATGACCAACATCGGTTTCTATTCTACTGATGCCGGTTCCTATCCTGCCGACGTCAGTCTCTGTGTTTTCCTGCAAGTGATTATTTCTTTTTCCCACGAGCTCATTTTGGACCGTCACCTCATCTAATTCACTATTGCTCTGCCTAGATTGATTCAGCTTCTTCAACTGATCACTATACATCACTTTTTCATTGAAAACAATGTCACAACTCCTAACTATCTTGTTAGTTCCTAGATTCCAAAATCTGAAACCAAAATCATCTGAGCCATAGCCAATAAATGTGCACCTCATAGACTTAGCATCGAGCTTCTTTCTATTTTCTTTATCTACATGCACAAAGGCTTCACAACCAAAAACTTTGAGAAAAGAGAGATCTACCTTTTTACCTGTCCAAGCCTCTTCTGGAATTCCACCATCCAGAGCTGTAGAGGGTCTTCTGTTAATCAGGTATAGTGTAGTGTCAACAGCTTCTGCCCAAAACTCTAAAGGCAAACCAACATGCAATCTCATACATCTTGCACGCTCCATGATTGTTCTGTTCATCCTTTCAGCAATTCCATTCTGCTGAGGTGTCCTTAAAATCATCCTTTGCCTACGGATCCCATGCATGTAACAATACCAATTAAACTTATAACTGCAGAACTCTCCACCATTGTCAGATCTCAGGCACTTTAATCTTTTGCCTGTTTCATTCTCAACCACAGCTTTCCAAATCTTAAAGGTCTCAAATACATCAAATTTCTTCTTAATACAGTAGATCCATACCTTTCTTATAGCATCATCTATGAACGAAACATAGTACTGTGATCCTCTAATAGAAGCTACCTGAGCTGGTCCCCACACATCTGTGTGAACAAGCTGCAACTTATGCTTCTTCTTTGTAGACCCAATCTTGAGAAAACTAACCCTTTTCTATTTTCCAAATACACAGTGCTCACAAAATTCTAGATCCATGCTTTTCAAATTTGAAAGCTTACTTTAGACTTAAGAATTGACATCCCCTTCTCACTCATGTGGCCAAGCCTTGAGTGCCACAATTTTGCATCCACATCTGAAGTAGATAATATAGAAGGAGAATTGTTAGTAACACAATTACACAAATAGAGAGTACCTACTCTCTTACCTCTGGCCATAACAAGTGCACCCTTGGTCACCTTCCAAGATTCTGCTGTGAGAGTTATAGTACAACCCTCATCCCCTAACTTTCCTATAGAAATCAGATTTCTCTTCAAGCTAGGAACATGCATAACTTCTCTCAACACCCATGTGTTGCCATTCTACATTTTTAGCTACACTTTACCTTTGCCAATAATCTTACAAGGCTCATCATCTCCTAGATACACTATTCCAAAATCTCCATGGATATAGTCACAAAAATATTCCCTATTAGGGGTAGCATGAAAAGATGCACTAGAATCTAACACCCAAGATTCTATATTATTATGCAAAGAGAATATTAAAGCATCTTGTGCAATACCTGCAACCTTTGCTTCTTCTTTTCCTTCGTGCTGATTGTCCTCCTTAGGCTTTGACCAGTAATCTCTGCTTATGTGCCCCATCTTTTCACAATTCCAGCATTGTGGCATTCTGCCATTTCTGGATTTGGATCTGCCTTTCCCCTTAGACTTGGATCTTGATCTCCCTTTCTTGCTCTTCTCTTTTTGCCTTCCCCTGCTCTCAAAACTTAAAGCATTCCCAGATGTCTCTTCTGTGCTTTTCTTGCGAAATTCCTCATTCAAGATAACACTAACAACATCCTCTACTTTTAAAATATTTGATGCAGATGCAGTATTGCTAACTGCCATTACTAAGCTATGCCAGCTTTCAGGCAAAGAACATAATATTAAAAGATCTTTTATTTCATCATCAAATACAATTTTGATTGAACGTAATTGATTTACAATACCATGGAAATCATTCAGGTGATTAGATACAGATCCACCTTCCTGCATATGCAAATTAAATAGCTGCTTCATAAGATATACCTTATTGGAAGTTGAGGGTTTTTCATACAAATTTGCTAGAGTAGTCATCAACTCTACCATTGTTTTTACCTGTGATAAATTAGATATCACAGTAGATGCTAGACTCAGTCTTATAGACCCCAGAGCCTTTCTGTCAAGAACTTCCCATTCTTCATCCTCCGTGTCTGTGGGCTTCTTTACAATCCCACCTAACGGTAAGTATAGATCCTTCTGATATAGATAGTCCTCTATCTACATTCTCCAATGTTGATAGTTTTTGCCATTAAACTTCTCCATTCTCAGTTTACTTTCATCTGCCATTACTTCTCCCACTCAAACAGAAATCCCTGCAGAAACTCCTATGAGCAACCTGTAATCAATACACACTACACAGATCTGAACCACCTATTAGTGAACCTGAGCTTTGATACCAATTATTGGATATCAAACTCTAAACCTACAACCAAGGCTCTGATACCACTTGTTGGGGATCAACCAACAATAGATTACACTTATGAAAGCAATAAACCATGGAATTAAATCAGATAGATAAGTAACTAGAATCAGATAATAGCAAAGAACAAGAGATACAAGAAACCGCCCTGAAAACTTCTATTGAACTCTTTACAAAAGGAATACAATTGAAGAAACTTCTTTATTCCACACCTCTCTCAGATACACAAGATCTCTCTCTAGATCTCTATTCCTTAAGAGCTCTCTCTCTCAAGTACAATCAACTCCAACAACCTGGATTGATACAACTCTATACTGTTCTTCAACATTCACATATAATGAACTACTACAATAATCACACTAAGCTAAGAAGATCTAATTCTACATATAGAATTAGGAAACTTGAGCATGCACTTACAACCAACAGTTAAGCCTCTTGAACAAGGGCTCTAAAAATAATCTTACTAATAATAGAAACGCGAACTTAAGACTAAGACTTAAACTCATCATACAAACACTCGCTTCTGTCCTCAGAAATAGCTGACGTCAGCCAATCCTCTATCGACACCGACGTCTCTTCAACTGCACTGGACCAACGTCAGTCGCTCTTGACCGATGCTGGTGACTGTGTAAACCTGCAACTTTGGTAATGCATTCATATGTGAAGCTTTTAGGCTCCACACCTTAACATAAACTCTTCTCCTTGTAAGTCTTTGAGTTTAAAAGTGTTGTTACTGAATGTTTCTACAATATGATATGGGCCAATCCACAATGGCCTAAATTTGCCATGTTTACCCTTAGGCTCAGATGCCTTGTCCCAAAGAAGAACCAAGCATCCTTATCTAAACACTTTGATTTTGGATCTTTTATCAAACCACCTCTTGACTATGGTTTGATGTCTACTAAAGTCAGCAAAGGCTTTCTCCCTTGCATTTTCCATCTAAATTATATCTAGTAATCTAGAATTGGCCAAATTTTGGATCTTCTCCATGTATTCTTGCATAAATATATATGTGGGCAACTTGAGAGTGATATGAAAGATGGGTTCTTGTCCATATACCAAAAAGAATAGTGAGGTTCTTGAGGCTTGCTTGATCCTTATCCTATCAACCCAAAGTGAAAATTTAAAGATCTTGTGCCAAGTTCTGGGTTTGTCTTTAGTAGACTTCTTGATTGCCTTTATTATGTTATTATTTGTTGACTTAGAGACTCCATTCCCTTTTAGATAATGGTTGGATTTAAACTTGAGAGTGATGCCATTATCATAAACCCATTTAGTCATCTCTATAGATATGAAGGCAGATTTATTATCACATACTAGAGATACTAGGGTCCCAAACTTGGTATAAATGTTTTTTCTAAAAAGTTTATCACTTCCTCAGTTTTGCATTGCTTGGTGGCTGTAGCTTCAGTCCATCTTATACAATATTCTATGGTGGTAAGGACATATCTATTACCTTTAGATTATTTGGGGTTGATTACACTAACAAATTTTAACCCCATTGAGCAAAGGGTTTGTCAATCTTGATTGGATATAGTGGCATTGTTGCTTTTGGATCCTTGGTGCTAAAAATTTAGCATGACTGACATTACCTCACATGCTTGTGAGCATCTATAAAAATAGTTGGCCAATGATATCAAGCCTTAAGAATTTTGTGGGTTGTGGTTTCCTTAGATGGATATCCACTACCTATGTTTTCATGAAAGGTGCTCATGATTTGGGTGGCTTCTTCTTGTGAGACACATCTCAAGTAGATTCCCTCAAAGTTAATTTTATACAAGATTCCATTCTTGATCAAGTGATGGGTTGCCTTTAGCCTTAAGGCCATCCTTTTCTCCCTAGACAAACCTATAAGACAAGTACCATTGATTATCAAATGTATGATTGGGTCGTACCACTTAATAGATTCAAAATTTTGTTGATCTACCTGCATAATACTTAGTCTAGGGTTAGTATTAACAATCATTTGAATTAAACCTTGACACCTCACCAACTTTTCCATTTTCATCTCTAGGTCATATTCCTACAAGATTGACATCCATTTACCTCTACATTCCCCCAATTCATTCTAACTAAACATAAGTTTGGTGGTAGGGTCAGGTAAGATGGCATGCACCTTATTTATAAGGATGTAATGCCTAAATTTCTTAATTGGCTTGACTAACATGTATGCTTATTTATCAATCAGTGAATAATTTAACTCAACATTCTTAAAATTGGTACTCATAAAAGCATTTGGGTGGTCACACCCTTCAATTTTTTAAGTTAATACTGCAGCCATAGTGTGGTCAGATGAAAAGGAATAGAGGTGGAAGTCCCTTGAAAAAATAAGACTTATAAGGATTAGAGCTTGACTAATGGATTCCTTGATGTCATTGAATGCTTTTCTATAATATTCATTCCATGTGACCTTGGCATCCTTCTTTAGCATGTCATTCAGTGGTTTGACTATTTTTGTAAAACTAAAAATAAACTTTCTTACAAAATCAATCTTACCAAAAAATGAATTTAGATCTTTTTTACTATTTTGAGGTTCTATTCTAGATATGGCCTCCACTCTTTTAGGATATATAGAGATCCCATCCTTAGTTATAACATGACCTAATAATTTTTATTTAGTCACACAAAATATACTCTTCCTAGGGTTCAAAGAGATGCCATACCTTCTACATCTTTTAAAAACTTGTTGTAAATGCATGTAGTGATCTTCCCTATTTTTAGAAAAAAATGATAGATCATCCATGTATATAATAATGTACTTAACAATTAGGCCTTGGAAGGCATGACCCATGTCTCTTTGGAAAGTGGCTCTTGCATTGATGAGTCCAAAGGTCATTATTTTGTAGGTGAAGTTTCCTCATTTTGTTGTGAAAGTTTTCTTCAACTTGTCATTTCTATCAACCAATACATGGTTGTAACCTAAAAATCCATCAAGAAAGGACATCATAGATGATCCTAAAGCAACTTTAATTACTTGGTCTAGGGAAGGAAGGGGGTAGTTGTCCTTTTTTGATTCTTTGTTCAAAATTTTAAAGTCTATACAAAGCCTAATCTCACCATTCTTCTTCCTAATTAGAACCAAATTGGCCACCCAAGTAAAGTGCTTGATGGGAAAGACTATCCTAGCATCTAAAAGTCTCTTGACCTCCTTGAAGATCAAGGGGTCCAGGACTAGGTTCATAGGATTTTATTTATGTATGAAGGGTTCATAGCTCTCTTTAAGTGGTATACTATGCATGACGACCCTTGGATCAAATATTTTTAGGTCATCATAAGACCAGGGTATGACATCCTTATATTGATCAAGAATTTACTTAGCCTTCTTATTTTCAACGTTTGTGCAAGCCTTCCCAGCATTTACCAATTGAGGCTGATCATGAAGGCCTAAATAAATAGCATTATATTCCTTCATATTTACCTTAGGAACTTTAGAAGCCTCATCAACTTTGTCTTTATCAAATAGTCTCTCTAAAGCAATTATTCCCTTTGAGATTTTGTTGTCACTCAGCTTAATGACTTTACCATTAAATTTATCTTCCCTAGATGTACTTCCATTAACTTCATGAATGATATGAGCATCAAATGGTCTATAATTAGTCATGAAATCCAATATCTTCTGATCATCATTGAAGACTTAGAAGTGGTTAATATTATCTGGTACTAAAGGATAAGGGATCACTTCAATGCTAAAATTAGGGGAATCATGATTGTGCATGAGGTTAATTACAAGATATGCCAATTAATTAGCATCTTGATTTTCTTTCCTTTCAATGCAAGTGATTGCAAAGGAATCAAAGGATTAAATTAGATACCAAACTCTAAATTTATACCTTTTTAAATGTGAAATTTTACATTGGTATTTACTTTTAACCTAGTTAACCACTAGTTCTAAATCCCCATAAAATAACAAATTGTAAAGCAAGGATAAAGACATCATATTCGATGAGAATGTTAGTATAAGGGAATTGGAGTCTATAAGAAGCATGGTACCTTTTGGCAGTGGGATTAGTTAAAACAATACCAACACCTGATCCAACATTACACCTAGCACCATCAAAGTGTAATTTTCATAATTTAAGAATAACATAAGCATCCTTGGTATCACATACCTTGTCAACCTCTAGGGTAAAGACCCCCATGTCTAAGTCAATTATGTTGACTCTCTCATTCACAACATTGTATTTAGTTATCATATGCTTCATTATTGGTTCTCTCTCAACTCTAATCTAATTGGGGATAGCTTTCCAAGGTAGCCATATATGTGAGAAATCTATATATATGTGACCATTCAAAGCCTTAGTCCATTCCCTGCTCAATAAGATTCCATAAACATCAAGTAGTTTAACCACTTGAATATCAATGAATTATTTCACCCTATGTTCAAAATCTAGTTGCATATGAAAATTCAATAATTATCCTATAACTTTTACCCTAGTTTTTTTTATAGAAAATTATAAACCAAGGATAAGGGATCCATATTTGTCGAGATTATTAGTACAAGGGAATTAGAGTCTATAAGAAGCATGGTACCTTTTGTTAGTGGGATTAGTTAAAACAATACCAACACCTGATCCAAAATTACACCTAGCACCATCAAAGTGAAATTTTCATAATCCAGGAACAACATAAGCATATTTAGTATCACATACCTTGTTAGCCTCTAGGGCAAAAACCTCCAAGTTTGAGTATATTATGTTGACTATCTCATTCACAACATTGTATTTAGTTATCATATGCTTCATTCTTGGTTCTCTCTCAATTCTAATCTGATTGGGGACACCTTTCCAAGGTAACCATAGATGTGAGCAATCTATAGACATGTAACCATTCAAAGCCTTAGTCCATTCCCTATTTAATAAGATTTTATAAACATCAAGTGTTTCAATCACTTGAATTTTAATGAGTTGTTACACCCTAGGTTCAGAACCTAGTTCAATATGAATATTTAATAATTTTCCTACAACTTTGACCCTAGATTTATCTAAATAGGTGACAAATTTATCAGACTTTATAGGTGTTAAACTAAGTTTATTGCATATTCTTATAATCATGATATTAGTAGATGCTCCTGAATTTAATAAGCAATTATGCAAGTTCTTACCAAACATTCTAACAATGAGCAAGAAAAGAGGAGACTTAGCTTTGGTTTTATGGACTGTTACATTGGCATGATCAATCTTGAATGGACTATGATTTCGTAACAAGGATTCCAATGGGAGATCCCTTTACTCTATAATTTGTGCAATTTTATACAATTTTATATTAGCGTTTATCTTCATGTCCTCAACTATGCTATAACCAATTTTTATAGAAGGACTAGGAATACCAACATTGGGTTTAAAAGTAATCCCTTTTGGTGGCTCTAAATTATTTCTTGAAGAGGTGTTAAAAAGAGCTCCAAAGTTGTTTAGAGGTGTTGAGGTAGTCAGGGGTTGCTTCTACTCTGTATTACTCAATGGATAGCTCTTCTTTAGGATCTAATAAAAGGCTTGGATCTCCTTAGAGACCTCATCAGGTTCATTTTCCTATTGAAAGGGGAAATCAAAGGTGTCCACCATGAAGGCCTGATTAGATGGCTTAGATCCAAAGGTTCTTGCACCACTTTATTTGTTGGGAACCACTTCAAGTGTGTCCAAATCTTCTTGGAAGGCCTCAAAGGCTTTGAAGATTTCTATACAGTCAATTTCTCCATGCTTGGTTGTGCAATGTACCCTAAAATAGTTAGGTAATGCAATATCGATAAGATTATTGTCCATATTCTTATTACTAGAAGATGGTTCATTAGCCTTATTATTATGAAAACTATCATTCTAAAATCTATTATTTAGCCTATTAAACTTTTAAATGACAATTCATACTAGAGTTTTCTCTAGTATTTCCCAATTATTTCTACAACTGAAAGAAATCAGTGCTCAATTTTTGAACCATTTTCAAGATGGATTCATTCTCATTTTAGGATTTTCAGAATTAGGTCGCTAGTTATTATTAGTAGATGGTACCAAGTGCCTTTGATCACTTTGGTTTTATCCATTAGTGGGATGAGTTAAGAATCCTAGGTTTTGGTTTTGCATGACTTAATGTAAACTAGGTCAGATTTGGGAGTTGGTTTAAGGTTAAGGGATTTTAGTTATTATTGGGGAACAAGTTCATCAAAAGTAGGTGTGGGTTCACATTTGGGACTGAATAAGCCATTTTCCCTTAGGGATGCATTTGATCATTAATGATTACTAATTCAGAATAGGCTTAGGATAATGAATCTATAACCAGAATATACCTCTTTAAGAACACAAATGTCATATGATCTATTGCATCTTTGTATATTTATAAGGTTAGGACATCATTGGAATTGTAGGGTTCCATGGTCCTGCTATACATTTTTTGAAATCTAGCATTGAAGGACTTGATGGGCTCACTGACATCCCTTCTAATAGTAGTGAACTAGTGGAAAATAACATATGGTCTAATAATTTTAACAAATTGATCAATAAAGACATTGTTAAAATCATTCAAACTTGTGATATAGTTTTTGATTAAGGTAAAAATAGGTTTTGAAGGGACCTTGAAACCCTGATACAAGGATAGAAAGATGAAGCATTTACGACCAGAGGGAAAACCTAAAATTTACTATAGAGAAGTAGCAAAAACATGTTTTATATGGACTTGAAACCGCCTGAAAGACCACAAATCAAAACCCAGGTTTTACATAGACCTGGCTACACCATAGTCAAAAGATTACAAAAAACTAGGAAACATCACTAGATAACATAACCAACTAGAAGAACCAGACTATTCTTCCAATTCCAAAATGATTTTTACTGCTTCCTTACCTTTCACAATAGTATCCTGAATGGCAGTAGCTACTGACATGGCTCCCTCTTGCATAGCTTTCTTTCTTGAGCTCTGTCTCATCCTTTTGCTAGGCCCCTCCAAGGATTTGATCTCCTCATTAGCTCTTTTTCCAATATTAATAGTTGCATCACATATGTTAGATGTAACTTCCTCCATTTTCATTCTGCTCTCCTTGATGGGTTCCCTTAGGTTGTTCTCATAGTCTTTGAGCTTGATGGGGATGTCTCTCATCTATTTTTCCATGTTATTGATTTTGTTCCAAACTACCTTCTGGTTGTCTTTCATAATTTCCATTGTCCTTTTGAGATCCATTATCTCCTTAAACATCCATGAATCGAGTTGGAGGATAGCCTCTACTTTGTAATTAACCCATCTTGTAGGTGTGTGCCTTCCATCATTCTGCCTTTTATTACTCTACTCTTCTGTGTTCTTATTAGGACTATTCCCACCTTCTTCAAAGTGATCCTCTCTTCCCCTTTGATTATGTTCCTTCATTTTAGCTTGAACTTCTAGGTCCATTTCTTGGTTATCAGCTTGAACTGTGTTTTCCCTCTCATTTATCAAAATAGGGTCCTCAACAGGGTCATCCAGGACTTTATCATCCTTAAACACTTGCTGGTTTTCCTCAGAGTCATCTTCACTATTTTCAAAATCCTCCTCTATGTTGACTCCTTTCTCATTCTTCTCTTGAACTTCTTCTTCCTCATTGGAACTTGTATTCCTGATTTTTGTTCCTCCCTCTTCCTCCAAGCTTTCCTCCCCAGACTTATCAATTCTCTCCCACTCTGTGTCCTCGTCAACATTCTGATTCTTGACACTAGGGGGCTTGATTTTGATTTTATCTTTCCCTTTAACAATTTCACTCTTGTTACTTCGTGAATCCTTATTTTTCCCTAGATAAGGGTTCTTAACCATGGCCTTATTCTTGCAATAGCCTTTGATTATCAAAATTAATCCTTCATGCAGAATAGGACGCATTTCCTTCTTCCTGTGAGTGAATAAACTTTGGACCAAAGAGAAACGCAGATAAAAGGGAAAGGAAATTCTTACTTTGTGTCTAAAATGATTTAGGAATACAAAGTGGAATTTGTGGACTCTCTTGCTTCTTCCATCGAGGATGAAGTACTCCTGAATACAACATAAGACATCCCTCCATATACCCTTAATCTGTTCCAGTTCATAGAAATTCCCATTCTTTATCAGCTTCTGCTCTTCAACGTCCATCTTAGGGAATTTACAAAAGGCCTCATTTGAAATGCTAATCTACTTGGAGAATTTTAATCCTTTCATAGGCAGCCCCGTAACCTCTGCTATAAATTCCTCTGTTAGATTCACTATGATATAGTTATCAGGAAGATTTAAGAACCTTTCATAAGTGGTATCTTTAAAAATAAATATAAATAACCTACATGTCACATCTTCATGCACACCATTAAGTAATATTAAAGCAACCTTAAAGGATTTTATATGTTCCTCAATAGTCACTACACTTATTGGACTAAATGTAAGTAGATATTTCTCAAGGTTTCTTGGAAGATCATGAACCATCCCTAGTACATTAATCAAGGAATCCCCTAACCATGCCATACCTAGGTGACAATTGAAGGCATAGGCACCTTAAATCAGCGAAGTTGGAAGAGATTTAGATCTTCTATGTATACCTTATCATGTTTAGATTTTTTGTGAACCTCAAGTTCAAGTAAAGCTTATTTGGTTTTTGAGTGCAATCTTGTCCTGATCCTAGGAAATTCTTGCTTGAAATTTGAAGATCCTGCATGAAATATGATGTGTCAGGTTAACTTCTATAATTAACAAGATTTAGACCTACACATTGAGCTTATTTTTGTAAAGGTGGCATAAAGAATTGTAAAGGACATTGATCTTTGATTGAATTTACTCAAAGATGCATTTAACTACGTGAATATGTTCTATCTTTACAATTTTAAGACTAAAGGAACTTAGATCTATGAAAGACATGCCCAACTTTGATTTTAAAAAACCCGTTCTAACCTCATATACTACATATTTTCAAAGTTAAAGTCAAATTTAATAGAGACAAGAACCAATTCTCAAAGAACATCAAAGGAAGCACAAAAATGTGCTAAAAACACCAAAAGTCAATTATATTTATATATTTTAAACAAAGGATTTACTTAAAACACAAAGATATAGTGATCTTTAGGTAAATCAAACTAATATTACCAAAAGTTTGAAGAAGGCCCTCCTTGTAGCACCAATAGGAACTATCTTATTGATGCTTATAAATACACCATAGGTGCCATTAGTGTTCAAAAAACACTTCTCATTTTAAAATTTAGACAATTCAGTGTATGAGTTGTAGGTTTTGATAATCTAATTGTTTGTGGTGAAATATCAGTAGAGCAAGATAACTGTTCCACAATATTTATGTAATTTTGGTGGTTGGAAGCCACCTTAGCCTATTCTTCATTAATCCTTGTTGATAATTAGTGAATTATGTTCCTAATTTAATATACTGACTAATCTAAATGGATATTTATAATTTGGCTTAAACTAAAGTGATCATGGTGTAGTAAAAAAGAGCAAAGAGAAGGGTAGGGTAGAAAAGAAATAAGTGATTGCCAAATTTGGTCCTAAACATTATGCCAAAGTATTAATGGTAACTGAATACACATTTAACAAATATATAGTGAAACATATCCCAAACTCAAATCTCACTATGTATCAAGAAAAATTTAGAGGAAAATGTTTAAGAATCACAAGTAAGAACCAAATCTACTTTAGGGATTTACTACTATAATCAAATAGATATTACACATCTAAATACAAAGCAAAATGAAATGAAGCAGAACCTAAAATATTTTAGCTAATTTAACATAAGCACAAATTAGAAACCTATGATTAAATAATGTTATTTAAAATTTAAAGATACTATTCAAATTCAAGACCTCTACTAACAATTGAGAGAAAAACTATATTAGCAATTAACACATCAAAAATAGAAAATCCTTTCATAATTCCTTGATTATATTAATTACTTAAAGTATAAAATATTGCTAAAAAATCTCTACCTTTTTACAATGGTGATACAGGCCTTTATAGGAATAATAGGTAGTATACTGGTTAGCTACAAAATATAGGTATACAAAAGTAAGGATATATATCCTTACAAGCTCTATAATACACGTGCTTTCCCAAATCATAATAAACTAGAGGAAAATATACTAAAAAATAACATATGCCTTTGTAATGGAATATTATACTATAAAATGCCACCTAATTTCTATTAGAATAAAATATTACTCTAACTTGTTGGTGGGGCCCCTATTTGTTACTAGAGGAAGCTCATGGCCTTTTCATAGTTTTCATCAACTAGCTCAAGATCCATAATAGGCTTCATGATGCACTCATCTTCCTCCTGGTCTACTATCTCATCAAATTATTTGTCATTTTTGGCCAAGGATTCCTTGATGCTTCTTGCTTCATTGATCCTCTCACCTGCATTAAATATCATATCCAAGATCTTGATATTATCCCATCTAGACTAGATTTTTCTTTTCCCTTGGATATCTTGAGTCGCTAAAGTGGCTCTATGCTTGAAATATTCATCATTGATGAGGCCAAGGGTAGCAGGTTATGTAGGATCCCAAGAAATTTCTCAATTATATTGATGATCCCTTTATCATCTTTTAGAAGCCTCATCAGCTTGGTATGCTAGGGACTTAAGTTTTGAACTTTATCAATAACAATCCCTATGATTTTTCCTAAGTGTCCCATACTTATAGTTTAAATTTTGGGATATATTTCTTTGCTTAGACGTTGAGGATTTTAGCAATTTTTCCTCTAAGGCCTGCCATTGGGTGACCAAGTCTTTGTATAATGTATCTTGCTCTTCTAATGCACTCTACCTCATCTTCATTGACTTTAATCCCTTGAACATGCCATATAATGACTCATCAAGCATACTTGTCATGGTATCTGGTATTGATAGGATTTTTTGGGTTTTTAAGTTCTCCTTCTCCCTTTCCAAATTTTTGATCCTTTATTTTAGACCCTGGACTCTAGCCTTGGCTTGTTGTGAATGGGCTTCAACTAGAATTTCCACATCTTCCTCATGAATAATAGATTCACCGGGTTATTATCCACCTATTGGGGTTAGTACTTCAAATAGTTCCATCTTTTGAAAGGTGAATTATTCTATCCCCACCATAGATGTCCTACTTTTAATTCTCTTTAAGCCTACCATTTCAGGATTGAAGTGGACTGTGGTAACTAGTTCCTTCATCTTGGGAGGATCTAGGACATCTATGCCTAAACTACTAGATGCTCTTGGATCATCCATCTTCTTACCCTCTGAGCCTTGAGTGACCATATTTCTTATCTCTTCTTACTCTTATATTATATCTTTTATCTAAGGCTTTACATCATCATGTACATCCACACTAACCCTTTTTATGGCCCATGAATAGGAGAGAGATGGGATCTTCTGCAACTTACCATAGATAAACTAGTTAGGAATGACTAGTCCATGGATTATAATCTCATCACTAAAGAGATTAACTTCACTAATGGGATGATTGAATGTCAATTTAGGCTTCTTTCTTGGTCTCATAGGGATAAATACCAATTCTACCTACCTCTTTTCATGGGAGGCTACTAGGACAAGTTCTTTCCCTGGATCTTCCTTGGGCTCCACTAAAGGGTCCTCTTCTCCTCTTGAGCCATAAGAATTTGCAAGTTCCTTGAGAGCACCCTCAAGGGTCTCTTCTAGCTCTAAGGATATCATGTCAATGTATTAAATTATAGAGGGTGGTATATACTACCTTGTTGAAGGTAAGGGTCCTTCTCTAGGTCTTTCTTTTAATATTACTTCTCCAACCTTCTCATTTATTTTTCCTTGATCATCCTAATTTGGCTCAACCTACTATTGGGACTATTGTAGTTGCTCTATCTTAGGTTGCTCATGAGCTATCTTAGATGGCCTAGGTTGTAAATGATACTACAAGGGGTGCATTTGTCATGTTTCCTTAGAAGGCTTATTGTCTCTAACTAATATGTGCTCTAAATTGATGTTATATACTTGGATCCTAGCTATCACTTCCTCATAACTCTTTTCTCTAATGTATATGGTGTCATAGACATCGATTTGGTGTGCATAATCAAGTTTGAGTTTTTTGTCCTTCAAGTGTTCTCCCATATTGCTCCTTAGATCCCACATTTGGAGTTCATCTAAATGAAATCCAAATGAATTCCTATGTGTGACCATAAATTCTACCTACTTCCTATATTTAATTGTGATTGTCCCAATATATAGGGGAAAAGGGTAAAGCAAACCCTTCCTTTTTTCTTTGCATGCCTTGTCAACAACTAGGATAAGTTGGCAAGCAATTTCCTATTCAAAAAGCTTATTTAGGACATATAATGGTAGGATTTAGGGTTGGGACATGATTCCTTATATCTTGATGATGATGTAATTAGGATAATACCATATGTCCCCTATCATTTCAATATATTTTTTGATGAGGGGGTGGAATATAGGCATGGGGACACTTGTGATGGCTTCAACTATTGCTGGGAAAATGCAATCATAGATAAACTACATGTGATTCCTGTATTTGAAGATGTATAGCTTAGATTAATGGTGTGAGATGTTTATCCTACCCTCAGAGGACCAATTCTTAATGCCAAGGAAGGTGATTGAAGCAATAAGTGCATCAAGTATGTAAGACATCATGCCAAATTATTTGGAAGTCTTCCTCTTGATGGTAATGAATTGCTTGGCCAGGAAGATGTTGATCAACTATCTAATTGGATGGGTAAGTTTTTATTTCATCGAGAAGTGCACATATGAGACCCAAACATTATTTATATAAGTGGTTAAAGGGGCACCAAAAGATCTATCCAACAAGACCATAATCACCCTAATACCTTCTCTAAATTAGATGATAAGGATTTTGACATCAAGGGTTCTAAAGATGTGAGGCCCTTGATGGAGCCAGGGTCATAAGATGGAGTCCAAGTCATGGTTATTGGTCCATTCTCTCATTGAGGGAAGGTCCACATGAAGGAGAGGGAGCTTATAATACTTTTTAAAATTAATAAGGGAAATGTAGGCTACCCTTTTAGAATTCCCTTCCCTAATAATCCATTCACCATCAATTCTAAAATTAATAAAAATGGGGGAAAGGACATCAATGCAGTACAGTACCTCTAGTTTTATTCTAGCGTGGCATGATGGAGGCCATCCATCTATATTGAAACTAGGTCACTATGTCATCTATTGGTGGTGGTATTTCTCTTCTCTTATTTTGAGATGGGTTACAATTATTCTATTATAAAGAAAAGCTCAGATGAATTCTTAATGCCATAGATGTTCAATGTAGTCAAATCTAGTTTTGTATCCTTAAACATTCAACCCTCACTATCTCTCATCAAATAAAACTCAGCCTCTTCCTTAAATTATTGTCTGATAGATGCCACGGTCTTTATTTTTCACTAATTTTTCACACTATATTGAAATTGATCCTTGAAAAATCTCTCTTATGCTTATAAACACAATTTAGCTACCTCTTGATACAATTGCAATAAATTTGATCCATTTGGGTTTCCTTTATTTAGGGTCTAGGGTTTGGAGTTGTAATGGTGGAAGATATCCAAGATTTAGATTATACATGTTCTATATTTTATTTGAACCTTTGACTTTATACCTTTACATTTTCAAGCCCACAAGATCTTTAGTTTTGTCCTTTTCTACTTGCATGGAGCTTATGTGGCACTAGTCTGGATTTTTCACGACATTTTTCATAAATTCCATTTAATAACTAACCATTGGTATTTAAAAAATACCACCTTCCTTTCACTCCATAGGATTAAAATCTTGGATTAGCACAAACCATTGATCATAATTTAGACCATTTTACTTTAATTGGTTTTGGGCCTTAAGTCATGTAGTCATGCCACTTGGCATGCTCACGCATCTTCACTATGTTCCAAATATTATGTCAGTCCTTTGTCAAATAATCATTGGCCATGCAGTAGGTCCGTGGGTTCTTTATCTTTTGTTGAAAAATCTCTAGGGACCTTCATGTTATTTGATCAAATCTAATGATAAAATTCCAACTATTGATCTATATACATGCTTGAACATTAAGTTAGTATACTCTTAAAAGTCAAGACTTAGGCTTATGTCCCTTAGGCTAAGGTTGCTTCATGTTTATTAAGAATGGGACAAACCTTAAGCTAAAGGATTTAAGTCTAATTTATGATTTGAAAGGGGGGTCAAGGTATAAACATTCTAGGTTAATGTATGCATTGTGTTTAGAAAACATGATGAAATACATCAGGCTAAAATATTTATGCCATGCATCACAAACCATGCTCAAAATAGGTTCAACATGATATTTTTTTAGCATAAGATAAGTCTATGATTTAAGCTCCATTATGAAAAATTCCATGTGGATCCTTAAAGCATAAACTTAGGCTAAGTATATTTCTTGCATATATTTGCATTCTACAGATTGAGGCTTCCCATTTTGGGGATATATTGAGCATTTCCCTTAGCCTAGCAAGCCACCAAAAAGGGTTTTAGGATGATATTTGAAAACTTAGCATTAATTTTTCATTAGTTTAAAATTAATAGTCTCGTAGTCATCAAATGCACCTTCATGGGCATCCGTTGATGGTTGCTTGGATGTCAAGTTTAAAGTAGTGAAAATTTTATTTTAATGGACTTAAAGTTAATGGTCACATGGGTGTCAAATTATTCCTTTCAGATGTTTAAATAATGGTCATACGAATGCCAATTTTGAGTTCATTAAAAAAATTAGGGTCAAATGCGAGGACACTACTTGTAACTTTTGTGGGGCTTCCTAGGGTCTTGGTGTTAATTCGCTTCATTGGATCAAATTTCGTGATAAAGCAACAACTATAGGATCTTACAAAGTATACATAATTTAATGTTAGGATCATGGAGGTAATAAAAACTTAGGCTTAAGGCACTTATACTAAGGTCATTATGGTATTAATGAATACATTGGGGCCTTACTACTAAGGTCTTAGGCTAAGTTGGGGAATGTAAAAAGGACCCTGCATAATGACATTTGGTTAGGCCATAAGGAAATTAAATAAAACATAAAATAATGAAGGGGTTCAAGTCATGTTAAGAAATGTGACTAATTCTAAGACGTGCATTTTTATATCTAAGTCCAAAAATGATTCCCACCAATTTGGGTTCCTACCTCTATTCAAATTTAAACCAAGGGTTTGTTAGGGTTTTGGAATGCAGGCCTTCTCAGGGATGCATGCCATGGACCTTAACTTACATTCAAATGAACTTCATTATCAAGTTTAGTATAGATAAATAAAATCAAGACCATATAGGCATGTTTCTTAACAAAGTGGATGATCTTCAAATTTTATAAAAGACATAGATATGACAAAATTTCCATGATTTATTCTGAGGGTCTGTCAAGGGTCCCAAATTAAGAAAATGGGGGTATGTTGGTCCCAAAACTTACTTTATTAAAATTTCATATACTCATCATAATATCAAATGACTTTCCTTCAAGCATCACAAGCCATCATGGCTCAAACCATTATAAAGCACCTTGTCAGTTAACATACAATCATACTAGGCCTGTGAAAACACCCAATCTCTATTATTCCTTAGATCTTTCACTTCATTCTTATCTTCTTATGTCCTTAATATATTTATTTCTATTTCATGATCTTGTAACCCTTCTTCTCTTCATGCTCTACCCAACTAAATAGGAAATTATATATATGCATTATTTGTAGACTTTATAATGATGATTCATCATAGATTCTGATCATATGGTCACTAGTTATAGATTAGAATCCATTTAAACAATCTTACCTCTGATAGCATTGGTCTTACAGACTAATCTTAAACTATCATATGACTTGGTCTATCTTTTCTTCCTAGGCATCATGTTTTACTCAAATAGGCAAACATGATAACTATAGTAGGAAACATTGCAATAAGTCAATCTACCATTCCACTAATCTCTATAGGTCAAATAAGAGTTATTTTCATCATGAATTTTCACATTAGGGCTTATAGAATTAAGAAGCTTTTTAACCCTCATAATTTGTTCTTACTGACCTACACACACTCTTGAAGACCTTAATGCATATATGCTCAACCATTATACCAATACAAACAAGGATATACATTCATACCTTGATATTAATAGATTCTCATTGATTGAAGAATGTCTCTAAGAATATTAGAGGAGACACCTCACCACTTATAAGATTAGAACACTAGATCACCCTAGTCCTTGTCATAGGATTAAATGTTCTTCTCAAGAACCCTATTTGGATTAATTTTTTTTTACCTTCTTTCCTCTTCTTCTTTATCTAATCTAAAACATAATCCTCTTGAGTAACTTTCTCATCATCCTTTATTTTGATTGCCACATCCTCTTGACTAATATGACTAGCATTGATTACCTTTGGTCTCCATATCCAAGTATGACCCTTCTCATGCATTCTAGAGAACAATATAGAAATATTTCCCATGTTATAAAAACTATAGTAGGCCACATTATCCATACCTCTTACTGATCAACTGATCTTTCTTATATAATCTCTCACTCTACAACTAAAATGATTACATACAAAGTAATGACCATGAAATGAATGTTCATACCTTTTAGCATTTGGTTGTATAATAGATATTTTCTTCATATTTACCTTCTTGTATTTATTAAGATGATCTATGTTCTCATCCTTCTTGGCTAAAGTTATCTCTTTACTTTTCTCAACCTTTCTCATCTTGTCTATGAGCTTCTCATGCACAATCTTTAGACAACTTATCTAATTCTTCAATTTAGAACATTCTATCTCTTTTGAACTTAGACATTCCTTTGCTTCCTTTAGGTAACTCTTGAGATCCTTGATAATCTTATTATCTTCTTTGACAATTTCAAACATTTTCTCAATCTTAATTTGAATATGACTCATCTTTCCTTCACATTCCATAAGGGAATGTTGGCTAATTTTGGCCCACATACCAAGATTTTGCTTGGATAGAACATATGAGCAAAGTTTCAGAGCTTTGAAGGATCAAAAGATGGCTTACACAAGCTATGAAGAGTTAGACAATCATAAGCACATCATGCAACATCTTAGGCAAAAAGAGTCACATGGAAATGATGCCTTTAATGCCAAGATCATCCTTTGAAAATTTCATGTCTCAATGAGTTCTCTATCTTGAGATATAACCCTTCAAAGTTAAACTTACAGAGTAGGATGTTCATGTAGATGCTAATTTCAAGCCTTGGAAATTAACCATTGGGGTTCAAATTATGATGGGTGTATAGATGCCAATAACAATCATGCGAATGTCAATGATAGACACATGGACATCAAAATAAAGTCTCATAAAATAGTTTTTTGTGTTCAAATGGAGGTAGATCCAATGGTTGGTATTGAAACATACATCCAAATCTAATAAAATGAGGGAAAGGATGATGTAAGTGGGCCCAAATAAATCTAATGGAATACATGCAATCATACATAGAGATCTAATGATGAGTAATGAATCCACAAGTTAATGGATCTTGAAGGCTAATGAGAAGCTACCAAGTGTTAAAAGTAAAATCACTAAGAGGGAGGTTAATAACTATGCCCAAATAATCCAAATTTAATTTTGATCTTTACAAATACTTAACTAGTTACCACAAACATTCATCAATCATACATATCATTGATAGTAATAAGCAAGAGAGATAATGCAAGATCAATCACATAACACATGATATATGTGGGAAACCCTCTTGGGGAAAAAACCCCACTAGAACCTATAATTGGACTATTGTCTTATAATAACAAGATCCAATTTAGACCATCTACAAATGATAAAGGAACTACAATCCTTATTTAGTGAGACTTCAATCCCATAAGGTGTTATCACACCTGTCTAGCTGAGTTGTAATAATATCTAGATGTTTTAACAAGTTGCACCTTGTAAGGAGGCTATAACTAGCTTAGATGTTGAGCTACCACAATAGCACCTATGAACACATCCACCTCTAAACTGATGTCAACAACACCTGATGATGGACCTCTACTTATCATACTTCACCTTTAATCACACTCAAACAACAAGCACACTATTCTTGATAGAATTATAACCAACAAGTCTTATAAATAGTCTTCAAAATAATCTACTCTTTAACTTATATTCAGGTCAGTCTACCCCTCCATTCCATAAAACACACACAAGCCTATCTCTAATCACTCCTAGTCTCTCACACAAAGTATAGAACCCATCATCTTTGGTTTCACTATTTATAGAGAAATTTGTATAATCACTACCTTGGTTAGATATTAGGCATGATTTAGCCCTTAAGGCATCTATCAAATGAAGACATGGATCAATACAATCTTCATAGGTTGGCCATAACATCTATGGGTCACCCTTAAGAAACTACACCTTTTAATAAGGCCCTTGTAGCTCTTATAGGTCTCATGAGGACCTATTCACCAATTTATCACACCCTCAATCAAAAAAATAACAAAGGAACACTTTCAAATACATGGTTTCACTCTTTATATCCCCTTTGACATCCTTAACTAATCATAGTCAAATTTAATCACCTCTGCATATGCTCAAACAACTCAAACACTAACTTGGTGTACACAGACACCATGGACAAACACATAGTCAACTTCTTAAGCATTATTCATACTCAAGATAGATTGATCACACTTCTAAAAAACCACATATAACATTCTCATGGAGTCTACAACGTGTTCCAATAGCTAATTCATCTTGAGGCATCAAAATAAAATCAATACAAGCTTAAATATCCTTTTAGGGTAACTTGCATAATAAGCACAAACCCACAGTCAATTTTTATGATCAATATCTTTTATTGTACTCACTTTCAGATATTTAAATGAGGTTCATTAGATGTACCATGTAGTCCTCTTCATCTTTTATTTTTATAGCACCAATCAATTTGACTTCTATAAAAAAATATGGATAAAATACAGATCTCTAGTTTTTCCTATGTTAAATTAAAATATTTGAATTCAAACAATCACAATTAACCTTCAAACACAATGCTCAAATCTCATGTCCTTTCAACTTCAAATCAATCTCACACCATCGATCTTGTCTGAGACTTAATGCATAGTATACCAAAGCCAAACATTAAACATATGACATTTAACTTCTTCTCATGTAATCTTGAAATGTTGACACAATGTGCTCCATTAATCTCTGTAGATCAACCAGGTCTTTAATGATCAACTCTCACCATTTGATCAATCTATATGAATGTCAGCTCATTTTTAGATCCTTATCTTGTACCTTTTCTCAGTCATTAAACATCATGCACTTATCCTTATTTTATTTATTCTTGACTTCTTAGAGAAATGCTTATCATTGATCTTGCTCGAGCTTTAACTCTGTCAAAAATGACTAAGTATGGGGACCCTTTCAATATGCTTGAGTAGCTATTTTTCATCTTAGTAACTTCTTTTGTATTTACTCACATGATTTCAAATTTAGACCAGATGATATCCTCACA
Source organism: Torreya grandis (assembly GCA_037957365.1). Lineage (NCBI taxonomy): Eukaryota > Viridiplantae > Streptophyta > Pinopsida > Cupressales > Taxaceae > Torreya > Torreya grandis. The sequence goes on along the minus strand of JARHVA010000219.1, from coordinate 413,210 downwards.
TAAGATAATCCAACCATGTGATACACTACTCCTAAAACCTTCGTACATATGGGAAATATCACCATTAAAATGCCTTCACAAAAACATTTGTCACAGAGCTAACTATGTCCAAATTTGCTTAAGAGGCTAATTTTGAACATGCATGATCTCAAATTTAGCACAAATTATCTATGCTAAAAAATAAACAAACCCATATTATCAATTTATATTGACACCTTCACACGTGCAAGATATAACACCATCATAATGATCACTTAGCTCTTTCTGGCCTTGGAAAAACATAACCAAACTGCTTGGGAGCCCAACTTTACATATGCATATATTTTGATTTTCTTCATCACATGATATAAATTTTAGAAAAAATAAACTAGGTCCAAAAATAAACAAACCCATATGATCATCTTGTCCTAAAATATCCACACGTGCAAGATATTCCATCAAAAAACTTTTTACTCGACTCTTTTTGGCCATATTACAAATTTGGCTATGGTAAAACAATGGATTTTGATTGAGAAGACAACTTTGAACCCTCATATATTTTATCGTGCTTCAATGCATGACTTTTGATATGACACAAAAACTAGGGACTATAGTGATCATAACCATATGACCAACTCCCCTTCACTCATTCACACGTGGAAATGGTGACATCATCAAACTACCTACTCAAACTTTTTACCATTGGACTCAAAGTGTTAGATGAAAACAATGGACTACCAAATGAATTCCACTTGGGCACACAAGCTCTCAAAGTATAGATAACATCTTAGATACCTCTTTCATACTCTCCAATCACCATACTCAACCTTGAACACTGTTTCTCTATGTTTTTGCTATTTACATTCAGAAGAAGAAGAAACTAAGGTTAAAGGTTGAGGGTTTGTATGTTATCTAGATTAAGTTGCACACCATATCCAAGTGTTTTAGGAGCTCCTCTTTGGCTGTGGAGGGAAAACCTGTAGAGAGAAAGAAACTCAAACAAAAAAAGTGTTAGACAAAGATATGGTGGACTGCCAAGCTATATGCTCGGTCCCAAAAGCGTAAAAACTTCCTTAAGGGATGACAGTCCACTTTTTATGAAAAAGAGTGTTGCATAATAAGAAATGGTGAAAGAGTAAGAAAGATAAATAAATATAATGCATACTTGTTCTCTATTGTCAATTTGTCATAGTCATCGATGTCGGTAGTCCTGCTAACATCAGTTGGTCAATGGTGCCAACGTCGGTTATGCTACCAATGTCAGTAGGGGCAGTGGGCCTTAGACGGGTTTCAAGGTTATGTCTATGGTCAACAGAGGAGTCTAGAAGAAGTCTGGAAGTTTAAAGGTTTGTGTAGGGTTGCAGGATAGTGAATAGGGTCTAAGAAGGGGTAAAGGTTAGGGATAGGTATGAAAAGAGGATAAGAATAAGAGGAAGGCTTTTCAGCCTCTCCACAAAAGAAGTCAGGTCTGGTTGATAGTATTCAAAAATAGTAAATAGAAACTAATTACTAATGTATTCTAAACTATTGAAATGAGATAGAAGAATACTTAGCTCTACTTGGTGAAGAACCAGAGGTGTGAGAATGCTTATTCTTGTCGTGGCTGATGGCAAGGTCTTCGTACAATGTTCCAATCCAATCTAGAGTGACTTGCGTAGAGATTCTATAGCCAGGAGAGTGAAGGTCAAAGTCTGATGCTTGGTCTCAAAGTGTGCACATCAATGTCCAAGAGTCTGAGCAGGAGGAGAGAAAGAGAGACCTAGGGGCCTAAGCTCAAGGTTAGAGCCTAGTTTAAGTAACTAACATCAGTGATCCTACCAACATCGGCTGATAGTTGACTGACATCAGCAGAGGAAGAATGGGTAAAAGGGCTACTTTTATCCCTTTTCCCATTTCTCCATCCACCAAGTGCATTTACCACTGGAGAATGGTCAAAAGATGGGTTTATTAGGCACGAGAGTTAGTTAGAAGGTTAAGATGGAGTGAGAATAAGTCTTAGGTAGTTAGGATTAAGATGACTTAGTGTTAGGGTGACTCATAGGGTAGGAAATGGTCTTAGGGTGAGGTGTCCAAGGTGAGGTGTTTAGATGATGTCATTAATTTAAAATAAGTAGTTTATTTTAAATTAATAAGGTGTGTAAGGGGCCAAGGGGAGTTGACACAATTTTGGTGTCTACAAACACATCTGATTAGTCAAACTCTAAATATCAATCCAAGACACCTTCAAGCATACAAGAACAAGCATATTGCACACTTTGTCATTATCACATAGACTACTTAAAGCAAAATACAAGAAATGTACTTTTATTGGATATAAATTTAATGATTTTGGTTATCATTTATGGGATTTTTAAAATCATAAAATCATTAGGTGTAGAGATAAGATATTTAATGAGAAGGTCATGTACAAAGATCGGTTGCAAGAAAAGAAACTAGAAAATTCAAATACTGAATATACAATACTTGATGAAATCACTGAAAATGAAATTCCAAAAGTGCCAAAAAATTAGAATGTTTAACAAATACAACAAGTACCTCAAACTCCTAAAAGTGTAGTTAGAAGATCTATCAGAGTATGTAGACTCCTTAAATGATACTCTCCTTCATTTTATTATCTATTATTTATTGATGGTGGTGAGATAGAAAGCTATGAAGAAGTAATGTAGGTAGAAACCAAAAAGAAGTAGGAGCAAGGAATGATAGAGGATATGGACTCCTTGATACATAACCAAACTTGGGATTTGGTTTAGTTGCCTGTATGCAAAAGAGCATTGTAAAATAAATGGGTTTATAGGTGGAAGGAAGAAGATGGAGGTAAAAAGAGGTACAAGGCTAGACTTTTTGTAAAGGGGTTTACACAAAAGAAAGGTATAGATTTTGATGAAATATTTTATCCAGTAGTTAAAATGCCTTTTATAATAACTATTTTAAGTTTAGTAGCAGTAGAAGATTTGCATCTTGAATAGTTAAATGTGAAGACTATTTTCACTCCTAGAGACACCCATCTCATAGTTTTGGACCAAGATTTGAGCTTCCATACCTTGGGAAAACCATACATCTTATTAATAATTTTAGCCCTACTTGCCCTTAAGAGAAACACTAAGAAAACCAAGAGCACTCAAAAAATATTCAATTGACACACAATACCTTCAGACCTCAAAAACACCAAGAGCATGCTAAAAGGAAATGCATAGACCTTTATGAGAACCAAACACTTCTTATCATTTGCATCAATCTCATTAAGCCACCTAGAACCACCCATTTTGACTCTGTACTACAACTCCTTCACAAACCTCTAAAATAGGATCATGAACTTATTGTTCCCCATTAAAAAAATACCTTATCTAATTGGAATTATCATCTTGATCACACAAACATGATTATCCACTAAAAAAATTCTCTTTAAGAAGCATAGATAAAGACACATTCTATACCTTAATGCTCTAAAACAAAAATAAATACTCATATTCCAACTCCTCCTACTCATTTGATATTCATAATTATTCTTCTTCTTATTTAGCTTAGGAAAAACAACTTCCTCATCTACTACAACATTTTCCTTTTCTTCTATGATTGAATTGACAATACATAGAGACAACACAAATTCATTACATACCTTTTTATCTAAATAATCTTCCTTATAGCTTTGAACCTCATCATTAGGCATAGACAATTGATGTTATTTACATGATACATGCTTAGCAACAACAAGATGTTCACTTGGATCAATACATACCTTAGTACTGGCCTTAATTAACACCTTGTTCTTCTCCTTGAATTTGATTTTTCATTCTCAACATGAACTGACAATGAGACCTCTTGGTACTCTTCAACTTCTTAAGCATTCTCCACCATAAAAAATAGATTACTTGGACCTACTATCTCATCATGAATCACACTTGTCACCTTTGGCTTCCATGTGTTAACTTGCCTTCTTCCTTCAACTCTAGGATCTTGATTAAGTCTATTATATCTTGTAGACCTTTGCTCACAATTTTAGCACACCATACCTTTTACAAGAAATGTATCTTGCCTTACCTTATTTAGATATAAATATGCAATGTGACCTATGTCATGACAAAAAAAATGACATCACCTTTTTGAAGAGGAATCACTTTATCTAATCTTATGTGGACAACATTTTACAAAGTCTCCCACATCAAGACAATTAAATCACTTGATTCTATTCACACCTTTTGACTGATAAGCCCATCATAGTCCCATGCAAATTCATTTTTAATAGGTCTCTTTCACTCTCTATCCCTATGACCAAATTGATTACATGTATAATAGTAACAATTAAATCTTGCATACCTCATGGTATTTGGATGTCTAATATGATTTGTCTTTACTCTACCAGCACCTTCAGTCTTTATTTGATGATTTATCTTTAAAGTAAGATTATCCTACTTCATATTAGTATTCATCTTGTCTTGAGTAATATTCTTTTATTCTTCTTCATAACCAAGACCAGTTCTATCACTATAAATATTTTGACCACTTAGAATGTTGTCTAGGTCACATGAGATCTTTTTAAATCTCAAAAATGTCTTCACCTTACTAGCTATCTTTCATAACTTAGATTTCAAAGACTCATTTTTAGAAACATACCTTGAAAATTCATCTTCTTTAGATTTTAGGCTTATCAATAAAATTTGTAATTGATAGCTAAAATGCTTGATCATATATTCATACTCCTTGGTGTCTTGATTCAATATTTTTTCATACACACTAAATTTTTCCTCATAGTATTTGAGTTTATATTTCATCTTCTTATTGATCTTATTTTCAATCTTTAGTTCCTCAAAAGCATTCATCAAAATAGTCTCATAGTCCACCTCATCTTCATCATCACCTGAATCACTCCAAGTATACTCTTGATGTGAAAAAATTCCTTCCTCAGCCACGAATAGGGATTGATATTAAATTGGACCATCAACTTCATGATCATATTCTGAGTCACTATCTTCACTCTCATCTGATGAGCTTCAATCTTTTTTGGTGTAAAGACTCTTCTTGTTTTTGAAGAACTTCCTTTTATTATTAAATTTTTTGAATCCTTTCTTCTTGTATGTATTCTTATCTTCATATTGGCCTTTACCATGCTCTTCATCATCATTACTCTCATTCTTATGAGGTAAATTCTAAGCAAAATTTCTTATCTCTCCATAGTTGAAACATTTGAGGGGTAGTTTACACTTATACTTCCCTAAGCCAGTGTTCAATTTCCTAATAATCAAAGTAATTAGTTCATAATAATCAATATTAGATATGTCATCCTATTTGGATTTATTACCTTGGAACTTATTCTTAGGATTCATATCTATCTTTAATGTTTCTTAATTATTTGGTGGTATACCATCATTCTTCTTCATCTTGTAGGAAGTAAGGGTGCCATGCAATTGATCCAACTTCAACTGAGAAAGATCATGACTCTCTTCTATAGCAGATACTTCTAGATAAAACTTTGGGGAAAGAGACCTTAATACATTTTGAACAATATTAGTATCTTTAAGATTCTCTCTAAGACCTTTGATAATGTTCACAATCTCATCAACTCTTTATAGAAAGGATGCCACAATATCTTCTTCCTTCATCTTGAGACTTTCAAATTACCTTCTACGAGTCTTTAACTTAGCAAACTTAACCTTTAAATATATGTAAAAAATAATCTTCAAATTATCCCATATTTCCTTGGAATAAGTGCAATTAATTACTTTGGTGAACTCAATTTCTGTAAGACCACAAGTGATGGCATTCATTGCCTTAGAGTTGTTCTCAAACAACTTCTTAGCTACAAAACTAGATAGAAGAATAGCAGGAGAAACATATATATCCAAAAATAATTACCATACATCAAAACCTAGGGAAATAATATGGGTCTTCATCCTAGCACTCCAAAATGCATAATTTGATCCATTGAACATCAGTGCATGTTTAGTAGAGAAACCACCTTGCACATTCTGACTAGCAATTGTACCTTGAATCACCTTCAAGCTATCAAACCTTTACCAAAGGACCTCACTTTGATATCAATTGATATAAGTATAATCACTAAGAGGGGGAGGGTGAGTTAGTGAGTGTAAGTAATCCAAATTCAATTCTAAATTTACAAATACTTAACTAGTTACCATAAACATTCATGAAGCATACTTATCATTCATAGCAATAAGTAAGAGAGAAAATGTAAGATCAATCATATAACACATGACATACATGGGAAACCCTTTTGGGGAATAAAACCCAATAGAACCTATAATTGAAATATTATCTTATAATAACAAAATCCAAATTAGACCATGTAAAAATGATCAAGGAAATATAATCCCTATTTAGTGAGACTTCAATCCCACAAGGTGTTGTCACACCTATCTAATTGAACTAGAATAACAACTAGACCTTTTAACAAGTTTAAAATTTCAAGGAGGCTAAAACCACCTTATATTTTGAGATACCAAAACAACACCTATGAAAACATCCACCTCTAAACTGATGTCAACAACACTTGATGATGGACCTATGCTTATCACACTTTACCTTGACTCACACTCAAATAGTAGGTGCACTATTCCCAATAAAATTATGACTAACTAGTCATATGAAAAGTCTTCAAACTGATCTTATCTTGAAATTATCCTTAGGTCACTCTACCCTAATTCACTCCATAAAACACACACAAGCCTCTTTCCAATCACTCCTTAGTCTCTCACACAAAGTCTAGAACCCATCATCTTTGGTTCCACTATTTATAGAGAAATCTTGACAATCATTACCTTAGTTGGATTTTAGGCATGCCTTATCCCTTAAGGAATATATAACATAAATACATAGATTAATACAATATTCATGGGTTAGCCATAGCATTTATGGGTCACCCTTAAGAAACTACACCTTTTAATAAGGCTCTTGTACCTCTTATAGGTCTCATGAAGACTTATTCACCCATTTAGCATACCCTCTAGAAAAAAATAACACATAACAAATTTAAAATAAATGGTTCCACTCCTTATATCCCCTTCAATATCCTCATTTTATCATAGTCAACTTTTATCACCTCTACATATGCTCAAATAACTCAAACACTGATTGGTGCACATAGTCACCATGAAAAAACACATTCAACTTCTTAAGCATTGTTCATACTTAATATATATTTATCACACCTATAAAAAACCACAAAAATCATTCTCATGAAGTATAAAACATATTCTAATATCTAATTCATTTTGAGACATCGAAACAACATCAATACAAGCTTGAATATCCTTCTCAGGTCACTTGTAGAAAAAGCACAAACACACAATCAACTTCTATGCTCAATATCTTTGAATGTAATCACTTCTAGATCTTAAAATTAGGTTCATTAGATGAACCATGGATTCCTCTTGATCTTTTATTTTTATATCACCAAAAAAATTAACTAATATGAAAATATATGGACAAAATATATATCTCTAGTTTTTCTTATGTTAAATTCAAATATTTGAATTCAAATGGTCATAGTTAAACTTTGAACACAATGTTCAAATCTCATGTCCTCTTAGATTTAGATAAATATTTCACCTTTGATCTTGTCTAAGCTTTAACACATAGTCCACCAAATCCAACTATTAAACATCTAATAATTGACCTCATCTCATGCAATCTTGAAATGTTGACTCAATGTGCTTCATCGATCTCTATAAATCAACCAGGTCTTTAATGATCAATGCTCATAATTTGATCAATCTGTATGAACATTTGCTCACCATTAGCTCCTTATCCTATACCTTTTCTTAGTCCTTAAACATTATGCACCTATCCTCATCTCACTATTTCCTAACTTCTTGGAGCAATATGCACCATTGATCTTGTTCGAGCATTAACTCTTTCAAAAATGACAGAGTATGGGAAACCTTTCAATATGCTTGAGTAGCCATTTTTTCACCTCAATAAATTTTTCTGTGCTTATTCACATGATCTCAAATTTGGACTAGATGATCTTCTCACATAGGAAAATCTAACCATGTGACACACTACTCCTAGAACCCTCACACATAAGAGATATATCACCATTAAAATTCCTTCTCAAAAACATCTATCATAGACCCAACTATGTCAAAATCTACCTAAGATGCCAAATTTGAGCATGCACAACTTTTGTTTTACTTCAATGTATGATCTCAAATTTAGCACAAATTATCTATGTTCAAAACTAAAAAACCCATTTGATCAGTTTCTATTAACACCTTCACATGTGAAAGATATAAGACCATCAAAATTCTCACTCAAATTTTTCTTGCCTTATGCACATTTGGCTAAGTATGGAAAAGCACAGTCAAACTTCCTAGGATCCCAAATTTTCATATGCTTATATTTTGATGTGCTTTATTACATGATCTAAATTTTAGAAAAAATAAACTAGGTCCAAAATTAAATAAAGCTATATGATTAGTTTTTCCTAAGATGTCTACACATGTGAGATATTCCATCATCAAACTGCTTACTCAACTCTTTCTAGCCATATTGAAAATTTGGCAATGGGAAAATAATGAATTCTGATTAAGAAGCCAACTTTGCACCCTCATATATTTGACCTCATTTTGATGCATGACATGAGATCTGGTGCATAATAACTAGGGACTATAGTGATCAAAACCATATGACCAACTCCCCTTGACTCATTCACATGTTGAAATGGTGATGTCATCAAACTACCTACTTAGATTTTCTACCACTAGACCTAAAGTGTCTATATGAAAACAATGGACTACTTGATGAATTCTACTAGTACACAAGATATTAAAGCATAGATAACATATTAGGTACTTTTAACACATGATATAATAACCATACTCAACCCTGAATGCCTCTAATCAATCAAAATGTAAGGATCAATCCAAGACACCTTCAAACATATAAAAAAAGCATATTTCACACTTTGTCATTTTAAAATAGATTATCAAGGCACTTCATCCACTCACCAAGACACCTACATGATAGCATCATGATATCATCATGAAAACTCTCAAATAATCTTTGCATTTATCATTGATGTCAATAACCAACATATATAGCTATATACAACTCACCTTCTCTCTCTTAAAATAACTCCCATAATAGGACTTTCTCTCCAATAGGAACTTTAAACCAATGTATACAATAATATACAACTCACCATCTCTCTCTTCAAATCACTCCCATAAAAGGAACTTTATCCCCAATAAGAACTTTCTCCCCCTTTGATACAATGACAAACTAGGCACAAACTAATCCTAAGGACCTTCAAGGACTATGAAATAGGAAAGGACCATCTTATAAAATATGATACAAACTCCCCCTTACCTTGAGCCAACCTCTTCTTATCTTGACAACTTATTCTTGCTCCATGCCGACACTCTCTTCAACCAAGAACTGAAATAAATGAAGAAAGAACACATAAAACCATATAATTTTGATGGAACACATCAAGAAACATCTAAGAGGGATTCCCCCTAAGATATATAAGCCATTACACCTTTTAAGCATCTTCAAATATCCATACACCATGAAGAATCACCACACATGCTTACTAACCATCTCTCTCAACCTACCATAAGGACCACCAACAGAATTTCATGCCACTCAAAAAATAGGAAACATGCACTAGACCAACTTGATAAATCACATTTAAACACACATACCTTTTTCTTTTGGAGAAACTGATCAAAAAACATTCTTCTTCAAACTAGGTCTATCTAGCCTCCTTGTAACCCTACCTAAAACTTGTAGAGTCTATGATTTTTATTAGACACATCTTCAAGACCTAAAACTCCATATCTATAACATTCTCATATTCCCCCTAAAGCAAAAAAAAATCATCATGAGGTTCATCCTTTGAAACATACTTCCATCACAAACCTACTAGCCAATTAGCCCTTCATAATGATAAAAACATGAATAATTTGAGAACAAAAAACCTTCAAATCTATATGAAGCTTGATTTGAATACCAATTTGTCCCATTCAAGATATTAAGAAGCCTTAGACCTCAAATCATAAATCAAACCATTTTTTTAGTATAGCCCAAAAACCTAAAATCTCAAAATAAGCAAGGTCAACAAACCTCCTTCTGGTCAACACACACCTTTGAAAATACTTGCACACCTGGAGACACCCATCACACAATTTTTTACCAAGATTTGAGATTACATACCATTAGGAACTCATACATACTATAACCCATTTTAGGTCAGCTTGCACTTAAAATAAAACTTGAGAAAACTGAGAGCACTCAAAAAATCTCTAATTGGCACCTACATACCTTTGGACCTTAAAAACACATGGACAACACCATAAAGAAATACATAGACCTTTCTGAGAAACAAACATTTCTTGAAATTTGTATCAATCTCATTAAGCCACCTATAACCACCCAATATGACTCTATACTACAACTCCATAAACCTCTGAAATAGGCTCATGAACTTGTTGTTCCCCCTTAACAAAAGACCTTCTTTGATTGGAATTATCATCTTGAGAACACAAATATGCTTATCCACTAAAATGAGTCTCTTTAAGAAGAATAGATAGAGACACCTTCTATACCTTAATTCTCTAAAACAAAAATAACTCCTCATATTCCAACTCCTCCTTGCTCATCTAATATTTGTAATTCTTCTTCTTCTTTAGTTAAAGAGAAACAACTTCCTCATCCACTAGAACATTTTCCTTTTCTTATATTATTGAATTGATAATACATGGAGATAACATACATTCATTACATACCTTTTTATTCCTTACAACTTGGAATCTCATCATTAAGCACAGACAATTGGTGTTCTTTACATGATACATGCTCAACAACATCACGATGTTCACTTGGATCCATACATACCTCACCTTGGTCTTTTCCTTGACCTTGATTTCTTCATTCTCAACATGAGAAGATAATGAGACCTCTTAGTACACTTCAAATTATACATAATTTTCCACCATAGCAAATAGATTACTTATAATTTTATTCTCATCATGACGCACACTTGTCACCATTGGCTTCCATGTGTTAACCTGCCTCCTTCCTTTAACTCTAGGATCTTGATTAATTCTATTCTATCTTGTAAGACTTTGCTTGTAGAACCTAGCAATGTTACCTCTTTATTCATAATTGTATCACACCATACCTTTTGCAAGATAGGTATCTTGCCTTACTGTATTTGGAAAAAAAAATTCAATGTGTCCTATGTCATGACAAACAAAATAGCCTCCCCTTTTTGAAGATAAGTCACCTGGTCTAATCTTATGTGGACAATGGTTTTCAAATTATCCCACATTAAGATAGTTAAAACACTTGGTTCTATTCACACCTTTTGAATGATGACCCCCATCATAGTCCCATGCAAATTCAATTTTAAAAGGTCTCTTGCACTCTCTAACCCTATGACCAAATTGATTACATGTATAATAGTAACCATTGAATCTTGCATACCTCATGGCATTTGGCTATCTGATTTGATTTGTCTTTACTCTACCAATACCTTCAATACTTATCTGATGATTTGTCTTCAAATTAGGATGATCTTGGTCCACATTAGTCTTCATCTTATCTTGAGTAACATTATTTTGTTCTTCTTCATATTCAAGACTAGTTCTATCACTATCAATCTTATGACCAATCAAAATGTTGTCTAGGTCACTCAACTCTTTTTGAATCTCAAAAATGTCTTCACCTTACTAGTTGTCTTTTATAACTTAGATTTCAAATACTCATTTTCAAAAAACACACCTTAAAATTTCATCTTCTTTATATTTTATGCTTTTAGATAGAATTTTCAATTGACAACTGAGATGCTTGATCATATCTTCACACTCCTTGGTGTCTTCATTCAATCTTACCTCATACACAATGAATTGATCCTCATAGTCCTTGAGTTTATATTTCATCTTCTTATTGATCTTCTTTTCAATATTTAATTCATCAAAATAGTTTCATAGTCCAACTCATCTTCATCATCATCTAAATCAATCCAAGTATACTCCTTCTAATGTGAGAAACTTCCTTCCTCAGCAATGAAAAAGGCTTCATCTTTAGTAGGACCATCAACTTCATGATCATATTTTGTATCACTATCTTAACTCTCATTTTATGAGTTGTAATCTTTTTTGGTGTAAAGACTCTTCTTATTTTTGAATAAATTCTTTTTGTTGTTAAGCTTTTTGAATCCTTTCTTCCTGCATGTCTTCTTGTCTTCATCTTGGCCTTCACTATGCTCTTCATCATAATTCTTCTCATGTTTATGAGGGCACTTTCAAGAAAAATGTCCTATCTCCCCATAGTTGAAACATTTGAGGGGTAGTTTACCCTTATACTTCCCTGAGCCAAAGTTTAATTTCCTAGTAATCAAAGTAATTAGTTCATCATCATCAATATTAGATATGTCATCCTCTTTGGATTTCTTATCTTGTAACTTATTCTTAGGCTTCATCTCTATCTTTAATTATGCTTCCTTCTTTGGTGGTATATCATCATTTTTCCTCATCTCATAGGCAATAAGGGTGCCATGCAATTGATCCATCTTGAATTGAGTAAGACCATGAATCTCTTCTATATCAAATGCTTTCAGATCAAACTTTGGGGAAAAAGACATTAATACCTTTTGAACAATATAAGTCTCTTCAATATTATCTCTAAGACCTCTGATGATGTTCACTATCTCATCAACTATTTATAAAAAGGATGCCATAATATTTTATTTATTCATCTTAAGACTTTCAAATTGATTTCTATCAGTCTATAACTTAGCAAGCTTAACCTTTGAATCTTCTCAAAAATATTCTTCAATTAATCCCTTATTTACTTGGTATAAGTGCAATGAATTAATTTTGTAAACTCCATTTTTTAATACCATAAATGATGGCATTCATTGCCTCAGAGTTGTTCTCAAACATCTTTTTATCTACAACACTAGATGGAGGAATGATAAGAGAAACATAACCATCCAAAACTAATTTACATACACCAAACCCTAGGGACATAATGTAGGTCTTCATCCTATCACTCCAAAATGCATAATTGGATCCATTGAACATTGGTGCTTGCTTAGTAGAGAAATCACCTTGCACATTTTGACTAGGCATTGTACCTTGGATCACCTTCAAGATGTCAAACATTTACCAAAATACCTCACTCTAATACAAATTATTAGAAGTTAAATCACTAAGGAGGGGTGAAGTAATGAGCCAAAATAATCCAAATTCAATTTTGATCTTTACAAATACTTAACCAGTTACCACAAGCATTCATAAAGCATACATATCATTTATAATAATTAGCAAGAGAAATAATGCAAGATCAATCACATAATACATGACATATCAAGGAATCCCTCTTGGGTAATAAAACCCACTAGAACCTACAATTAGAATACTATCATATAATAACAAGATCTAATTTAGACCATATATAAATTATTAAGGAACTAAATCCCTATTTAGTGAGACATCAATCATACAAGGTGTTTTCATACTTATCTAACTGATTTGCAACAACAAATAGACCGTTTATCAAGTTACACCTTGAAAGGAGGCTGAAACCACCTTATATGTTGAGATAACTACAAAAAAACCTATGAACACATCCACCTCTGAACTAAATTCAACAACATCTGATGATGGACCTCTACTTATCACACTTCACCTTTGATCACACTCAAATGAAAAGTGCACTATTCCCAATAGAATTATGACCAATAATACATAAAAATAATCTTCAAACTAATCTACTCTTTATCATCTTTAGTTCCACTATTTATAGAGAAATCTTGATAATCACTACCTTAGTTAGATATTAGGCATGTCTTAGCCCTTAAGGCATCTCTCACATGGAGATACAACTTAATACAATATTCATAGGTTGGCCATAACATCTATGGGTCACCCTTAATAAGCTACACCTTTTAATAAGGCCATTGTAACTCTTATAGGTCTCATGAAGACCTTTTCACCCATCTAGCACACCGTTGAGAAAAAAATATAATAGGACCTCTTTCAAATACATGGATCCACTACTTATATCCCCTTCAACATAATCAACTAATCATAGTAAAATTTTATCACATCTACATATGTTCAAATAGCTTAAACACTGACCTATTGCACATAGTCACCATGAACAAACACACAATCAACTTCTTAATCACACCTCAAAAAAACCACACAAATCATCCTCATGGAGTCTATAACAAGTTCCAATAGCTAATTCATTGTGAGACATCTAAACAACATCAATACAAGCTTGAATATCCTTCTCAGGTCACTTACAAAAGAAGCACAAACACATAGACAACTTTTAGGCTCAATATATTTGACTATACTTACATCTCTTCAAATTAGGTTCATTAGATGTTCCATGGAGTCCTCTTCATCTTTTATTTTTAGAGCACCAAAAAATTTAACTTCTATCAAAATATATGGATAAAATATAGATCTCTAGTTTTTCCCATGTTAAATTCAAATATTTGAATTTAAATGGTCATAGTTAACTTTCAAACATAATGCTCAAATCTTGTGTCCTCTCAGCTTTAGATCAATATCACACCATGGATCTTGTTTGTGATTTAATGCTTATTTTTCCAAAGTCAAATCTTAAACATCTAATAGTTGACCTCATCTTGTGTAATCTTGAAATGTTGACTTAATGTACTCCATCGATCTCCATGGATCAACCAAGTCTTTAATGATCAATGCTCACTATTTGATCAATCTGTACGAATGCTCAATCACCATTGGATTCTTATCTTGTAACTTTTTTGAGTTGTTAAACATCATGGACCTATCCTCATCTTGTTTCTTCTTGACTTCTTGGAGTAATGTACATCGTTGATCTTGCTCGAGATTTAACTCTTTCAAAAATGACTAAGTATGGGGACCCTTTTAATATGCCTAAGTAGCCATTTTTGCACCTCAATAACTTCTTCTGTACTTACATGTATGATCTCAAATTTGGACTAGATGATCTCCTCACATAGGAAAATCTAACCATGTGACACACTACTCTTGAAATCCTTGCATGTGAGAGATATATCACCATTAAAATTCCTTCTCAAAAACATCTATCATAGAGCCAACTATGTCCAAATTTTCCTAAAAGGCCAAATTTAAGCATGCATAACCTTTTCCACACTTTATCACATGAACTTAAATTTATCACAGATCATCTATGCTAAAAAATAAACAAACCCATATGATTAGTTTCTATTGACACCTTCACATGTGCAATATATAACACAATTAAAATTCTCACATGGATCTTTCTTGTCATATGCAAATTTAGCTAAGTATGGAAAAACATAGTTAAACTACCTAGAAGCCCATGTTTGCATATGCATATGTTTTAAATCACTTCATCATATGATCTAAATTTTAGCATAAATAAACTAGGTCTAAAATTGAATAGACTCATATGATCAGCTTCTCATAAAATGTCCACACATTTGAAATATTCCATCATCAAATTGATTACTTGATTCTTTTTGGCCACATTGCAAATTTGGCCAAGTATGGGAAAATAATGAATCTTGACCAAGCAACCAAAATTACACCCTGTCATCTTTGATCATGCTTCGATGCATGACTTGAGATCTAGTGCATAATAACTAGGGAATATAGTGATCACAACAATATGACAAACTCCCCTTGACTCATTCACACATAGAAATGGTGACATCATCAAACTTCCTACTATGATTTTTTCCACTAGATCCAAAGTGTCTAGATGAAAACAATGGAATAGCAGATGAATTCTACTTCTGCACACAAGCTCTCAAAGCATAGATAATATCTTAAGGACCTCTTACACATGTTACAATCTCCATACTCAAACCTAAACACCTTTGATCAATCAAACTCTAAAGATCAATCCAAGCCACCTTCAAGCATACAATAACAAACATATTTCACAAGTTGTCATTACCATATAGACTATCAAGTCACTTTATCCACTCACTACGACACCTCCATAACACCACTATGACATCATTATGACAACTCTCTAATAATCTCCCCCTTTGTTATTGATTTCAACAACCAACATATACAATAATATAAAACTCACCTTTTCTCTCTTCAAAGCACTCTCATAATAGGAACTTTCTCCCCAATAGGAACTTTAAACCAACATATACAACAATATATAACTCACCTTCTCTCTCTTCAAAGCACTCCCATAATAATAAATTTCTCCCCAATAATAACTTTCTCCCCCTTTGAAACAATGACAAAGTGCGCACTAACTGATCCTAAGTACCTTAAAGGACTATCAAATAGGAAAGGACCATCTTATAAAATATGATACAAACTCCCCCTTACCTTGAGCGAACCTCTTCTTGTCTTGAAAACTTCCTCTTGTTCCATGCCGACACTCTCTTCAACCAAGCACTAAAAAAAATGAAGAAAGAACATAAAAAACCATAGAAGTCTGATGAGACACATCAAGAAACATCTAAGAGGGATACCCCCTAAGATATCTAATCCATTAAACCTTCTAAGCATCTTCGAATCTCCATACACCATGAAGAATCACCACACATGCTTACTAGCCTTCTCTCTCAAGCTACATAGGGACCACTAATATAACTTCATACCACTCAAAAAATAGGAAACATTTACTAAACCAAATTGAGAATTCAAATTTAAACACACATGCCTTTTTCTTTTGGAGAAACTGAGCAAAAAGCATTCTTCTTCAAACTAGGCCTATCTAACCTCTTTGTAACCCTACCTAAAACTTTTAGAGTCCACAATTTTTAGTAGACACATCTTCAAAACCTAAAATTCCATATCTGGAGCACTCTCATATGCTCCATTAAGCAAAAAATTTGCATCATGAGGCTCATCCTTTGCAACATACTTCCATCACAAACCTATTAGCCAATTAGCCCTTCATAATGATGAAAAAATGAATAATTTGAGAACCAAAAACCTTAAAATCTCTATGAAGCTTGATTTTACCACCCATTTAGCCCATTTAACATATTAAGAATCCTCATACCTCAAATCATAAATCAAACTATTTTTTTAGTATAGCCCAAAACCCTAAAATCTCGAAACAAGTAGGGTCAACAAACCTCCTTCTAGTCAACGCACCCCTCTAAAACTACTTGCACACTTGGAGACACCCATCACACAAATTTGGACCAAGATTTGAGATTCCATACCATTGGTAACCCATACATCCTATATCCCATTTTAGGCATGCTTGCCCTTAAGCCAAAAATTAAGAAAATTGAGAGCACTAAAAAATTATTCAGTTGGCACATACATACCTTTGGACCTCAAAAACACTTGGATCACACCAAAACATATTCAAAAACCTTTTTGAGCACCAAACACTCATTGACATTTGCATGAATCTCATTAAGCCACATGGAACCACCCATTCTAACTTTGTACTATAGCTCCTTCACAAACCTATGAAACATGCTCATGAACTTGTTGTTCCCCCTTAACAAAAGACATTATTTGATTTGCATTATCATCTTGAAAACATTAACATTATTATCCACTAAAAGGAATCTCTTTTATAAGTATAGATAAAGACACATTTTATACCTTAAGCTCTAAAACAAAAATAAATCCTCATATTCTAACTTCTCCTTTCTCATCTAATATTTGTTATTATTTTTCTTTGGCTTAGGAGAAACAAATTACTCATCCATGACTAAATTGATAATACATGGAGAAAACATAGATTCATTACATACCTTTTTATCTAAAGAATATTCTTTGCAGCTTGGAACCTCATCATTAGGCACCAACAATTGATGTTATTTACATGATAAATGATAAAAAATAGAAAGATGTTCACTTGGATCCATACATACCTCAGTACTAGCCTCAATCATCACCTTGGTCTTCTCCTTGAGCTTAATTTCTTCATTTTCAACATGAGCAAATAATGAGACCTCTTGGCAGTCTTCAACTTTTGAAGCATTTTCCACCATATCAAATAGATTACTTAGACTTGCAGTCTCATTATGATTCACACTTTTCACCTTTGGATTCCATGTGTTAACTTACCTTTTTCCTTGAACTCTAGGATCCTGATTAAGTCTATTCTATCTTTTAGTCCTTTGCTTGTAAAACATAGCAATGTGACCTCTTTGTTCATAATTATAGCACACCATACCTTTTGCAAGAAACATATATTACCTTACCTTATTTGAACAAAAATTTGTAATGTGTCCTATGTCATGACAAACAAAACAACTCCCCTTTTTGAAGAGTACTTTCTTTGTCCAATCTTATGTGGACAATGGTTTACAAAGTGTCCCATATCAAGATAGTTAAATCAATTGATTCTATTCACATCTTTTGACTAATGACCCCCATCATAGTCCCATGTAAATTCATTTTTAATAGGTCTCTTGCACTCTCTAGACCTATGACTAAATTGATTACATGTATAATAGTAACCATTGAATCTTGCATACCTCATGACATTTGGTTGTTTGATCTGATTTGTCTTTACTCTGCTAGCACCTTCAGTGCTTATCTAATGATTTTTATTAAAATTAAGATTGTCCTAGTTCACATTAGTCTTCATCTTGTCTTGATTAACATTATTTTTTCTTCTTCATATCAAATACTAGTTCTATCAGTAGCAATCTTTTGACCACTCAAAATTTTATCTAGGTCACATGAGCTCTTTTCAAATCTCAAAAATGTCTTCACCTTACTGGCTATTTTCTAACTTATATTTCAAAAACTCATTTTTAGAAACATACCTTAAACATTCATCTTTAAATTTTAGTCTTGTAGATATAATTTCCATTTAATAGCTGAGATGCTTGATCATATCTTCATGTTCCTTGGTGTCTTCATTCAATCTTGCCTCATACACAATGAATTTCTCCTCATAGTCCTTGAGTTTAGATTTCGTCTTCTTATTGATCTTCTTTTCAAACTTTAGTTCCTCAAGAGAATTCATCAAAATAGTATCATAGTCCACCTCATCTTCATCATCATTTGAATCACTCCAAGTAGACTCCTTTTGTTGTGAGAAACTTCCTTCCTTATCCATGAATAGGGATTCATCTTAAGTAGGACCATCAACTTCATGATCATATTATGAGTCACTATCTTCACTCTTATCTAATGAGCTATAATCTTCTTTAGTGTAAAGGCTCTTCTTATTTTTGAAAAACTTCCTTTTGTTATTAAACTTTCTAAATACTTTCTTCCTATATGTCTTATTGTCTTCATCTTGGACTTCACCATGCTCTTCATCATCAATCTTCCCATGCTTATGAGGGAACTTTTAATCAAAATTTTCTATCTCTCCATAGTTGAAAATTATGAGGGGTAGTTTACCCTTATACTTCTTTGAGATAGTGTTCAATTTCATAGTAATAAAAGAAATTAGTTCATCATCATCAATATCAGATATGTCATCCTCTTTGGATTTATTACCTTGGAAATTCTTCTTAGGATTCATCTTTGTCTTGAATGTTTCTTCCTTCTTTGTTGGTATATCATTATTCTTCCTCATCTCATAGGCAGTAAGGGTGTCATGAAATTAATCCATCTTCAACTAAGTAAGATCATGACTCTCTTCTGTAATAGATACTTCCATATCAAAATTTGGGGAAATATACCTTAATACCTTTAAAAAAATAGTAGTCTCTTCAATATTCTCTCCAAGACCTCTGATGATGTTCATAATCTCATCAACTCTCTATAGAAAGGATGCTATAGTATCTTCTTTGTTCATCTTGAGACTTTAAAATTGCCTTCTGTGAGTCTATAACTTTGAAAGCTTAACATTTTAATATCTTTCAAAAATAGTCTTCAATTTATCCGATATTTCTTTTGGTAGAAGTGAAATAAATGACTTTGGTGAATTTAGTTTCTATAATACCACAAGTGATATCATTTGTTGCCTTCGAGTTGTTCTCAAATAGCTTCTTGTCTGCAACACTAGATGGAAGAATAACATGAGTAACATAACCATCCTAAACTAATTTCCATACATCATAACCTAGGGGCATAATGTAGGTCTTCATCCTATCACTACAAAATGCATAATTGGATCCATTTAACATCGGTTATTGCTTATTAGAGAAACCACCTTGAAAATTTTGACAAGTCATTATACCTTGGATCACCTTCAAGTTGTCAAGCCTTTACCAATGGACCTCACTTTGATACCAATTATTATAAATAAAATCACTAAAAAGGGTGGTGAATTAATGAGCCCAAATAATCCAACTTCAATTCTGATATTTACAAATATTTAACCAATTACCACAAGCATTTATGCAACATACATATCATTCATAGTAATAATCAAGAGAGATAATGCAAGATCAATCACATAACATATGCCATAAATAAGAAACCCTATTGGGGAATAAAAACCATTGGAAGCTACAATTGGACTACTATCCTATAATAACAAGATTATATTTAGACCATCTACAAATGATCAAGGAACTACAATCCCTATTTAGTGAGACTTTAAGCCCATAAGGTGTTGTCACACATATCTAGCTGAGCTGCAACAACAACTAGACCTTTTTATAAGTTTCACATTGTAAGGAGGCTACAACTACCTTAGATGTTGAGATAACACAATAACACTTATGAACACATCCACCTATGAACTGATGTTGACGACACATGATGATGGACCTTTCCTTATCACACTTCACCTTCACTCACACTCAAACAACAAGCACACTATTCTCAATAAAATTATGACCAACAAGTCATATAAATAGTATTGAAAATAATTTGATCTTTAAATTATCCTCAAGGCATTATACCCATCCTTCACTCTATAAAACACACACAATCGTTTATCTAATCACTCCTTAGTCTCTCACACAAAGTATAGAACCCATCATCTTTGGTTCCATTATTTATAGAGCAATCTTGATGTTGACTATCTTGATTCACTGTTAGGCATGACTTAGCCCTTAAATAATATCTCACATGAATAAATGGCTTAATACAATCTTCATAGGTTGGTAATAGCATCTATGGGTCACCCTTAAGAATCTATACCTTTTAATTAAGCCTTTGTAGGTCTTATAGGTCTCATAAAGACCTATTCACGCATTTAACAAAGCCTCGAGCAAAAAAAAAACAAAAAAACACTTTAAAATACATGGGTCCACTCCTTCTATCTATTTTGATATCCTTATCTAATAACAGTCAACTTTTCTCACTTTTGTGTATGCTCAAACAACTCAAACACTAACCTGGTGCACATAGTCACCATGAATGAACACATAATTAAATTATTAAGCATTTTTCATACTCAATATAGATTGATCACATGTCCAAAAAACCACACATATAATATTCATATAGTTTACAACATGTTCCAATAACTAATTCATCATGAGACATTGAAAGAACATCAATACAATCTCAAATATCCTTCTCAGGTCACTTGCAGAACAAGCATAAACACATAGTCAACTTCTAGGATTAATATCTTTGATTTTAATCACTTTAAAATATTAAAATTAGGTTCATTATATGTGCCATGGAGTCTGTTGCTCCCAAAATTTGTCACTTGTTTTTGTGGACAACATGTTGACTATTTCAGTCTTACAGGCTAAAATGGTGTCTTTCTTTCTCAAAATATTCTAAACACTCAAGTTATTCAATTGCACAAGCCTTTTTAGCTAAGTAAATCACAGGTTCAAAAAGTGGGCTTTCATAAAGAAAAATCTCAAAACACTTAAGGCATTTCCTAAAAAATTGTAAGGATGGTTCAACATCGAGGTTCAAATCAAAATGGCTCAATGGTGGGGTTCAATGATATGGAATGAACCATTGAACTCCAACTCTGAAGAGTTTAAAGGTTCAAAGAGTTAAAAGAGTTCAAAGGTTAAAAGAGTTCAAAGGTTAAAAGAGTTCAAGGTTAAAAAGGTTTGAGCAAATGGTTTAAGCAGAAGGTTCCAGAAAAGGGTTCAACCAAATTGTTCAAACAGTTGGTTCGACAACACATTGAACTCCTAAATAAGACTAAGTGAACATGGCTCTTTGTAAAACATTGAACTGTCAAACTACCAAATCGTCAAACTTTGAACCATTGAACCATTAAACTGGTGAACTCTAAAAGGTTCAAAGGTTCAAGGTTCAAAATGGTTCAAGTGACCAGTGACATCCTTGTGGACGTCAAATTTAGGGTAATGGAATAACTATTGATTTTAAAATAACATAGAACTAAGGAAAAACTCAACTATCTACTGAGAAAGGAGCCAAAGAAGCCAACAAAAGGTGAGAAGATAGCTCCGAGAGCTTGGATCACCAGGAAGAGACAAAATATAGCAAGGAAAGAGGTAATCAAATAGAGAATTTAGAAATATCTATAGGAGAGTTATTCCAGTAGGTGGAGTAGTCCACTAGGTGGATATTAGAGAGTGCAAGAATTTAATATCACGGCCTATTTTTCTTCATGTGAGTAAAGATGAGTGGATAGTCGTGTAAGTATCATAAAGAGGAGTGGCCTTACCTTTCAGAATATCAGGTGACCCATGCTTTGGAGAGGACATTTGATATGATTTTAATGGCTCCAACATGGCCCCTACATAGAACTTCCTCTTTCTAATGCATTCAATGTAGCATGGGCCATTTTGTGAAAACAAGCACCAAAGTCTTTCTTTGGAGGCTATATATTGTAATATCTCAGTTTGTAGAAAGGAGATCTCTCAATTATCAGAAGCAAAACTCTACCCAAATTGAAAGGCATTTTTAAGACTTTAATCTCAGATTGTTAATCATATTTTATTAGGGGAATGAGAAAGCAAGTGACCTTTCAGAATCTGTGTTGACATAACTTGTGTTATGAAGTAAATTGTTCTTATATATTTTTCCTAAATACAGTCTTGTCCATTTGATCAAATAAGTAGAGCAAGTGGAAATAATCTGGAGGATGTCCTGAAGTTGATTGTGGAAGACTTCGTGCTACCATAATTATCTTTAGTTTATTGTGTGTTTTGTGTTTTAACACAAAGGATATTGGAAAGGCTTTGAACTGATTTTATCCTTTGTAATCTTTTACTCTGTTGTAGTTTTCGGTGGAGATTTTGTGCTGCACTTCATTCTATCGTGGCATTAGTCCTAAATTAGTAGGAGAAGCAATGAAAGACTTTGTGATTTCATGGGTTTCATATGGATCTAGTTACTAACCAAGAAGTTTTCCTGTTGTTTTTTTAACATCATTTCTAAAATAAAATAAATGCCTTCAATAATTACACAAGAATTCTCCTTTATTTTATGAACATCATCTCTGAAAAAAGAGAGATGGATGGTATGATTTCATCCCTGAGTCTATTTTTAGTTTATATTAGTCTATAATAGTTTATAGGGAGCCTCCCCTTGTTGAGAGGAGAGATTTATCTTATTACGCTATGGTTGATATACCCATTTTGCCTTTAGTTAGTTGATGACAAAATATTCACCCAATAGAGTCCTCTTCATATTTTCTTTTTATAGCACCACCAAATTTGACTTCTATCAAAAGATATGGATAAAATATAAAGTTATAATTTTTCTTATGTTAAATTCAAATATTTGAATTTAAATGGTCATAGTTAACCTTCAAACACAATGACCAAATCTCATGTCCTTTGAGCTTCAGATCAATCTCACACCGTTAATCTTGTCCATGCTTTAATGCATAGTCCACCAAAGCTAAACATTAAACATATGACAATTGACCTCATCTCATGTAATATTTTAATGTTGACTCAATGTGCTCCATCAATATCTACAAATCAACCAAGACTTTAATGACCAATGCTCACCATTTTATCAATATGTATGAATGCCCACTTATCATTGGTTCTTTATCCTATAATTTTGATCAATTTTTAAACATCATGCATGTTTCCTCATCTCATTATTTCCTGGATTCTTAGAACAATGCACACCATTGATCTTGATCAATATTTATCTTTTTCAAAAATGACTATGGGGAACATTTCAATATGCTTGAGTATCCTTTTTTGCACCTCAATAACTTATTCTATGCTTAGTCACATGTTCTCAAATTTGGACTAGATGATCTCCACATAAAGGAGAATACAACCATATGACACACTGTTCCTAAAACCCTCACATGTGATAGATATATTACCATTAAAATTCCTTCTCAAAAGCATCTATCACAAATCCAACTATGTCCAAATCTACTTGAGAGGCCAACTTTGAGCATGCATAATGTTTTCCATCCTTCAATGCATGATCTCAAATTTAATGCAAATCATCTATGCTCAAAATAGAACAAACCCATATGATCATTTTTTCTTGACACCTTCACATGTGCAAGATATAACACTATTAAAATTCTCACTCAGATATTTCTTACCTTATGCAAATTTGGCTAAGTATTCAAAAACATAGTCAAATTGCTTGGAAGCCCAAAGTTACATATGCATATCTTTTTATGTGCTTCATCACATGATTTTAATTTTATGTTATGTACATAGGGATATGATATATGAGTTGATGGAGATGTCGACATGTGGCACACATCCCCTTAGTTAGTTATATGGGTACAATAACTTAGGATAATAGAGTAACTTGTGGAAGTAGTACATTGGGTAATGGTCAGCCTACATTAAATTAGGAGGTTACCCATCCATGGGTTAGATAGATTTATATATATAGGAGATGAATATCATGGTAAATATATCAAGTAAGCATTGAGTCTTCTATTGTAAGAGGATATTGGAGGTTGTCCCCTCGAAGAGACATTATGGAGTTATTCCTTCCCAAAGGAGTATTATATGGTGTTTCCCTACCTTAAGGGTATTTCTGCATATATTGAATATCAAGATCATTATAAGTGGTATCAGAGCTTTGATTTGGGCAATTTGTGGAGAAAAACCTAGGTACATCTTGATATTCAATATATGTAGAAATACCCTTAAGGTAGGGAAACACCATATAATACTCCTTTAGGAAGGAATAACTCCACAATGTCTCTTCGAGGGGACAACCTCCAATATCTTCTTACAATAGAAGACTCAATGCTTACTTGATATATTTACCATAATATTCATCTCCTATATATATACATCTATCTAACCCATGGATGGGTAACCTCCTAATCCAATGTAGGCTGATCATTACCCAATGTACTACTTCCATAAGTTACTCTATTATCCTAATTTATCGTACCCATATAACTAAGGGGATGTGTGCCACATGTTGAAATCTCCATCAACACATATATCATATCCCTAGGTACATAACATTACTTCCCTCCTTGACATGTTTCATCCCCAAAACATAGGAAGAAACCAAATAATGAGTGTGCTTCAAATCATTGCACACTTGTCTCCAATCTCGATCATCTATCCATCCATATGTGATCTTGGTAGGGGATAGCCCTCCAATATTATTTCTAAATTCCCTTGTGCTCCTCTAATTTTGTTCATGATCATAATTATATTGCTTTGGTGTCCTAGCATAATTACTCCTCTTTTTATTTCATGTACCATATTCTGTTGTGCCACTCTGATTCCATCCATGACCATAGTAGGTATTCTTCCATGCATAGTCAAAATAATTTCCCCATTCATTCCATGTGCCATAGTATTTTTTCTTTGGATTCTATGCATATCCATAATGATTGGAAATTTTATTTCCTGTATAGACAAAATGATTGTTATTATGACACTTCCTCACCTAGTTCCATGATTGTTTCCTCTCATGATGATGTGGGTGTCTATATACCTCAACCTTTTCCAATATTTTAATCTTATCCACATTTTCTTCTACCTCTTCCACCTTTTCCTTCTTTGTCTCTTGAGTAGATGAAGTGCTCATTTGTAGTGTGGCTTTATGTATATAATCTAAATCTTCATCATGTTCTTCATCACCTATTTCCATCTCATCTTCACGATCTACCTGGATTGTTATTGGTGCCTTTTTCACTATGATATCTTGTAAAGTGATCTTCTTTTTCCTATACCAAAACTTCATAAACTTTTTCTGAATATTAATATTCATTATTCCCAAAGTCTCTAACCATGGATATCCAAGAACTATATCCACATCATCCATATCTAAATCATAAAAATATGAATGCAAAACATATTTTTCCATAACGAGCTTTAGATCTTCAAACATTGAAATATTCTTACCGTCTACTTGAACCTCTTTGATATTCTTTGCTTAAACATGTAGATTCTTGGAACATTCATGTTGATGAAGTTATACTTACTGGTAGAGTTTATGGACACAATAACCCTTTTCTTTTGAATGCATCCATGAAATTGAAAAATTGAATCAGATTTATTTGGAGCCAAATAATTTGAAACTTTATCATCCAATTCTTCTTCTTTTCTTCTTATTCTTCTTCTTCTTCTTCTTCTTCTTCTTCTTCTTCTTCTTCTTCTTCTACTGCTGTTGTTGCTGCTGCTGGTTCTTCTATTTCTTCTTCTTCTTCTTCTTCTTCTTCTTCTTCTTTTTCTGCTTCTTCTGCTTCTACTACTTCTTCATTTTCTACTTCTTTTTCTTCTTTATCGTCATGATTTTCTTCCTCTTCGACATCCTCTTTTTCATTTATATCCCATCGATTTAGGAAGGTTTTCTCCATTGCTTCCCATGAAGAATACTGTTGTGCAAAGCTCAATTCATTAGTCCACCAATTTTTTGTAGGCCCAGATAAAGAAAAACATAATTATATTTTCCATAAAATTTTTGTAGTATTCTTCTCCTTAAAATTGAGCCACCATTCTCTAGCATCAACATCATCTTCCCCTGAAAATTTTTGCAACTCCATGATCCACAAAAAAAATTAAGGTTCATGAAACCCTAAAATATCAATAACTCATACAAAACTGATCCAAAACGTCCCAAATTTTTACTTTAGTTTCCTCTTATGATATTTAAACCTTAGTCAAAATTGTGTGAAAAAATATCACAAATTTTGACCGGTATATTAAATAAATGAAAAACTATAAAATAACAAAACTTCACCAAAACAACTCAAAAAATTCTAAATTTTTGATTTTAATTATATTATATCTTCTTACATCTCTAATCAAAATTTCGAATGAAAATTCCCTATATTTTGAAAGATATAGTGAAATTAGGCTTTTGCTCCACACAAATTGCCCAATTTAAAGCTCTGATACCACTCGTAATGATCTTGATATTCAATACATGCAGAAATACCCTTAAGTTAGGGAAACGCCATATAATACTCCTTTGGGAAGGAATAACTCCACAATGTCTCTTCGAGGGGACAACCTCCAATATCCTCTTACACTAGGAGACTCAATGCTTACTTGATATATTTACCATGATATTCATCTCTTATATATATACATCTATCTAACCCATGGATGGGTAACCTCCTAATCCAATGTAGGCCGACCATTACCCAATGTACTACTTCCACAAATTATTCTATTATCCTAATTTATTGTACCCATATAACTAACTAAGGGGATGTGTGTCACATGTCGGCATCTCCATCAACCCATATATCATATCCCTAGGTACATAACATTTTAGCATAAATAAACTAGGTCAGAAAATAAACAAACCCATATGATTAGCTTCTCCTGAAACATCCACATGTGCAAGATATTCCATCATCAAATTTATTACTTGCCTCTTTCTAGTCACATTGCAAATTTGGCTAAGTATGGGAAAATAATGAATTTTAATTGAAAAGATAACCTTGTACCCTCATATCTTTGACCACACTTCAACACATAACTTGAGATCTAGTGCATAAAAACTAGGGACTATAGTGATGACAATCATATGACCAACTCCCCTTGACTCATTCACATGTGGAAATGGTGATGTTATCAAACTTCCTACTCAAATTTTCTACCACTAGACCCAAAGTGTCTAGATGAAAACAATGGACTACCATACGAATTCCACTTATGCACACAAGCTCTCAAAGCATAAATAACATCTTAGGGACCTATTACACATAATATAATCACCATAATCAATCTTAAACACCTTTAATCAATCAAACTTTAAAGATCAATCCAAACTACCTTCAGCCATAATCATTGTCACATAGACTATCAAGGCACTTCATCCACTCATCAAGACACCTCCATGAAACCACCATAAAATCATCATGATAACTCTATAATACCAAGTGTCAATACCATGTTAATATGACAACTATCAATGATACACATTCATTGATATAGATTGAGATGAACAATGTGAGCAAGGTTAACAAGTCAAAAGATTCTAAGCAAGAGTGAGAGATTTACAAGGACCATGAACACATTAATCTACATGGTAAATCAATGGCTCATGTGCATTTTGTGTAAAGAAAATTGATGAGTGAGATCAAAAGTTGAAAGTTAAGGGACTTCAACTAGAGGTTGAAACATGATTTAGGTTGAACCAGAGTAGATTTTATAAGGTCAACAAATACCAGTAAATATCTATAGAGTTAAAATGGAATTTTATGGGCCTAATAATGGAGATCAAGATGGAGGATATGTAATCTAAAGGTCTACATCAATAAAAATTTTATAGTAAAACCAATTATGGAGATTCGTTTTCCATTTGTAGAAGAAATCTATATTTAAGATCAAATTATATACAAACATAAATATGATTGATGGAGTGTCTCATCTCCCAATATTGTCTTGACTTTGACAAATAGTACATTCAACCACCTAAATCAGACATAAATATGGCTCTATTATATTTAAGATATGAGTATTTTGTTCTCATGAGTAAGCTAAGGGGAAGTTGGTGTAAGAGTCCCAAGATGGAGATCTAGTGATTGGATAAGTAATTGGACCATTAATTCTATTAAATACCATAAATATCTTTTCTTCAATAGACTATATTTTCTTCAATAGACTTAGTCATGACTCATCATGCTAAAACAAACCCTTGTCTTCTAGTGGATCTCTCAACTAATGAGAAAGCTTGAAGATTGTTAGCAAAGATAAAGATTAGCTTGTTGATGAAGGATTAGTCTTGTTTTAGAAGAAAGCATGCATAAAAAAAAACCAATGAAATACCACCACATTTATTGATCATTAATGACTCCTTCTCCATGCTCCCATGAATGTTCCCCATCTCTTTCATTCTTATTCTGCTATATATATAGGCTTATAAGCCTTAAAATGTATCCCTCTCTTGGGCATGACTAGAATATATCAATATTGAACTTTGTAACCTCTTGAGATAAATAGATGAATATTTTCAAATTTCATTATTCTTATCTAGTGTGTTTATGTCAGTTGATTTGCATATGTGTTAGAGATTTTTCCCTTGTTAAGTCTTGATCTCACCTAACTATTATTTTATCTTGTTATGTAGGTCATGTTTAGTGTTTAATTCCTTTTGATTGAAGTTAGCATGTAGATACATTGATTGGTTAGTGCCTTGAATCAGGCCTCTCCATCACCTCCCTCAAGTTTTAATCACTTGGTGACCTCTACATGAAATATTGATGCATAACAAACTTTAGAGTTGTGGATTCAATATTTTGCTTATCTCATTAGTGTTTTTAGGAGCTCAAGTAAGAGTGGATGAAAAATCATTTAGGTGCATCACCAAACTTAGCTTAAATTTCACTTTCAATTATTTTTCTCTCCATTTTCACCCCAAAAATCAGTAAGTTTTAGTATAAATGAGCTATGTGATGCATTAGAGGAGTTAGCCTTGTTAAAAACCCTAGAGGTCTGATCCAAAATTAGGTAACCCATAGCTTGGGGTCATTCCCATGTTGGACTAGGTTTGGGTAGATGACCTAAACAATCCTTTTCTCAACCAAGGTGAAACCAAGAACCCTAATAGTTATGACATGCTCAGTGGGATACATTAGATCTAGTCTTGGTGAAAATGTAGTTACAATAGTGTTTTCCATGAAGAATTTAGTGATCCTAAGCTCAAGCAATTATTTATGAAAGCTCATGCAGTTTCTAAGTAAGTCTATTTTTATTTCACTATTCTGATGTTATTTTCATGGATATGTATGAAGAAAATCCCTATGTAATACCTCCTTATCATCTTTATCATGGATTATACAAGCCTTGTCATGATCCATATAAACCATGTTATGAGCCTAATCAACCTTACTAGGAGCTCTATCAAAGATATGATGAGCCTTATCAAATTTATTATGATCTTTTTTATTAAGGGTAAGGCTCTTACCTTCTTCATGACCCATATCAGCCCTTCCATGACCCATATAAACTAAATGAAGAGTGTGTAGGGCCTAATCAGTATTATGGAAGCTTATACCAGCCCTATAACCATGATCCATATGCAACACATCCTCATTTATATGAGCCTCGATCATTCCAAGATCAGCCACTCTTCCAAAACTCTCTAAATTTTCATGATGAGAGAGAGTAAATGAAGATTATGAGCCAAATAATGGATGAAGAGATATCAACCTACAAACAAGAGTTATTAGATGAGCAATCTTAGTCTCATGTCCCTATATGTGTCCTATCATAGCCTTCATATATACCACCTATGCTTCCTTTAGAAATCAAGTCTCAAGATTTTTCAAGTAATTTTTATCCTCCTCCAACCTTCCCATCTTGGAAGTTAGTTCAAGAGACCTGTCAAGAGAAAAAAGAGCTAGTTATGGAGTAACAAACTATCAAGAAGTATAAGGCAAAGTTAGAGAGCTTGATATCATTGTGTAAAAGTGAAAATGAAGCTATAATGGCACAAAATCCTACCTCCCCCCATCAAGAGGAATCTACCCCATCAAAGGTCACCTATTCATGGCTTTATCCCCTAAATAGCAATCCATAAAGGTACCATGTTTTGAACAAATTTCTTCTATTCCTCAAGACCCATCCATACCACCAAATCCTATACATATTCCATTCAAAGTCCCAAAATTTCTACCTCCTCAAGAGATAGTTGTCCCTTCACCCAATCCACCTACCATTTCTCATGTAACCCATCCATATCAAACATAGAAACCTTCATGGGATAGATACTCATATTATGTGATACCCAGCCTTTTTCATGAGGATCCTATTATGCCTAGTCCATATGATCAAGGAAATGAGGTAGAAAAGGTCAAGTAGTTCAAGATTCAAAGCTTTATGATCTTCCTCTATGAAGGGGATACCTAGAAAATTCAAGTTATACTAGAAGTGGATCCATCTTACATTTATACCATTCACACTCAATAAGAGGAGCATGTCACTTATGAACTAGAAAATAAAATTGTTGATTCAGATAAGCTTCAAGAGAGATGTGCTGAGGAGGATGCAAGTGCTTATGAAGAGGATATTACTATTGGTACCTCTCTTGGCTATAAAAGAGTCAATCCTGCCTTCAAGGATGAGGAAGAAAAGAAACCATCTCATGTTAAGAATGAAGAATTTGAGGCTACCAAATCTTTGCATGAGATGTCATCTTATGTAGAGGTTGAGGAAATAAAAATATAATGGCTGATCCAATTGATGAATTTTTGGGGTAGCCAAAGGTTACCAATAAAACAAAAATCTCATTGGAATACTTGTTCAAAGTTTTGAGAGAAATATATACTCTTTTCTAGGAGGACTATGGTTTGAATGCAGCCAAAGAGAACATCCTTATCAAGCAAATCAAATAACATCAAATGGGAAGTCCTTCAATACTATAACCTCAAGAGCTCATTATGGCATGGACTTATTTTAGATCTTCATAATGGGCTATCAATTCCTTGGTGAACCTATATATATGGGTGTGTTACTAAAAGTTAATATAGGTCAATTTGGTGCTTAGCCTAGTTAACCATATTTGAAGGAATGCAGCTTGAATCCAATCTAAGGACTGCTAGTAGGATTGCCATTCTAAGAGAGTATTCTTTAAGGAACCTATTTTAGTTGGATATTGGCAAAAATGAAGAGCCACCATGTGAGTATGTTTACATTGGATGTTATTTTGATCCTACTATTCTAGATATGAGTATGCCAAAGGAGTTAGAAAATAAGAGACTTACTTCATCAACCACAAATTGTAAGGGAACATGAGATATGTCATTCTCCATCTGATCACAGAGGTGAACTCAATAATTTTCCTTTTGATCTAGGTGGATCATGCTTTGTCCTAGTTAGTTAGGTTCCTTTGTACATAATTAGTCATTTGTTTTCCTCTAAGTGCTATCCTAACACATTGGTTAGTGGTCCTTTCTTTGTTTAGGATAGTTTCCTTTCTATTTTATGTGTTTCCCTTCAATAAGTGCCTTGGGAACTTTGTTTTTTTTGTTCCTTTTGGTATTTATTTATTTCAAGTGGAGTTATCCTATTAGGAATATAGAACAAAGAAAAATATTAATGAATTAAATATATATATAAAATTCAAAAAACATAACATAATAGAGACATAGATTTAACTTGGTTCACCCAATATGGGCTATGTCCACATAGAAATAAATAGTCATTTTTATTATTTGGGTCAACAAATAAAGGAAAAAACTTGAAATATATGCACTACAATATCCTCTTAACTCACACACTATATATCACCATGATTACAATGCCCTCATATCAAAGGAAGGCTATATATTAGGGGAAAAATGCATAAACATACTTTCTACCATTAGATCTGTGACCTAATAGTGAACAGTCCATATTTAATATGAAATTTCAATATTTTACAATTCATTTTTGATAAATTATTTCTTTAGGGGATCTACCCTCAAAACTCCACTAAGGTGGAATCTAAATATGGTCATCACCCCCCAAAGTCCCATGGAGACCCTAATGGGGGGCCATTTTCCCCCCAACACCCCCTATTGGGAACTAGAAATTATAATAAGATTAGGCTCCACCATCCAATAGTCTCTGATATGGAGACGATTGTTACAACTCCACTACTATAACTCTTCCTTGTAATTTTATTTGAACTTTGATCTTGGCATGTTTCTCATCTTCTTTATTATCCTTGAAGACCTATTGATGTTGAAAAACTCTCTAGATTCTCTTTAGTGACTACCTTTGTTAACATATTTGTAGGATTCTAACTCATATGGATCTTTTCCAACTTTAGTTGATCATCCTCCAAAACTGAATGAATAAAGTGATACTTGAGTTATATATGTTTGGTTCTTGAGTGGAATGTTGATTTATTTACTAAATGAATCATACTATGGCTATCATTATACAACCTATAATCTTCCTGCTTTTGCCTTAACTCTTCCATGAACTATTATATCCATATCATCTCCTTGCTTAATTCTATAGCTGCAATATATTCTAACTTTGTATTTGACAAAGCAACTATCTTCTATAATTTTGAAATCCAACTAACTATTGTGTCACTAATACTGAATACATAACCTATGGTGCTCCTCCTAACATCTAAATCTGCATCCATGTCTACATCAACATATCCTTGTAAGGTAACATCTAACCCTTCATAGCATAAATATTTATCAATGGTCCCTCTCAAGTACCCAAAAATCCACTTGATTGCATCTCAGTGCTCTTTTCCTATATTATTCATAAACCTACTAACAACTCCCACTACATGAGCAATGTCTAGTCTAGTGCACACTATAGAATACATTAAACTTCTAGGTAATAAAGTATAGCACACTTTAGATATATAATTTATTTCTTCTTATGTTTTAGGACATTATTCATTTATTAATTTGAAGTGCCCTCCCAAAGGTATACTTATTGGTTTTACATCTTACATATTAAACCTGACTAACACCTTCTCAATGTATTCTTCTTGAGACAATGCCAATTTTATATTTTTATTATCTCTTGTTATTCTCATACCAAGGATTTTATTTACATCACACAAATACTTCATTGCAAATAAATCTGCTAGTTTTCTTTTGAGCTCATTTATATCATGCAAGTTAGACCCTACAATAAGCATGTCATCTACATACAATAAAAAAATAATATAACTTTCATTATCTAATCTCTTAAAGTAAACATAGTGGTCAAAATGACATCTACTATAACCTTGTTCTATCATAAACATGTCAAATTTAAAATACCACTATCTTGGAGCTTGCTTTAGGACATACAAACTCTTTTTTAACCTGCACACAATTTTTTCCTTACCCTTGACTATGTATCCCTGTGGCTTCTCCATATTATTTCCTCCTCCAAGTCACCACAAAGAAACATTGTCTTCACATCTAATAGTTCAAGATTCAAATCTTCTACTGATACTAAACTTAAAATAGTTCTTATAGAAGTCATTTTAACTACTAGATAAAATATTTCATCAAAATCTACACCTTTCTTCTGTGCAAACCCCTTTACAACAAGTCTAGCCTTGTACTTATTTTTGCCTCCATCTTATTCCTTCCACCTATAAACCCATTTATTTTGAAATTATCTTTTACTTACAGGAAATTGAACCAAATCCCATGTTTGGTTATGTATCAAAGAGTCCATCTCCTCTTTCATGACTTGCTCCCACTTCTTTTTGGTTTCTATTTGTATTATTTCTTCACAGCTTTCTAGCTCACCACCATCAATCAATAATAAAGTGAAGGAGAGTATCTTTTAGGGACTCTACTTACTCTGATAGATATTCTAACTACACTTCCAATATTTTGAGTTACTCATTGTATTTTTTACACATTATAATTTTTTGTCATTTTTGGAATTTCATTTCCAGTGATTTCATCAAGTACTGCATATTCAGTATTTGGCTTTTCTTATTTCTTGTATTACAATTGATCTTTATACATGACCTTCTCATTAAAATCAAATCTCTACTCTTAATTATTTTTTTATTTTCAAAATCCCATAAATGGTAACCAAAATAATTAACTCCATATCCAATAAAAGTACATTTTTTGAATTTTTCTTTAAGCTTGGTTCTATTTTTTTATCAATATGGACAAATGCTTCACAACTAAAAGTCTTTAAAAAAGAATAATCAACCTTTTTACCTATTCAAGCTTCTTCTATAATGGAACCATCTAAAGGACTTAAAGGTCCTCTATTTATCAAGTAAATAGTAGTATCCACATCTACCCAAAACTGTAAGGGCAACCCTGCATGTAATCTCATGCTCCTTACATGGTCCATGATTGTTTTGTTCATATTTTCTAACACACCATTTTGTTGTGGTGTTTTTGGAACCATCTTCTATCTATGAATTCCATGGGATGTACAATAATTATTAAATTATTTACTATAGTATTCACCTCCATTATCTAATTTGACACACTTAAACTTATTTCCTATCTCAATCTAAACCAAAGCTTTCAATTTCTTAAACCCAAGTATCAAAAACATCATATTTTTTCATATGAAATAAACCTAAGTTTTTCTAGTTGTATCACAAGTAAAAGTAACATAATAAGAAGAGCTAGTAAGGGATGATACCTTAATTAGTCTCCATTAATCTATATGTACAAGCTCTAACTTTTCATCCTTCTTTATCTTCCCAACTCTGAGAAATTTGACTCTCTTTTATTTTACATATATACATTGCTCATATAAATCCAAATAAACCTTCTTCAAATTTGGCAACAAAATCTTTGAGTGAATAAATTTCATCCCTTTCTCACTCATGTGTCCAAGTCTATGGTGCCATAATCTTGTATCCACTTCTATAGAAGCTAAAGTAATAGAAAAGTCAATAGTGCCATTAGATGAATATAATGTACCTACCTTTTCTCCTTTTGATATTACCAGTAATCGTTTAGTAACCTTCCATGAATTTTATGCAAATATAACTATGTAACACTCACTTCCTAATTTCCCTATTGAAATTAGATTTCTTCTCAACTCATGCCTCACCTCTTTCAGTAGCCATTTGTTTCCATTCTATAATTTTATTTGTATCTTATCCTTTCCTATAATTTTATAGGGTCCACCATCACCCAAATAAACCTATTTGAAATCACCTTGAACATAGTCTTGAATAATATTTCTTATGGGGTGTAGCATGAAATGAATCCCTTGAACATAACACCCAAGAATCATTAATGTTATCTAAAGAAAGGATTAAAGGATCTTGTAACACTTCACCTGCTACATTTGCTTCTTGATTTTTATCTTGTTGTCTATCTCCTTATTTCCCTTTTTGAAACAAACAATATTTTTTTAGGTGTCCTTTCTTTCCACAAATATAGCACACCAATGTTCCTATGGGTTTAGATCTACCCTTATTAGACTTCCCATGATTCCTTGGGCTCTTTCATTTATCCTTTTGTCTTCCCTTGTTCTCCATAGTAAAAGCATTACTTGATGTCTCACATAGCTAAGAATAACACCAATAACATCATCAAACTTTAAAGTGTTTGAACTAGAGACAAAATTAAGCATATCCATGACCAAACCATTCTAGCTTTCTAGAAATGAGCACAAAATCAAAATATACCTACCCTCATCATCAAAATTTACTCCTACAAATCTTAACTAATTTATGACCATGTTAAATTCATTTAAATGATTAGAAATAGACCCACTTTCTTACATTTATAGATTAAATAAATGCTTCATATAAAATACCTTGTTGGAGGTTGAGGTTTTTTCATACACTCTATCCAATGCCTTTATGACATCCACTATTGTCTTTTCTTTTGAAATTTTAAAGGCCACCGATGCTGCTAGGCACAACCATATTATTCTTAGTGCATTTCTATCAAAAACCTCCCAATATTCATCCTTCATAGTCATAAACTCTTTGCTATTCCACCTAGTGGTAAGAAAAGATTATTTTGATATAGATAGTCCTCCATTTGTATCATCCATAATTGGTAGTTTTGGCCATTAAAATTCTCAACCTTAAAATTTTATTCTACCATTGATCCCACTCAAACTAGGAACCCTCTTTTCTTATGAGTTTATCTGCCAAAAAGACATTTGAATCTGATACCAGTTGTTAGGAATATAGAACATAGAGTAATATTAATGAATTAAAGATAGAAATAAAATGCAAAAAATACAACATAATAGAGACAGATCTAATGTCATTCACCTAATATGGGATACAACCACACATAAATACCTAGTCCTTATTATTAAGTCTAATAAATGAAGGGAAAAAATTGAAATACATCCACTGCAATATCCTCTTCATGCACACATAGTATATCACCATGATTACAATTCATTCATATCAAAGGAGGGTTACATATTTATGCAAAAATGTACAAACATAATTTATACCATTAGATCTATGACCTCATAGTGAATGGTCTAGATTTAATATGAAATTAAAATATTTTACAATGCATTTTTAAAAAAAAATTACTTTGGGGGAGCTGCCCTGGAACCCCCACTATGGGGGCTCCAAATATGTTCATTTCCCCTTGGACCCCCATGGTAACCCTAGTAGATGGGAATTTCCCCTGACACCCCCTATTAAGAACTAGGAATTATAATAAGATCATGTTCCACCATCTAACATATCTATGGTTTGGCATCTAGTTCTAGATTTAGATCAACTTTTTAAACTAAAGAGGAGACTCCATGCCCAATGGACTAGACAAGGCAACATGGTCTGGGTTCTCAAGCATAACAAACATGCTTCCCTAAAATTCACTAGAAATGTTGGCCAATTTTGGCCCACATACCAAGTTTTTGCTAAGATTGAATAGATAAGTAAAGTTTCAGAGCTTTAAAGGATCAAAAGATGGCTTGCACAAGTTATGAAGAGCTAGACCATCATCAACACATCATGAAGTGGATGAGTCAGATTGATTATGCACTTAATATTTTTTCTTAGAAAACATCTCAAGCCAAAAGAGTCACATGGAAATGATTCCCTATGTAAGAGAGGCTTCAAAAATTGGTCTATAATACCAATGGTTGATATGTGTGTGTGTGTGTAAGAGAGGCTTCAGAAATTGGTCTATAATACCAATGGTTTATATATATATATATATATATATATATATCAACCATTGGTATTATAGACCAATTTCTAAAGCCTCTTTTACATAGTGCTTACAAAGCTAGATAAGCCATTTTGGATTCCAAAACCTAGCTCATTAAAGAGATTGTTAAAATCCCATAAATAATGTATATATAAAATAAATCCCAATTTTTTTTGATATTCATGATATTATTCAACTAAGTGCAAATATCCTCCAACTCACCATTCTCACTCACTTACTCAGGGCTATCATTCTACCTAATGAACTAGTCATGGTGAACATGAATTCTAACACCTATAAAAACACTTCCATGAAATTTTAATTTATTAATGTGATCCTTAAACATCATCTAATAAACCCCAATCATAAATTTACATATTTCTAATGAAAAATGTAGAACATATAGATTAAATTCTGAACTTCACTCCTTCATTATCTTACCTCATTAGACATATCATCTTATGAATAAATAATTACCTATATGTGATCACATTTAAAGATTATAAAAAAATTTAATGTAAGGTATATGCCTTTAAAAATGACATAAATAATTTTAATTCATCCTGAATCCTCTGCAACCAATCCCTAAATGCATTCTCACTTTGACTAGTTTTTCTCATTGTCTTCACTCTTAGCCCAGTTTAGTGATAGGTAAACTTGAGTGAAAAAAATAGTTGAAATAAAGGATATAAATTGTCCAAATAGCATCATGGGAAAAAAAATTCTTGACCTTAAACCTCCATCCACTTTCGTGCATTGACTCAGTCAACCCTTCCTGTTATATCAAATTCTTAAGAAATAAAGGTTCTTTTTATAGCTTCTACTCATTACCATGATAGAAAAATTACACTTATATATGATTTGAGGAGTCCTATACATGACAAAATGAGTAAAAAATCCTTACCAATCCATTCTAGGCACTTTCAAACAAGATCTTTCTAATCAGGTCACTATGAGGGTTTTGAGAGGGTTTTAGACTAGTTTTGGTGTTAGAAATTGTTCATATAGAATTTACCATAAAATTTAAAAATAATTATTTGAAATTTTATCTAAGACCCTTCACCATATATCCTAATACACCATGAAAAGTTTAGATTTGTCAATGACCATCAATAGTTCATTCTCAAGTTTGGAAACATTATTCTATGAGATCGAGAGACTTTAAAACACCATTTTTTGATTTTTAACTAAACTAAAGACATAATAATTCATAAAAACTATTTAATTAGCTTATTACACCTATGAAAAATATCATATGATATACATCACCTTGTAAACTAACTTTGACCCCTTAATAGGCCACACTAGGTCTATTTACACATTAGGTCTTGGATTGCTAGTCACACTTTAGACCTTGAATACACCTAGAAACCTCTTGTATTGATGTCAACACGTCATCCTCATGTCATACATCATCATGAAATGATCATATAGTCTCACAATCTTAAAAATATGATTATGATGCCTCATCATGCTATCTAAGGTTTTAAGACAAAGTCTTATGAGAAGACCACCAATAAAGGAATTACCGCTTAAGGTCACTCTGAGAGTCATGTGACTAAATCAACATATATTTCAGATGCTCTAATACTACATTACACACTTTCAAGACCATAACTCATATCCAAACATCTGAGATACATTACACAACATCTCCATCATACTTCTTTTGACAAGTCTCTTTAGACCATATAAGTCACTACCCAAGACTAAACTAGCCTTCTTAAACACATAAGACCTCACACTTCCTTTGAAATTAGTGACCTCAAGCATATTACATAAAAAATAACTGTCACCTTGACATCAATTATAGGTTTAAACACATGACATTAATAATAACTTACCATAGTTATTTGATGATCACCACTAACATGTCAATTTGGAGAGATCCTAAGTAGATGAAAGGTGCCAAAAACATGGGTAGAATGTAAATCAAGATGACTTGATGATAAAATAATCCCCTTTTCACTTGAAAAGATAAAATAGAAGGGTAGTTTTGAAGAGTAAGATCAAGGTGTAAGAAAATAGATAAAACTTCACACAATTTAGAAGAAGAAGCATCTTCAAGAAATAAACATTTGTCCTTTGAGACCTAATGAAACTATTCTCTAACTACTTCTTGATTGTAACTCTCACTTGACACTTTTCAACTCTCTATTTTACACCTCTCTCACCCTTATACTCACAACTATCTATTTAATCAACCTTTTTGGAATTATTTTGTATCCACCACCTAGGTATGGTGAATCCATACCCATTTGTATGCCTTTTATCAATGAGAAACAATTGGTTTTATGACTATTATTAGTGTGTATGTATGAATAGTTTATCTTTTCAAGTGAATTTACTAGTCTTCCTTGACATGTTGTCCTTATCTAATACCTAGATGTAGTTTTAAAGATTATTTTGTAGGTCATGTGAAGTGTGTAATTGAGGTGCAAGTCTTGAGTCAGATTTTATATTCACTAGTGTCTTCTAATACCTCTTTATTAGTCCCCCTATCCCAAGAAACCATCACAACCTTTACATTGGAACACATAGGTGAGAGGTTTATATTAGGATTAGTGTATATAAGGCTAGTTTTCTTGGTATTTAAGTTCACATACAACTAAATGGTAGAGATCAACTATTTGGTGTATCACCTCCTTTGTTTTCATGTTTTCCTTCTCCCTTTTCCTTGAAATTTAGTAGTGTATTAGAGTCTAATTGATACATCAAGGGGGGATATCCATATTACCTAGAGGTTTGATCTACTTAATGGTCACCCACAACCTAAGATCAATCTTATTGCATAGTTAAAATTGAGAAGGCTTGAATCACCCTCTCAAGGGTGAAACTTTGATCTATAATATCTACCTTTATTGAAAATCAAAAATGGAAAGTGGGAATAGAACCATTCACAATTATTTACAACAAAACTATTATTTATGGGGGGTTCATACTTTTAACCAAAAAGTACAAAAAGGTAACAAAAAGGGAAATGAGGGGAATGTTGGAAAAGAGGGGGAAATAAGAATTGAAAGGAGGAAAGGAGAATGTTATTATTCTTTATAGTTACACATAAAGGCTACTAAAATGATTCTAGGAATGAAAAAGGAAAACTCTAGTTAGATAAACATGGAAACTCACTAGAATGGCCCAAGATTTGAGATTTTAATATGGGAAACCTTTCTCATTGAATGGATAGGATATATATATGTGTCCATAAGAACACATAACATACACCAAAAAATTATCTATAATTGATAAAAAAAATATGACAATCACTTTATATTTCCTTGTAAAAAGTAATTAATTATATTTTTCACTCCACCAAGGTTTCAACAAAATGGAAATAACAAATGTAGGTTCAAAGAAGAATCAATACAATAGAAATTTCAATTCTACCTAGTTTATAACAATTACATTAAAATTTTAAAATCAAAGTTCTGAATACATATAGATAACATATACATACATGATCTATGAAGAAATATTGAACACAAAGTTTGAAAAATATCCTTGTATTGATATTTATTGGGTTGAAAATAAAAACTCCTCTTTTAAAAATGTATACTAAAAGGTTTAACTATCAAGAAATTTTACAAATGAGACCCAACCTTGTATTTATAAGTTGAAATGGGTGGCTATGGTGCATAACAATCATTTTTTATTTTTAAGGTACTTTTAAAGACACATTAGATAATTTAAAAACTTGAGATTTAAAAAAACACATTGGTTAATTCACACAACTTGTGAAAGTTTGATGACCAATTTGCATAACTTGAAAAAGTGCATTGGTGTTTTTGCATGATTTGAAACCTGCAAAGGTGTGTTGATAAAGTCACAAATTTTAAAAGTGAAATGAAAAATTTAAATTAATTTAAAAAATTAATTTAAAAGTTCACATAGCTATTAAAATATCAATGACCAATTTTCACAACTTGAAAAAGTGACTTGATAGTTTTACACAACTTAAAAACTACAAACTTTGCCCTATTTTTACAACTATGATTCTCCCCCTTGATTTTTGAAGTTCAAAATTAAATATTTTCATAATGTATCCTTGAGTTAAAATTTTATTCATAAAATTACCTTTCCAATGCATTAAATAATATCCAAATTAGATTTCATATGTGAAAGTTACGACCCAAAGGAGATT
Organism: Torreya grandis; assembly: GCA_037957365.1. Taxonomy (NCBI): domain Eukaryota; kingdom Viridiplantae; phylum Streptophyta; class Pinopsida; order Cupressales; family Taxaceae; genus Torreya; species Torreya grandis. Next base: position 371,293 of record JARHVA010000219.1, on the reverse strand, counting down.
GGACCTTGCTTGGACACACATAGAATTATATCATGCTTTTACAACTATGATTATCCCCCTTCATTTTTGAAGTCCAATATGAAGTTTTTTTAACCATGTTTCTTTGGGATAAAATTTTATTCATCAAATTACTTTTCCAACAGATGGAATGAAAGTGAAAATGGAGTTCAAATGCAAAAGACATGATGTGAGGTAGATAAGACCTAGTTTTTACAAATTTCACTTGTCCAGGTGGTAGATTCTTACCTTTCTACTTGTAGGGGTGGAATATTTTGAGTGTAGCAAAAATAATACCATTAGGTTCTGATAGGTGTGTTAAAAACCCATTTGATTTTTGATGGGTGTGTTAGGAAACCCCATCAAGTTTTGATGAGTGTGTTAGTAACCCCATCGAGTTTCACCTTATTTGCAAGCACAACTGTAATTCTCACTCATTAATTTAGTATATCAATAAGAAGTTTTTATACCAAGTTTTTATGTTCAAAATTCATCTCTCAAATTTGGTCTCTATGTTCAGTGGGAAATGCAACATATCTATAAATCAATCCTAACCCAGAGAAGATAGATCCTACTTACACTTCCAATTGGGAATACATTAGATAATTAGGGTCATAACCAATATAGTTATACTAGACCTAGCCAATGGATGTCTTACCACAATGATATTAGTAGAGAGGGTTAAAAATCCTACAGTCAATAAAATCTATACAATAACCCTAATTAAGTCCTATGCTTTCATATTCACTATACTAATAACAAGTAAATCAAGATCTAATCTAGTGCTCACCAAAGCTTGTGACATAAAGTGGGGGTAATAAAAAATAAAATTAAACATGCATAGAATAAATATACTCACATCAATGTATATAGAATCATAATACATAAAATAAAAATATAATTGCATATATATATACTCTTATAAAGGAAGAGCAAAATTAGGAATACTTACCTTTGAATATGAACCTATAAAGTCTCAATCTCTTCGTTGGATAAGGTGATTCTCAATAGGTTGTTGTGGTATCTAAGGATGAAAAGGATAAATTAGTTCTAGGCTACATAACCTATCAATACATCCAAAAGAGTTCTCTACAAGATACGATTTGTATCTCTAAAGAAAGTATGAAACCCTAATCTTATTCTTTAACTGGAATGGTGGATAAGAATATGCATAATATATATTAATTTTTAATTTTTTATAAAAATGGAGAAATGAATGTGTTTATATAGGTAGATCTAACTCTAAACCCTTCTAAGAGTTTTGGTTGACAAGGTTGACCTAGTCGACAGGTAATATTGAAATTGATAAAAAAATAACTAGTCCATAAATCAAGGATTACAAAGCAAGTTAGTCAAACATTAGTTCATAAATCATGAAAAATGCATAAATAAATAACTAACTAAGCCTATCTATTCCTATATAAATTATAAAAGATAGAAGGAAATAAATGAAAGAAAGCAAACATCATATTACCTTCCCAAATGGCTTTACCATACCCATGTGGCTCAAAAGCATGTTCTCCCTTGATAAAACATCCTTGTCTTTGTCAAAAAAAGCTGGAAAACTTCTCTAATGTCTCAAGAACAGTCCATAAAACCTAGGCACATGATTCCAAATCACTGAACTAGCTTATCAATGAAGCTTGTAACTAATTTTAATGGTCTATTACAAATGATTGTGGAGAAAATTTTGCATAATAACTTTTCATCAATCAAGCTTATAATTCATGTCCTTGGCCTCTCTATTTATATATTTTTGAGATTGGTTAGGATCAACCATGACCATCCATCTCAAGATTGAGATGTGTGGCCATGGATAATCCTAATATTTTGAATTAAACTCATAAATATCTTCAAGATAAATAATTATTAAAGAGTCGTGGGAGGCATTAACTAGGCATGGGTGACCCATAATCCTGATATTTTATGCACTTATGGCTTGATGGATGCCACCTCATATATGATGTCATTAGGTGATGCAGATATTCAAATCAATTTCCAATAATGAGATATTCAAAAATATTTATGAAATTCTTACTCAAGCTCTTAAATTGGATTAATTAGCTTAATTAAGTTTAATCAAGTTTACTATAATTCTTTGAAAATTGGTGCATGATTAATCAAAAAAGTTAAAAAGTCATATTATTGGGTCATAATCTGAATAGAGAGGAACTAGAAGGTGATGTTAGATGTGTTGGAACTGTATTCCCATTTAGGATGTTTCCAAAACTAAATAATAAAGGTACGTCATGTGTACCAATGAATTAGAAGAAAAGAGTGATCTAGAGAATTAAATGGCAAAATTATCAGTTTGACTCGAAATGATCTGATCAAAGTTAGCTGGACCATAAGATGCATTGCCTTATTTAGGGATACTTTGACCTAAATTGGCACTTGTAAGTGACAAGTTCAAACCATTTAGGGTGTTTTATGGATTTTGACCTAAAATGTGCATTTGAGTAAGATTGATAATTTTGACACAAATGGTGTTAGGAATTCGATGCTAGGATGTAGAGAGGATTAAAAATCAAGCTAGTCAAACATTAGTCAATAAATAATGAAAAATTCATAAAGAACTAACTAACTAAGCCTATCTATTCCTATTCGAATTACAAAGGATATCAAGAAATAAATGAAAGAAAGCAAACATCATATTACCTTCCCAAATGGATTCACCATACCCATGTGGCTCAAAAGCATGTTCTCCCTTGATTAAGAATCCTTGTCTTTGCTAATAAAGGTGAAAAACTCTTCCAATGTCTCAATAACACTCCATAAAACCTAGGCTCATGATTCCAAATAACTAAACTATCATATCAATGAAGCTTGTAACTAATTTTAATGGTCTATTGCAAAGGATTGTGGAGATAATTTTGCATAATAAATTTGCATCAATAAAGCTTAAAATTCATGTCCATGGCCTCTCTATTTATATATTTTTGAGATGATCAGGATCAACCATGACCTCCCATCTTTAGATTGAGATGTGTGGCAATGGATAATCCTAATATTTGGAATTAAACTCATAAATATCCTCAAGATAAATAATCATTAAAGAGCCATGGGAGGCATTAAATAGGTATGGGTGACCCATAATCTTGATATTTTATGCACTTATGGCTTGATGGATGTCACCCCATAGATGATGTCACTAGGTGATGCAGATATTCAAAATCAATTTCTAATAATGAGATATTCAAAAAGATCTATGAAATTCTTACTTAATCTCTTAAATTGGATTAATTAGCTCAAGTAAGTTTAATCAAGTTTAGTGTAATTCTTTGGAAATTGGTGCACAATTAATCAAAATGGTCAAAAAGTCATATTACTGGGTTATAATATGACTAGAAAAGAATTGGAAGGTGATGTTAGATGTGTTGGAGCTATATTCCCATTTAGGATGTTGCCAACACCAAATAACAAAGGTACATGATTTGTACCAATTAATTATAAGAAAAGAGTGATCTAGAGCACTAAATGGTGAAATTGTCATTTTAACTTGAAATGATCAAAGTTAGCTAGCTCATAAAATTTATTTCCCTATTTAGGGATACTTTGACCTAAACTGGCACTTATACATGACAAGTTCAAACCATTTAGGGTGTTTTATAGATTTTGACCTAAAATGTGCATTTGAGTGCAATTCAAGTAAGATTGATAATTTCAACACAATTTGTGTTAAGAATTGGATAAATATAATATCAAGTAGAAAAAAGGGACAAAAATTCTACAAAGACCAATGGTCTATCCACCCCTTTCCTGGTGCACCCCTTAGGGTGTGCACTTAGAGATATTGAGACTTGATAGGTTCTTAAAAGATAAAAAGTGGTAGTGAGTGTCATGTGAGTGTAATAGGGGATGGTGCTTCATGAAAAAACATAGAAACACATAAAACCAAGATAATTAAAAAATGACATAAAAAAAGTAATGCTAAAATGAAATGAGAGCAACTAAAAATACCATATACACAACTCAAATTATGTTTCCACTAAATGATTTCATGAAAACATCCTCATCTTGATCATTGAGGGTATAGTACCTACATTTGAGAAACCCTAGGGATACGAGACTAATAAAAGAAGAAATGTGTATGTGCATAGGATGGTTAAAGTAGCAATGAATTGCTTATAAAAATTGGAAAATTAGGATTGTTAAGGCAAGGTTAGAACCAAAATATTAATGGCTAATGAATTAAAAAATGATGGAAAATGAATGTAGAACACATTAAATCATGTTAGAAAGCATGTAAAACATAAATGGCAAAAAAGAATGTAGAACATACTAAATAACATTGGGAATTATGTAAAATGTAAATGGAAAAAAGGAATGTAGAACATAATAAATCATGTTTGGAAGTATGTAAAACATGAATGATAAATAATATATCAATGCAAGAAAAATTTAACAAATATATGTAAGTGACAAGTATCCCCATGTAAGATAAGCATGCCAAATTAAACATGAATGACTAAAAATGAAATGTAAGTCAAGATGTAAGACAAAAATTAAGAAATCATATAGAAATATAAACATGTGATAATGTTAAATGTCATATGTGAGATAAGTGAAGTTCATAAAAATCAAACAAAAACATGATAAATCGATGAAAATCAATAACTCTAAAGGATGAAAAATCAAACTTAGTGTTTTCTCTGAGATGCAATGTAAGAAAACACAACCACTTAATGACATGACTAGTATGATAATGAGATGGTGTGGTAAAAAATGGTGTAAGGGTGTTTGTGAGGAAGGCTGGTCCTATCCAAGGTCTTATAATGTAACTCACAAATTATAAACCAAGAAGTGTAAGTAGGTAGAGGTGATTAAGGATGTGATATACTAAAATCAATATCCAACAAGGGGAATATAAAGAAATTATGATGTAAATAAGGAATGTAAGGCACCACATGGGTGATGTGAACATCCTTAGCAAGGATGTGACACAATAGGTAAGTGAAAAAGACTAAGAACTATCAACAAGAAGGAATTAGGACATTGTGACTAATGAACATAAAGTTTGGGCTAAAAATTAAAGTACATAGATCAGCCCATCAAGGCTATATGCATAAAAATTAAAATGGACCTACCTTCCCACAATGTTTTCCCCATTCCTTAGGACCCCTTACAAAGTCATCGATTTACTACAAAGATTGGGTACTTGTGTGAGAATGTAGGTAACATTAGATAGTATATGATACAATGAGACCTCTTACTCCAATATACTAGCCTACCATACCCCAATAGACCTCAAATCTATCGTGAGGATAAATATGAATTTTGACCTTAGACTAAGATAGGAGATTTTTCGAATATAGATCATGTATTTTGGTTGATCTAACTTTTAATATTATTTTTGCCTTTGAATTATTTCCTTTTATTTGTATTTTATGATTTGGCTTTTAACTTGTTTTGGATTTTTCTATTCCTCCTCCTCCATACAAATTCAGAGAACTAAACATGAGTTAAATAGGTGATAAACACAAGAGAGATTACACTTAGTCACTAGAGAAAAGGACTTAAAGACCAAGGTGTCTAAAGACTCCTAAACTTGCCCACAAGTAAGTGTTTAATCTCAAAATTGACTGATGTGAGCCTCAAATGAAAGGAAATAAGAGAAATATAGGGATCATGAGAGATCTATTTATGTAATTAGTGATATAATGATGAATATGCTCATAGCCAATGATAATGATGTAAAATAGTGTTATAAAAGGGATGGGGATTTGCTTATGATAGTCATGTCATTAAAAAGTCATACTAACATACAAAGGATATAAAAAAAGTACTAATGAAAGTAGTAGTCATCCCAAAAATTGATTTAAATATGTTTTATTTTAATGTGGTAATTTGTGAGGAGAGCTTGGTCCTATCCATGATCTTACATTGGAACTCACAAGGTGAACACCAATGAGGTGAATGTTAAATAATGAGGAAAAATAATCATAAAGCTATTAAGGCAAAGAATGACATAAAAAGACAAAAATTAAAAAGATATATAAGAAACAAAATGAAAACAAATGCCAAATGTAATGTTTAAGAAAACCAAAGAACCCAAAGGCAAAAATGATGGTAGTAAAGTGTAAATAAAAGAATTAAAGTGCACAAAAACAAAGAAACATGATACAAAAAAATAAGTAAGACCTATGCTAATGTCTATATTAAATATGAACATATGAAATACAAGCCTATGTGTCTTGAAAGGTTTCTTGAAGATGAATTTGTTTATTATTATGGATTTTAGAATAAAAGTGGGCATTGTAAGATTACCAAATGCATAATTGGATATATGGATGGGCATCGTAATATACCCCAAAGTCTGAAGGGACATGTGGATGGGCATTGAAAGATACCCCAACATGTGAGGTAGAGTGAGGTAACATTGAACCATTAAATTGATTTTCATTGGGTTGGTAGGTGTAATTATAGATAGGTAAATGTGTTGGTTTGTCATATTTTAGGGATGTTGAATGTGAAATATGATGTGTAGGAGAGGTATGAAGATGTAAAGGAGGTAAAGGAGGACCATGTATGATATACTTTGGAGTGAGAACTTGAACTAGGTAATCCTTTGGTTCATGTGTCTTACGAGGTTGAGGTTTAATGGATGCAATATATATTTAAAGTGTTCATATTAGTTATCCTTCCTTATAGGTGTAGGAAGAAGGATAAAATTTGGTTTAAACAACATTAGTGGATGAGGTATAGGTATGGGAAAATTATTGTCATTCATTAGGTATCTCATGTTGATGTGATTATGATTCTTTAGATTGAATGTGAGAAGCTTGAATATAGTTTTGATAACTTTTTTTGTTAGAGTATCAAAATTGAAATGTGGACCAAGAAAGAAAGAAAGAATAAATTGATGAAGATCATGACAAGACTCATGAGAATGACCTATATTAGCATGCCACCAAAAACACTTATTAGGATTGTGCCATTTTGGAAGAGGTTTGGAAGGATCAAAGCTCATGGGTTTAGAGGGTGGTAATTTATTCTTAAGTTTTTATAAACTCAAGGGAGGATGGGTTGGGTTAAAATTGGTTGAATTGGATGCTCCAATTTAAGGTTGGGGAGGCTTGGATGAATCAATGTTATGAGAAAATGATTGTAAAAGTTCTTTATTAGTTTTTTGAGGGTTTCAAAATTGACTCATAATAAAAGTCTTGCCTTTTTTCTTGGTCTAAGGTTTCCTATAAAGTTTTATGGGAAAATATTTGAACTTTGTATTGAAGGGAAGATTTAAGAGAAGTAACAAATAGTTTCAAAAGAATATCATAATTCATGTTATAGTCCAATTTGTGAGCTAGAGACTTACATCATTTGACAAAAGTGTGAGCAGATTCATTAAGAAGTTGTTTTGTATTGATGAAATGGATAAGGTAATTTTTAGGAAGGTCATCATGTTAAATTCCTTCACTAGAGCATTGAATAAATCCTATAGTTTTGAGATGGAATGTCTAGGATGTTGGTTGTACCATACAAGTGCATCACCAAAAAAGGTATTGGCTAAGAGCTTGGTTATAAAAAAGGTGTTAGTTTGGACCAATTCCTAATAAATATTAAAAAAATACTTAAGAAATATAGTAGGGTCCTTAGTCCCATCATATGTGATAGTTGGAGAAATGTTTCCAATATTAATGGATGTAATTAATGGGTCTAAATGTTCATTTTGAAGATGTTGAGGCATTTTGTTATTCATTGGAGGTTGAGGGATGATATTCCCATTAGCATCTCTAAGAGGAGGAGGGACAAAATTTTGATTTGGTTGATACATGATGACTTGAGGTGGTTGACTAGTCATGTGTAATAAATGTTGTTGCATGTTCATCATTTGGGAATGATTATTTTTTTTCATGATGTTCATTTTTTGAACTATTTATGCAAGAATTTGAATTGTGTCAATTTGTGCATTAGTATTTAAAGGTGTGGTATTAGTGTTATTAGGAGGGGGATTATTAGTGTTGGTAGGAGGAAGGGTATTGGGTGGAGGATTCTCAACATTAGTATTGGGAGGAGGATTAGGGTGAAGGACCTAAATTGTACTAAATTATGTAGTGATTGGTTTTAGACTAGGAAAATATTAAGGAAGAAAATGAATAGTTTCATCTAAATTATTAAAATAAGTGAGGCTCTGATCTAAATCCTTAATTATGCAATGTTATTGACTAAGTGGAGGCTAAAAATATGACATCATTATGAAATAATCCTATATATCCACAAAAAAAATGGTATCAACTAAGGTGTATAGAGTCAATAGGGTTGATTGTGTATTGTTTAGATAGGACACAAAATGAAGACAAAATTGGCCAAACATAAAAAAGGGTTGACCAAGTCAACTTAAAAATGCAAATAGGGTGTGAAGCTAAGCCTAAAAAGGATATAGGGCTAACCAAGTTGACTTAATATTGTAACCTGACTAGAATAAAATAGTACAGGGTTGACTAGGTCAACTTAGTACTACAAACTAATTAGCAAAAAAGAGTATAGAGTCGACTAGGTCAACTTAGTATTATAAATAAGGAAAAACTTAGTTTGTAAGAGATTGTGTTGAACAAAATGATAGTGTGCTAAAAATAGGGAGATATTTTCAATGTAATTGAAGTAATAAATGGTAGCACACACAAAAAATTAGATCAATAAGAATGATCCAATTAGGGCACACAACACAAAAGTTTACACCAATGCTGGCCAATGCAAATTTTTTTAATACAACAGATAATGATTAGAGAGAAAAAAATCTAATGAAAAGTAAATGCTAACTAAGTGGTCATCTTGAGTGTTATTAGATTATTATAAAGTGTTATTTTAGGTGTGATAAGAAAGTTGGATGAAAATAGGGAACTTAAAATCAATCTATTGATGGTTTTAGGATGTTTAGGCTAAAAGAGATTTGTATTGGCAATGTTACTAGCTTGGTATTGGGGCCTACCTCCTCACTTCATAATCCCACAATGATAATGATGTCAGGTTTTTCACCAATATATACCATTAACCACATGTTTATACTTGGCCAAAAAACCAAGTCAACTTCCCCCTTAGTGATGAAATTTAAGTGTGTAGGCCTTAGGAAGAAAAATGTTAAATACAATTTGAGTATTATGTTATTTGGTAGTGTGTGCAAAAAGAGAAAAATAGTGTAACTAAATGGTAATTTAAAAAATAACATAATTAGACTATGTGAGATACTCTAAGCATGCAAATATTTGAAGATGAAAGTGTGAATTAATTACTAGCAAATAGTTGTTAATTCCCAAATTAAGAATGGTATAGAGTTAGTTCACAAAACACTATATAAAAATAATATAGAACAAAGTCAACTAGGTCACTAATATTATGTGGAATCAAGAGTCTTTAAGAACAAAGTTGACCATGTCAACTTAGTCTTTTAGATAGAAGATAGGCTATAGATCTAAATCAACTAGGTCAACTTAGTTTACTATAGGGTTGTAGTTTTGAAGACTACAAACTTACATAAAATAGAATTATCATGAAGCACTGAATTAACAGAGAGAGAAATAGAGGAATATTGGTGGGTTAGAGGATGATGAGTATTGAAAATTTAATACTAAAGTGCCTTGAAATAGAGGAATATTGGTGGGTTAGAGGATGATGAGTATTGAAAATTTAATACTAAAGTGCCTTGAATGTTGCTTTCAAGTTCTGCAAACTAAGTCTACTGGTTCAACTTAGTTCTATAAAAACCTATTTACTGAAGCAAGATAAGATGACTAAGTCAACTTGTATGACTTAATTTGCTATTATGGATGTTGAACGGAAGACTAATTAAAAATGTTCAACTTATTTTGTTATTTGGATGTTGATTGAAAGACTAAGTAAATCTATTTGACATAATTTGTTGACCTATATGTTGATTAAATGACTAAGTTGACCTATTTGACTTAGTTTGTTATCTAGGATTAAAGAAGAATACTGTGTTGACCTATCTAATCTATTAACATATATGTAATGAATACATGCATAGAAATAATAGAGTCATGTTGATATGACTATGTTAAACTTGCACATAAAAGTTAGAACTATACCATCTTGATTGACATAGTATCAAAATTATAGAAAAATAATGAAATGATATAAATTAAAGTGATAAATAAAACCTATAAGGGTTATATTCACATCGAGTTCACTAGAATGTATGTAATGGGAAAGTTAACAGATCTACAAATAAATCCTATCTCAGAGAAGATAGATCATACTTACACTTTTGTTTGGGAATACATTAGATAATTAGGGTCATAACCAATATGGATCTAATAAACTTGGCCAAGGGATATCTTAACAAAATAATATCACTAGGGAGATTTCCAAATCCTTCAGTGAAGCAAAACTATGGAATAACCTTGACTAAGTCCTATGTTTTCATATTCACTATAATAATAAGTAATCTAATCTAATATATTTCTCACCAAATATTGTGGCACAAAGTGGGGGTAATAAATAATAAAAGTAAGCATGCATTGAAGACATATAATCATGTAAATTTATACATAATCCTAATACATGTAAGAGAAGTACTATTGCATATCTATCTACTCTTACAAAATAAGAAAAAAGTTAGGAATACTTAACTTTGAAGATGAACCCATCGAGCCTCAATCTCTCCCATGGACAAGGTGATTTGAAAGAGGTTATTGTGGTATTTAAGGATGAAAAGGATAAATAAACTCTAGGATACATAATCTATCAATGCATCCAAAATACTTCTTCATAAGATAAGATCTATATCTCCAAAGAAAATATGAAACCCTAAGCTTGCTCCTTAAGTATAATGATGGATAAGCAAATGCACAATATATTTTAATTCTTCTTCTCTTATATAAATGGTGAAATTAATGTGTTTATATAGGTAGATATAGCCATAAAACCTTCCAAAATTTTTGGCCAACAAGGTTGACCCAGCCGACCTAGTATTGAAATTAACGAAAAACTAACTAGTTAATGAACTATGTCAGTCATGGCTAACCTAGTTTTTAGTAAGATTTTGTAAATAACAATATAGGGTCGATGTGGTTGATATAGTTATGTAAAATACCAAAAAGGGATTTTAGTTATGGAAAGGGATAATGAATGTGGTAAAAGACTAGAAGAGGGTGAAAAATAGGAGGCAAAACTTAGGGGAATGGTTTTTAGGAGACAAGTGTGTAAATAACAAGTGAAAAAAGGGACAACAATCCAACAAAGCAGTAATGGTCTGACCACCCCTTTCTTGGTACATCCCTTAGGGTGTGTACTCAGAGAGATTGAGTCTTGATGGGTTCTTGTAAGATATAAAGTGTTAGTAAGTGGTAAAGTTTAAAAATATTATGTGTATATAGTCTCTACATTATGATAAAAATTAGGAACTTTTAGAGAAGTTTTATTTTGCCTTACCTTTTCACTCTATTTTTGATAAGGTTAAATGAATTCTTGATTTCTCTCTTTTCTCATTCTATTAGGGAACCTAAAATTGACATCTAATTCGATCCAACTACCAACATTTTGTGTGCAATACTTACCTAGGTTAAATTTCTCATGCATGCTTAACAATCAATTGGAATCTAACAAATGTGTAGATGGAGGGATTTAAGTCTAATGGGTCTATAGATAGAGTGGTCAGGATCTAAGGGATTTATTAGAAAATGTGTCAATATTTGATAAGAATGTGAGTAAAGTAATTAGAATTTGGTGAAGATGCATGCAAAGATACTAGGATCTAATGATGTTATTGTCAGATATATCAAGTTTCATAAATGTTATTTCTAATATTATTATGTTTTGATAGGGTCTTGTTATACTAAAAGAGAAATTATTTACATATCCTCAACACCTAAATTTTGTGACTCAAAATTATCAAATTAGGGATAACCAAAATGATAATCTAAAAATCAATCAATGTCTCACCATTTATAAACTTGAAGGATAATGTAGATCTCAACAAGTGACCTAAGCCTTTTTCATTGGTATATGAAGTCGATGCCCCATTTTAAAAAAAAATTACCATCCATGTCATTAAAACACTTCTAATTACCTATGAGAGTGTAATTGGGGGTGTTGTCATGAAATGTAAATTTCATGATAATAATAGGCTCTGACATTGGGACCATATTTTCAAAGGAATGTAGGAGAACTAAAGAATATTAAATGATTAATGACTCATTACTATAGATTCCTAAAAACTTCTATCTATCTTACATGTGTATATATTGATTTTTCCAACTGATAGCTAGTTCACCTATCTCAATTATATGAGAAATGAACATGTACTACCAGGTCAGATCCGCTACTCTAAAAATTATATATCTTGATCCAAAAAATTGAGAACTAGTTCTCCTATCTCAATCATATAAGAAATTAACATGCACTATTAGGCTAGATATTTTGTTCATGAAGATTTTTATATTTACCATCTATTCACTTGAAAATATCAATGAAAATCTTAAGTATTCATTTGCTTAAGAAATGAACATGCACATCGCAATTTTCAATACTACAAAAACTATATTCTAAATACACTTTCAAATGTCCATCTTAGAGACCCATATAAACTAAAATGTTTCACAATTTATATTTTTCATGTCATTACAAAAATTAGAAAATCTCTTCACTATAAAAATAGCATAAGATCAAAGATGTTCAACTGATTTAGATCCAATGCATGTGTATAAGGAAATACAAATGTAGACATTAAAATATCAAACAATAATAATGTGTGTGTGTGTGTGTGTGTGTGTGTGTGTGTGTGTGTGTGTGTGTGTGTGTGTGTGTGTGTGTGTGTGTGTGATCTCTTCATCCACTCTAAAATAATGGCTATTTTGGCATTTTTGAAAACAAGATCATCCAATGAGAGTTTCAAGGTAGGGAACATAGCTACAAGAGTGTACGTGAAAAAAACTAATACATGGAAAGGAAGGAATAATAAACATGATGTTGTATTTATTTAAAACAAAACACACAAGAAAATATAGACAAGAAAAGGAAATAAGACGAAATATGGAAAGCAAAATTATTTACATGAAACAATGGAAAATGAGAAGACTATACAAAACCTTTTATTGGATATGAGAAGTACCTACCATTTTTAAATAATGGATTTAACTTATGAGGATCAAACACATTAAAAAATAGTAACTAAGTAGGTGGAAAGAGTAACTTGCAATTATCATTTACACAAAGATGTTCATGAATGCATAAGTTAGAAATGTTTTCCTATTTTGAAATTAAATCATTGTGAACTCTCCAATATTCTGTGAGCACTCTTGAGAAATACTCGACTTTCTCAATGTCTTCTTGGGTGAATTCTAATGCATCTATGCTAGATATACTATCTAAATTGGAGATAAGTGTGTCACATATCTATTTTTGATCTTGAACCACAATAATAATATCTATTAAGATGAACTGAGTGTAGATAATATTTACCACATTACTTCCCATGATAAATATAAAGTTATAGTTGAATGAATTGTTGTCATCATTTTAACTGATCTTTTCATCCTTGATAGTTTTCATTTCATGTTTAATGAATATTGGGCACCATTCATTTTGTTTTTATGTCATATCTTCTTTGATTTAAACCTTTGCATGACTATATTTTTCAATCTGTACATGCTTGACTTATTTGGATTTAGAATCTATGGATAAATTTTCAACATTGGAATATGAAAAGGAATTGCTAGGAGAATCTTCACTTTTTATCACTAAGTATTCCATTATTATACAAGAGGAATATTATACTTGGCCAAAAATTGGTTTAATAATATATTCTCTTTTAGAAAATGGGACATCACACTGCATTAATGATCTTTTCTATTTGTGGTTTAACTAGTTGTTCCTCAAATAGCTCATTTTCGAATCAGACCATGAAGTTCAATAAATCTTGTGAAACAGGTAAAAATTTAACTTCTATGATAGGGGGAATCCAAATTATTCATTTATTATCTAATAAATCATTAGTTCTTCCAAATTTTCACCTTTTTCTATAATTATAAAATTGAAACAATCATATATGATAGGAAGCACTTTCTCTTTTTCCTCTGTTGGATTTCTGACATGTTTGATCAAGAATTTGCCTTCATAATCTATTTTATGAATGATGATGACTCTTGATTATATAATGTTTCAATGCTTATTCACTATTTCCAATAGTTATAGTATGAAACTTCCTTATTCAACATTCTAAACAAGACCATATCATATTCAATCTCGGTAGCTTCTTGTTGTGTAGCTTACAAATCATTTATCTTGTTCCTCATCAAGATAAATTTTATCTCTAAGTTTAGAGAACCAATTAAGACACAAAATTGGTTGTCAGGATTTGGATAATTTACCTAAAGAATTAGTATCAATAATTTGTTGAAGCATATTATGAATTGTCTCATATGTTCATCATCCTACTTTTGTATTTATAATAAGTTTGACAATAATGCACACACATCTACAAATATTTTGAATCTATTCAAGAATTTATTCTTCAAAGAGTCCCAATTCATAATGCATCCATATTCTAGGGGCCAAAACCACTCAACAATAGGTATAGTGAGAGATTCAACAAAATGCTTGATAATGATAGCTTTATGAATGACCCCTAAGATGTTATTGGACACTATGAAGGTCAAGATATGGTTATCCAGATCTTGACCATTTTCACTTAAAAACTTTAGAAATTATTCCTTGATCTTAAAGGTAATTCATTTTAAAAGAAAATCGTCCAAAATGTTTCCCCCATGGGACATGAAGAACATTAGGGTTGGGGTGAACTGATGCCATTTATTCAATCATAAAGATGTGGAACTAGGTATTTTTTATCAACTGAGTCACCAACCTCCATTCCAAATGAGGTTCCTTAAAATGTATAAAAATCACATGCATAAAACACCTCGATTCCCAATAGAGTCACAAAAAACCATTGGCTAAATTTTTTATTTGGGGGCAAGTGTAGAATTTTAGTCAACAACATGGGGATAGAGTCCTCACGTCAGTCAAAAACATGGGGACAAAGTCCCTATCCTATTATTAGGTGGATATTATTTTATTAAAAACCAAAAATGAAAATTAGGAAAAGAGTTATTCACAACTATTTACATCAAAACTATTATTTATAGGGGGTTCATACTTTTAACCAAAAAATATAAAAAAGTGATAGAAAGGTAAATGAGGGGAATGATGGAAAAGAGTGGGGGGGGGGAATGAAAATATAAAGGATGAAGGGATAATGGGATTATTATAATTAGTTAAACACAAAAGTTGCTAAAATGATCCCAATAATGAAGAAGGACAACTCTAGTTAGCTAAACACAAAAACTCATTAAGAATGGCCCAAGATTTGAGATTGTAATATGAGAAACCATTCTCATTCAATGGATAGGAAAGACATATATGTGTCCATAAGAACACACAACATAAACCAAAATAAGTACCTATAACTGATAAAAAAATGTGATAATCACTTTGTATTTCTTTGTAAAAATTCATTAATTACTATTTCACTCCACCAAGTTTTCACGATAATGGAAATAAAAAATGTAGGTTCAAAGAAGAATCACTACAATAGACTAGTTTATAAAAATTAAATTAACATTTCAAAATCAAATATTTCAATACATGTAGACAAAGTTTGTAAAATCTCCTTGTATTGATATTTTTTGGGTTGAAAATACAAACCCCTCTTTCAAAAATGTATACTAAAATTTTTAACTATTAAGAACCTTTACAAATGAGCCCCAACCTTGTATCTATAAGTTAAAATGGGTGGTTATAATGCGTAACAACCTTTTTTGATTTTTTAGTGACTTGAAAAATGAAATTAGATAAGTTTTACAACTTGAAATTTTCAAAAACATGTTGGGAAATTCCTAAAACTTGTCAAAGTTTGATGACTGATTAACATGACTTGCAAAAGTGCATTGGTGTTTTTACACAAATTGAAACCTGTAATGGTGCATTGAGAAATTTTCACAACTTATAAAAGTGTAATTACCAATTTACATGAATTGAAAAAGTTAATTGATAAATTCATAAAAGTTTTGAAAGTGCAATGTCCAATTTTCACATCTTGTAAAAGTGGATTGATAGTATTGTACAACTTAAAAACTATAAACTTATTCTTGTTTTAGTAACTATGATTCTCCCCCTTGATTTTTGAATTTCAAAATGAAATATTTTCACCATGGATCGTTGATTAAAAATGTTCTTCATCCAATTATATTTATAATACATTAAATGAGAGTCAAATTAGAGTTTGTATGTGAAAGTTAAGACTAGAAGGAGACTGGACCTTGCTTAGACACACCTAGAATTCTACCTTGATTTTGCACTATGATTCTCCCCCTTGATTTTTGAAGTTGAAGATGAAGTTTTTGTAACATGGTTATTTTGGATAAAATTGTTTTCATCAAATTAGCTTTCAAATTAATCAAATGAGATTGAAAATAAAGTTTAGATGAAAAAGTTATGAGGTGAGGGAAATTGGACCCTATTTTTGTAATTATTTCTTATCTGGGTGGTACATTATGACCGTTCTACTTGTAGGGGTGGTAGATTCAGAGGGTATTACAAACACTACCATTAGATTTTGAAGGTGTGTTAGACACCCTATTAGGTTTTGATGGGTGTTTTAGCAACCTTGTCAAGTTTTAATAGGTATATTATCAACCCCATCTAGTTTTTACCTATTTGCAAACACAACTATAATTATCCATGATTAATTTAGAAAGTCAAGATGATTTTTTTATACCAAGTGTTTATAGTCAAAATTTATCTCTCAGATGTGGTCTATGGATTAGGATAAAAATTGGGAACTTTTAGAGAAGTTTTATTTTACCTTACATTTTCACTCTAGTGTTGATATGGTCAAATAAATTCTTGACTTCTCTCTTTCATTTTTTTATCAAGGAACCTAAAGTTGACATATGATGTGATACAAATGTTAATGTTTTGAGGGACAATATTCCCTACATTGAATTTATTTTGCATGATTGATGAGCAAGGAGGATCTAATAAGTGTGTAGATGGAGGCCTTAAAGTCTAATGGGTTTGCAGATAGAATGATCAATATCTGAGGGATATATTAGTAGACATTTTGGGATCCAAAAAGGATGTGAATAAAGGATTTGGGATCTAGTGTAGATGCATGTAGATAGGTTGGGATCTAATGATATTCTTGGCATATAGACTAGGTCTTATAAATGTTATTTCTATTAGTATCAGGTTCTGATAGGGTTTTACTCTATCGAAAGATAAATTGTCAACATATCCTCAACACCCCAATTTTGTGACTCAAAATTATCAAATTAGGGATAACCAAGATATTCTACTCAAATTCATTTCCATCCAAAATGCTACTCTAAAATAACTCAATGGCTCACTATTTGGAAGCTTGAAGGATAATGCATATCTCAACAAGTGACCTAAACCTTTTCTATTGGGCTAAAAAGTTGATGTCCCATTTTTAAATTTTTTTACTTTCCATGTCATTAAAACACATTTAATTTCCTATGAGAGTGAAATTGGGGGTTTTGTCATGAAATGTAAAAATTCACAACAATATACATCATTGCCCAACTTATACCAAACCCCATTTATCTGGTGGGGTATACAAACTGAGGAGCATTTCTACCATGAAGGCATGATTTTATGTTTGCACATCATCATGTGAGGATTGAAATTTGAGGAGTTATGTTAATAGAGGTTATTGAAAATTCATTAGAACATGCTAATTACAAGGATACCTATGTGAATAAAATTAGGAAGTATGACAAACCATAGATAATCAAAATAATAGAACACATCCTTAAGTAAACATAGATTATTATCTTAAGAAGTTATAATAATCACACATATTAAGATTAAATATGAATGAAATAGAAAATTATTAACAAAATATGGAAAGAATCCATTCACATTTATCTAACTATGTAAATCAATAAATGAGAATAGAGAGAAAATCATAGGAAAATTAGCTGAATATATATTGTAAAAATGATCAAAACATATAGTAATAGCTATCAAGAAATCCTTATATTACAATGAATCCACCATACTTGTAGAACTAGATATTGAGTACAATAAGTCCAACCTCACTATTACATTTAGGAAGGATGTATAGAAACATCCATATAGTGTTGTTATAACTTCTTTGATCTATTCTTAAAGAAAAGATAATTGCAACATAATTAGAATAACTGTGTAACAATAAAGCCAATGTTATATCTATTTATTACAAACATACAAACATGTAGTTTTATGCTCATATTTACCTGTTAAAACTTTCTAAGACTTAATAGGTTGTCTCATCTTGAGAAAATATTATAGAGGTATGTAATCTAAGGACCATAGGAACTTGACCAAAATAAAGGGAAGATGGAGTAGAACTCGTAGGAACTGCTCAAAGTATCATTTACCAGTTATCATCCTATGTATATTATTTATCTACTCTTTTAGGTTTTAAACCAAGTCATGGACCAGCCTATCACCCTTATAGGTTTTCAACAAATCAAACCCACTTATCTTACTAAATCATCCACTAGTAAAATCTAAGAACAAAACTTCAAAATTTGATTTAGGAAATACTCAACTAGCAGGTGGTGGCATGGGTGGAGTGACTGAGTATGAAGAATCATGTGATATAGACTGAGAGTCTTTTCCAATACCTTGGGACACATTATTTTTTATTGAAGAATGGACTAGATTTCACTTGGAGGAATGAATTTTGGTGATTTTAGTAAAGGTACAATCACACTATCAAAGATGGCCATGTTGACCTTATAAGCTTACCAATCAAACACAAACTCATGAATAAGTTACAACATAACTTGTAGACATCATTGTGAAAGAATTAGTGATTAGACTCCATCATATGTAGTTAGAGACAAGGTAACTTTAATAGTGTTGAGACATAAAGCAATATGTTGTTAGAGACCAGTTAAATTATCAATATGGTGTTACACTTGTACTCCAATGAATGTGCATCACAACACTTTGTTATACCATGTTTGGAGGTGTGATGTGACTATGTACCATGTAATAATAGACTCCTATAAAGTGATAACCATATCTTTGGACATTATGGTATTCTTTAGCATAGTGTCCTTGGTTTTACTTAACTTCGTAAAGTCATTGTGTGTTTCTTCCCAAATGGTGTCAATTTGTTGCTTCTAGTAAATAAACTATTGGGTTACTTGAGTCACTTCCACTAAGGCTACATTTAAAACTTACTAATGTTATGTAATAAGTTCATATATAACCTCAGTGTATACTCTAATGACTTGGCCTTGTGCCTTGATTTAGTGGACCTTTTGAGTGTCCTATCAATCTTGTACTAGTTGCATAAAGAAAAGAGGTAACTACTGATGGTTTAAGAGAACATGGATCTTGATGACCTGTGCATGGAATCCTAGACATGCATTCTCAATAATCATATTGGCATTGCAAATGTGTTGCATTAATGCTATGTTATTCATCCATAACCTTCCCAGCGTTGTTTCCAATGAAGTAGACTTATATGTGATTGATTTATGGAAAAAATGGCTCCTTCAATATGCTTATCCAACAATAACTATGACACATCTAAAGATCTCTCAATGGTGGGTGGTACAAACATCAACGATACAACTAACATTATTATAGGTTCCTATTTTAATAGTGTGATTGGTAGCAAAAATGTGGTGCATTGAGAAGATAGATCAAGGACATACCAAAGACAAATGTTTTATAGTGGCTATTAAATGGGATTGTCTGGTGGTTATGAAATATTAGGATATTTTTCTACCCTTTCCTACACATCCCCTACTATACCTTCCTTTACAGTCACATTATCCTCTACATTCTATGCTACCTCAGCCTTGTTTAGCTTTGATTTCTCAGTAGTTTGCTCCTCATGTGCTTGCACCATTTATTGTGCCTCTTCATGTGTGGTCCTCTTATTTTACACCTCCTCTTATTTGATCCTTCTTAATTTCTTCATCAGCTTGCATCTTCTTCTTTTCTTTAACATCATGGGTCTTCTATGCTACCACATCTTCTACATCTTTTAGACACTACACCTTAGCTTATTTATCCTAATTCACTTGGTGGGCCTCCTCCATTCTCAAATGTGTCTCATGCACCTCAATTTTTGAGGATATTTCATCAAAATTTATATTTCCCTAAACATCTTCTTCCTTTGGCTTTCAAATTTCCTCTAAATTGATGACTTATTTTAGAGCCTCAACTTCCCCTACTTGTGTTTTTATGGTAGCCTATCATTACTATTATCTAATTTTGACCCCCTAGGTTAAAATAGGATGCCTATAGTCAAAAAATTGAACCTTAGGCAATTTATGAGGTCCTATCTGAGTCTAAAATACCTTATTAGCATTTACTAAGGTAAGTTTGGAAATGTTAAGGTAAAGTCATATATTGGTGACATAGTGGTTAAGGTATGTCATGAGGAAATAAGTCATGGTCAAGTTGTGTCATAAGTTATTAGGGGTTCATTAAATTAATTTAATGTTTTAAACACATTTTTAAAACATTTTATGAAGTTTTGTAAGGTTTGAAGGTCACTTGCCAATTTGAAGGTGTTAAAAATGAATGTAAATGTGATTTTTAGCTAACATTTGTATGTGACAAAGCTCCCTAAGTGAAAAAAATTATAAAATACCCTTTAAAAATATCTTGGAGAGGTTACTCAACTGACACACTTGTCAAATTGTCAGATAAAATTAGTTTCTTAGAGTTCATCACCACTTTGAAGAGTTAGAGAAAGTTGTACAAACATGTTAAAGTCATATGTAAGCAAAAATAGTTAAAAAGTGTCCTTTCATATTTTATAGGTTAGGAAAAAGTATTGGAAGAATTTTGGAGTTCAAAATTTTTAGACATATCCTTCTCTCTCTTATTACTCCCTTCACAAGTTAGTGAAGGCCAACTTCAATTAAATGGCATAGGCCATATAAGTAGAGTTGGAGGTTGATATTTTGGAAAAATTTTGGGACCCATATGGGGTTAAAATTTGTGGAATTGGTAATTGTATTTGTGTTCTTATATTTATGAAAAAATACTAAGACACCAGACTACTTTTTGAAGGAGCAAATTCCCACATGCTAAGTTTAGAACAAATTCAGTGCAAATTTGAAATCATGGTTGATTGAAAATAGTTGGAAAAGCTTATAAAATGTCTTTATATTCCTTTAAAACATTAATTATTCATGGTGGAATGTGTGGAGGTCCTTTAGGCAAGTAATTTATCTTTTATGTATTATCTTCAAGTGACTGATCATATTTTTTGAATTTCTAAGTTCTCCACATGTTTTGGAAAATTGGAATGTTTCTCCATTGTATTATAAATCCATATAAATTATTTCATGGATCCCTAAGCATTTGGGTACTCCATACAAGTTTTAAAGATGGCCATTTCTTCATTCACTCTTGGGATTGTATTCTATGTTTGTATAACAAAGATGTTTTGAGTGGTTGGGATATGTATTTCAAAATGGATTTAAGAATTTTAATTTATTTTCAAATGTGATGATATAATTAGGAAACATTACCTTTTATTCCTAATATCTATGTTGCACTGTTTAATGTTCCAAATATAACTTGAAGTCTTCACCACCTACATGTCTATGACTATGAGAAATAGTGAATATAAGAGTTGTAGATGATTTATTTTGCATTGAATATTCTTTGGGTATGTAATGAAATGAAAATAAACTCTCTTTATGAAGGTTTATCCACTTTAGTTCATGATAAAAATGAATAAGGTCAAAAACTCAGATTATTTGCATACATAGTTGACTCAAATAACACCTATAGTCATGTTCACACTTGCTTTAAACATATGATTTGATAAGGTTTTGAAAATTCAAGGAAATAATAAATTTTTCAATACCTTATAAAATATTATTGAGCTATGGATAAGGATTGGAGATGGGTTTTGAAGGTCAATTCAAAGTCATGCACAGTTAGCTCTCAAATGAGCACCTACAACATGCCTAGTTAAAACTCTACCTAAGTAGAGAGGTTGATGAGGTTGTGTCTTCAAGGAATTAGTGAGAGAGTTTTATAAATTAAAAAATATAATGTTATATACTTTAAAAATTAAGAATATTTGTTTTTGTTTTAAAGAGATCATCAAATCCCCAAACTCAGTCAAACACCATCAAATCAAAACCCATGGCTTCAAAACTATCGTACATAGTGGATGATGAAATAACAAGATGTTTTTTAGGGGATTTGAATGAGGTTTTGGGTCCATCAATAGAACCAAATATTTGAGAATGTTAAATGTTTAAATAAAGACTTATAATACAACTAAAATGGTAATCATAGTGTCAAATGCATATGCATAAACAAATAGGCTTGTAGGTCTATTTAAACACTCAATGCCTCTCCAAAGTTTGAGATAATGTATTGTGTGAATGTTGAAATAAATTAAATAATTAAGTATTTAAATTCATTTAAAACAAAAATAGTTTTGAGCAAAATAAAATACCTAAATAATGGCCATACAATCCTATATATACACTCAATCCTTCTAGAGAGACCTATAGGCTTCTTGGTTTATATGGGTTATTTCAAGCCTTAGAGATAATGAAAGAGTTATTAAAGATAGTTTATGTTACACTTAGGATGTGGTGGAGGTTAGTAAAATCATAAATTCATTGAGGTTATAAATAAAAGAGCAGAGAGAGTGATAAATAGCTCAACATAGTCTACATGTTCCTTCTTGAGAAATGTGTATTTGTTTGAAAGGAGAGTAACAAACTTATCAAGAAGAGCCAAGGTTTATTTCAAAGAGAACTTAGGTTCTTATGTCATTTAATATAAAAATATTTATAAGTTTGAAAAAAGATAAATAGGGGTCATAGACATAATATCCTACACTTAGTCCTAATGACACACATAGGTCCAAACTTGTTTTGGCAATCAAACAAAGAAAGGTGATGAAGAGAAGTGATTTGAGATGATACTTGGACCCTGAGGGGAATATGAGATGACTCACAAACATTCCATGAAGTCAAATGCATATGATAGTAAGAGGAGATAGTGAAACATAGTCATAAACTTGCTTAGTTCAAGCAATCCATTTCACATGTAGTCCTATTTAGGTAGACCTTGAGGAGATGCCAAGTGTAGTTTTAAATAGATAAGGAATTGAAAGCCTTGAGGATATAGTGAATATTATAATCAAACACTCCTTGAGTCATATACCATCCAACAAAGAAGAGAATAGTGCATGATAGTCAGTTAGGGTATGGTAGATGGTTTGGCCTAAAAAGCCTAAGTGTGAGAGGATTAGATCTTGAAAATACTTGATGAATGATTATGACAAGATATACATTTTTATATATAGTGGTGGACAACTTAGATGCCATTGAGTCCATTGGAACTCAAGCTAAGCTTAGGACATGCACCTACTGACTCAGTTTTATCTTAGACCTCTCTAAATGCTCACTACCATATGAGAGGCTAGTTTATTTTTTTTATATGGTTAGGAGGATTTGCATGGAACCTTGTGATCCCAGGGGAAGTTCTCCACCCTAGTTTAATTCAATTTTGTGGAATTTTTTATAGGATTCATTCATCCAACTTTATGAATCAGTGCTAAGAGTTCAAAGTACTTTCAGGCTACTTAGGAGGGTTATACTGATCATTTTATAGACATGGACTTATAAATCACATCAAATTCCATAACTTTATCCTTAAAAATCTTGGATTTTTTTTGACTCTACTGAGGTTCTTCACATGTACTTGAGTTGTATAGATTGCTAAAAATGCCTTGTTTTTCATGTTTTTTGATGTTTTACAGGGATTTTGGAAATATGGATACTTAAAAGTAATTTAATGAGGTCATATGGGACTTATTTAATCTCCTAAAATCAATAAAGTTTCTCAATAATCCATGGAAGTGACCAAACAAACTCCATTTTATAAGGTAGTCTAAATAGGCTTGTTAAAGGGCTTATTTTTGGTCATTTCATGGTTTGACTATAAGAATAATGTCATGTAATCCAAAAATTGACATGGATATTGGTTTTATCATGGGTAAATTGAATAAAGAACTTATTATAGGTTTAGCAAGTATAAGAAGAGTTCCAAAATTTACTTTCTAGGCCTAATTGGCAGAAGAGATCAGAAAAAAAGGTAGACATAAACCTAGATTTTTCTAATGAAATTTTACATGGAACATTAATAGGATAGAGGTTACTAAAATATTTCTTTATTTTTTCAATATAATCCATATACCATCCACACAAGGAGAACAAAATGAAAAAAGGCTTTAAGGAATTAGGCCTAATTAGGGATTTTAGTAGAGAGTGACTTGTTGGGGATAGTTTTAGGCCTAAAAATGTATTTTTTAAGGTAAAATATGATGAAAATATCCCATCCATTAATTCCGAGTGATCTTGAGTAACTGAAACCAAGTTTTGACACTTGTGTGTAAAATAGGCCTAAGGAGATGAAGAGCGTTCTAAACACATTGTAAGAGAAAGGGGTGATGTGTCAAAGAGAATCTATTAGGGTTAGTTGAGAGGTTTAATTAATAGATAAATAATTTTTGAGAAACTGATCTAACCACCAAGAAGGCCATGTGTCCTTCAACATGTCAAGAAGGAGAGTTTCAAGAAGCTGGTCAAGGTGTCAATCGTGCATTTCAACCTCCCATGCCACTTGGAGATCTAGACCATCTGAAGAGGAGAAACACATTATGTCCTATATATGTTAATTTTTTTCCTTAACTCCTCTTATTTTTGTAACTTACATGACACTTTTCTACTTCTCTTTCTTACACTCTTCTCTTCTCACACTCGTGCTATATAGTGAGCCACTTTAGCTTGGAAATGTATCCTCCACCTAGGTATGGAGAATCCATACTAATTTTTTCTACCTGTTATCAATAAAGAAAACTATTTTTTTTACCTCATTATATGACTAAATATAGTGATAAAGCTCTGAATAGTTGATCTTATCAAGTGTAGATGTATATCACCTTGTTTGTGTCCTATTTATCGTGCCCCATGTGGTTGTTTTATCTATTGTAGGTTGTAGTTGGTGTCATCCAAGGTCTCTTGTGGGTTTTGAAGTGGAATTCTTCTTCTCTCTTATCCTTAAAATGTCTTACCCTTCTACAAAGCATTGATGCAATAGGTTCATTATATGATGTGTGTATGTTCATGTTGTCTTGTAGGTATTAATGTATTATGCCATGTGTGTTAGTGGTCAAAAAAGTTTGGTGAATCACCACTATAGTTAGGTTTATCTCAGTTCTTCCTTACCCCTTTTCAAATAAATCAAGTGATAGATTAGTGAAAGTGAGCCTAAGTGAAGGTAGTTTTTATTTTTTAAATATTTTTTAATTTTGCAAGTCAACTAAAATTTTGAGTCGAGGGTTATTTAAATAATTTTATTTAATACTTTTATTCATTCAAGATGAATTAATAAAGATTATGTTTTCACGAAACTATGAGTACTATGCTTATTGATATATTACTTTACTAGTTTGTGGAATTCATCATTATGTCTATGGACACATCAATGCAAATAAGTTTACATTAAAATTATTTTTTTAATTAATATCCCATAGACACCCAACTATCATAATAAAGGTTTGCACTTACAACTTGAATTATGAGTAACTCACAAGCTACAAATTGTTGTCAAAATCATTAGGTGAGTTTTTGGGCTATGGTATAGTTATGAATTCTAGTAAATTTTAAATTGATATTGGGCCAATACCTAAATGATGTACTCATATTATTGAATCCTTACACACTTCAATTAAATATAGGAACTCTAGAAAAATGAAACAAAAGGGTAGGAAATATAAAATAAATTAATGTGAGTTAATAATTAGAAGCTTTGGTCATTAAGAATGAAAAAAATAAAATTCATTGTCACTTCTGATGGGATAAACTATTCCACATTTACACATAAAGGGCCAATGACATTTTCCCTCTCCCTAAATTAATCCCTGACCACTCCTTAATATCCATTGAATAGACAATATTCACAATTTATTTTGAAACCAAAATCATGTCTAAATTGGTGGCTCTTTTTTAAATGGGAGGATGGCCAGTGTAACACATGATTTATTTTATTAGATTGGTTAATAAATAGGTTTTGAAAGGCCCTATAGCTTTATAAAAAGGAGAGAATGAAAGATAATACATTAACACTCTAATGGGACACCTCTACCAATGGTAACCAAATGGGTGATAAGAAACCCACAAAGGAGTAAATTCCACTAAGGACAAATATACATAGAAAAATTTATCGGGAAACTTTTACAAAGTTTTCACCAAACTTATCTTGGGGACTTGACCCCTTTTTTGTTGATTTTAAAAATATTAACATGGGGTCTTCCCTGAATGAAGAGACATACAAGAAGGTCTAGTCTTTAATTTTTGACCTTTTTTCTTTTTTTGAACCATGGACCATCCTTCCTTATTCTCAACCTAAAGGGATGGTGGACTTTCTCAACTGGAATGCAAGGCTAGGATTTGTCTTCCATTATTGATCCTAAATTAGTATCTTCCCTATAAGAATCCAAATTTGGAGACACCTCTAAAGAGGAGGTTATAATTGACACAAACTTTCTTGGACAGATTAAATTTACCAATAATTATTCTTCAGAGTGTGGTGAGTTTTCAGGATCCTTGTTTGAAGTAGGGGAAGTAGGGAATTTAGAGAAGAGGTAGAATCCTCACTACCAATATCCCACTCTTCATCTGCAACCAACACCGTAAGGTTTTTGGGGATAAATTATTTCCACTAGGAAGAATCCTTATTTTTTATAAGTAGACTATAGTTTTTGGTCAAGTGTCTAGTTCCAAAAAAACTATGATAGTGAAAAAATAAACCTTCATAGTCAATAGCTTGAGACCAAGTGTGGTCTCTAACTTGCAAGATGATTTTTTTTGGAAAGTTTTTAGAGGTATTAATGTTCACCAAAATCCTTATAAATGTATTGAGGGAGAAGCTATCAATATGTAGGTGAATTCATATAAACTTACCTAGATAACTACCAATAGCCTCCAAACTAGAATCAGTCCAAAACTGTAGTAGAAGGTTGGAAAGGCAAACCTAGATGGGTTTGACATGCAAGGGTTTAGTGAAGGGATTAAAGGTAAGATATCATGGTTTAATGAGTGAGGGGTGGTGATTCAAGATTTAGGGTTGGGTCTAAATATTTTACTTATCCTCAACATTACGAAAAAATAATAATAAAGAAGCTTTTAACACAAGGGTAAGTATCAAGACTGCCTGAGAGAAGGGGTTTTCATTGCTTTGAGATCCAATTATTAAAATCTTAGATATTTGGCTAAATATATAAAAATATATAGATAATAGCCCTGGTATAAAAATATTCATTCAATTTAAAATAACATGGGTTTCCTCTTTGTCAAAAATCACCAATAGGTCAACAGAAGTAGGGGTGATGTTGGGAGAAGAAAAATGGATAAGTAAAGCTACAAAAGATATTATTTGAATATTCATACATTATGTATAAAATTGTTAGCTATATGTATTTTATCCTATCCTCCAAAACTTGTAAAAGGATAAAAAATGAACAGTCTCCTCTTTTTGGTGCCAATGTATGAGAAGAATGTGACTAGTTAGGAATTACAAATGATTATAAATATGTATGCTTGTATGAAAAAGATGATGAACCTTTGTTGATATCAATATATACTTTATGGTTATGGTTACCTATTGTATTTACTATGATATTAATTATATACATTAACATGATTGATGTTTGGTTTAATCATATCTAGAGTAATCTGAATGCTCTATAAATCTTAAGAAACTTTAGTTAATCTGCATTCCTACTTTTTGCATGATAATTTATCTCTATCATACTTCTATTAAAATATGAATTATCTACACTATCCTATGTAGTATAATAAATTTATCTATCCTCATCCTTCTCATGTTATATTATATCAAGAACCTCTGCTAATAATGGTATAATGAGTGTAGAAACACTCCTTTCGTAGGAAACTATGTTAAGATGGTTACCAAGGCAACGAGACACTGAAACATGGTTAGATCAGAAAGTATGAAACTACACAAAAGAAGAATCTATAAGGACTAGTCTTACCACAATTAAAATTATTTAGGATCATACCTATGGATAAATATATGAAAATTTCTAGTGCAAACTACCTGAATTACTAACCAATTGGTTGACAAGACTAGAATATTATTAATTCAATCCTAGAACAAAATAAATAATCACTTGAAATGAAGAGAAAATAGACTAGTTGTTAAAATTTGAAACTAATTGGATGAGAGTGATAGACTATTGGGTCACCATCACCATAGATGAATATATCACCAAATTCATAGTACAAGGATATATAGAATTTGAAGCTACAAAGGACTGCTTTGTTTGAGGAATTAGACAAATTTTTTTCTAGTGACAACCTCTCTTGTTAAAGATGTTGGTTGTGGATAAGGCCATGGTTCCTACTCCAACCAATATGGATTAGTCACTTTGAGCATATGGGGATGTGTGTGCATGATGGTGAATGATGGATAGATGAGTAAGTAAAGCTTGAACCTGAATCCAAAATGGAGATGTGAGGGAAGAAGATTTAGAATAAAAGTTTGGATTCAAAATGAGAATTGTGATAACAAAATAGATGAAATCACAAAAAGAATACCTAAATAGCTATGAGTATAGGTAAGAGTAGTAGTATATTAGATGATGAATGAGTGTAAAGATGTGATGAGCAAAAAGACAAATGAAGGATGAAGAAAGATGATGATGAATATCAATAGATAGAATGAGAGGATGAAGAATGAGATGAAGATGAGATGTATGAAGAGGAAGATGAGAGTAGTTCAAGAGTAGAATATATAGAAGAAAGAAGTAGTACACAACTATAGGAAAGGGTATTATCAGAAGAAGAAGAATTATAAAAAGAAATAGAACATAGTCATAGGTTAATAATAGATTCAAGTATAATAGAAGAAGTAACTAGAAATAATTATTCAATAGAAGAGTATGCATCCCAATAACCCAATCTTTTAAATTCTAATAGAAATTTTTAGCCAGGTGAGTATAAGGATAATATCTAGAAAAGACTATTTTTATAGCATGTGAACCATTGGGGTACATAAATTCATAAAAAAATCAATTAATAATACTTTGAAGGCTATAGTATTAGTTGAAATTGAACAACAATAAGAAGGAATCACAAATAATAAAAGTGCACACAATAATTCTTCTAGTACGTAGAGTAGTACACAAGCAAGATTACTTAGAATGTAGATTCCTTTGATAATAGCTATGTAGAAGAATCCATACACACTAGTCAATATGATGACTTATATAGGAGGATTCCTAAACTTATCCATATATGATGGGTCCATGTATCCTAAAGAATACCTACTAGTAAAATGAAATGGCAAGATAAGGGCATCACTGATGAAACTTTTCAAAAGTGAAAATTAGTAGGGGCCCTAACTAGGAGTACACTAGAGTTTACATACAAAAGAGACCTTTACTAGGAAAGTCTAAAATATTTTTAGGATTGGCTCATCATAGAATTTAAGATTAATAAATGCATCATTTAGATTATACATGACCTAAAAGAGATAAGGAAAAATTTTGGAGAATTAGTCTATGACTATGATTGTAGATTCTCTGATGTGACGAATAAGGTAGAATTTACCTTAAAAAATAAATACAAAACAACATGGTTCATTGAAGGAATATGAACTAGGATCTAGTTTATTACTGCACAAACCCAATATGATACAAAATCAGATACTAGAGATGATGGATTATGCATTGAAAAAATTGAGGATTATGGAGAAGATCCTATTGCTAATTCCAAAATTGAAAACACACTATATGATTTCATGAAAAGATGGAGTAATACCATGAGGAAAATAAGCCTAAATTAAATCTATGGTGTACAAATTTCAAAAAAGAAGGACACCACTAGAATGATTGTCCTAAAATCAAGATAAAATTTTATGAACTCTATCAAGTAGTAGGGCATGCCATGATGCAATGGCATATTCTATAATGATATATCAAAAATCCATAGAACTTGTATTGTAATTTCTATAATTTGACTAACCATGACAAAAATAATTGTAAGGCCTTACAAGAGCTAAAGGAAGACATCACTAAAAAAGCATTCACTATCACTTCACAACAAATGTCTTCAGTGAAGCCAATGATCTCAATGAGTCCAAAATGGATTCTAAGTTGATCATAGTATCATCCTCAAGGTTTGTTTAGATGGAATCCACCAAG
Organism: Torreya grandis; assembly: GCA_037957365.1. Taxonomy (NCBI): domain Eukaryota; kingdom Viridiplantae; phylum Streptophyta; class Pinopsida; order Cupressales; family Taxaceae; genus Torreya; species Torreya grandis. The sequence continues at coordinate 341,043 of JARHVA010000219.1, read as the reverse complement.
TTGGACACATACACCACCTTAGTACCAGTTTTTAGCACCCTAGAACTCATATATAACACAATAGCAACACACAAGTTGGTATCTACCAATTATGCAAAAATAATGTAGGAGTGGATATAACAATTAATAACTCTAGAATTATAACACTACACAACCACACGGAGGGTATCAAAGTGGATATTAGTCTAATAGAGGAGGAGGTCAAGGTGGTTATAGATGAGAATACCAAGTTAGTAAAGGAAATAGCTATCAATAACCTCCCTTGTAATGCTACCTATGTGGAGAATACAATCATGTCCAATAGAATTTCCTAACGAATCTATAAAGATGGTTGTATTGCACATGCTGTAGAGTTTTTGATCAACATGATATGAAAGATTGTCCTATTCTAGAGAAGTAGAGAAAGGACAAAGCCATCCAAAATGTGAATATGATAAGTATGAAACATAAATAAAATGCATTTTTGATTGTTATCACATAAATAAAGCATATAAACCAAGGTTTTCCTTCACTTGAGATTCCTCAAGATTAGGACATCAAAAAAATTAAATAGGATAAATACCCTGATATAGCCATAGAAACAATTCTCATGTATGAAGCTACATAATTATTGAAAAAGATTCAAAATTAGGATATTATTGATGATGATGTTAAAATAATCAATGTGTAAGTATATGGCCAAATTGTACACATTATATGACAAGATGGATTTGTCACTATAATAAAAAATATCCTAAAACTTTTGAGTACTCTACGTAATGAAGACATTTTGTAGAACATCATAAAACTACTACATAATCTCTTAGAATGTGCATAATATGGCCAACAAATGACATAAAAACTGGTCTAGTATGTCAAGACGAAGAAGCCCTAGGATGTTGATGCACATATTGATATTGAGGTTTCTAGTTATGAAATCTTGAATGCTATATTTGATTTTTGCATCATAGTTAATATGATTTCTTGGTCTACATGGAAAGCTATTAGATGAACAAATCTAAGCTACAACCATGTAACTTTGAGCTTTTTTGATTATGAAAAAGTTGATCCCATTAGCATATTGGAGGATGTTGAGATCAAAGTCACATACTTATTTCTATGAGGTGATTTTGAGGTCATCAACACATTACCCTATGCTGATAGGTAAAAAATGGAACTATGATGGTCAAATGACTATCAATACAATGCATAATCATCTCATGGAACATGAAGGTGATAAAGTTTTTTTCATTCCTCTCAACAAAGCACACAAGCTTTACATAATTCTAGTTGAACCAGACTCTCCATATGTTCCACAAGACACTAGCTAGATGAAGGTTAATTTTGAGTAAAATCTAAAATATCTATGCATAACTAAATGTAACTTATTGTATCAGCATAACAAACCATAGGTACAATCACTACTCACTTAATAACTCAAAACATTAAAATAATGGAGGCCCAAATCAATAGCTACTTAGCTAGTGGTCAATCAATTTATCATTAAAAAATGTGCCCCTAGGTCTACAAAATCTCTTACTCATTTTGAAGTTGATTTCCTTTATCAAGCTGATGATCACATGCAATACTACATAAAGTCGACAAGGGAAGACACTTTGTCATGGGAATAATCATCACCTATTAGTTGTGACTCAGATACCCACCTCCTTAACTGGGCTTATGGTGATCAAGAACTTTGATTGATGTGAATGGTATCTATACATGAATGATAATGGCATATATACTATACAACTAAGGACCTTAATGATTTCATTTTGAGCTTACAATTTTGTATACCAACTATTAGTTAGTGGGTCAACACTCTAAATTATTCCTTAAAAGGAGTTGTTATGACATGGTGGGAAACTCATCAAGATTATAAAATTGAGTGGGATGATGCATGTGAGCTCATGATTAGCAGATTGCAACTGCCATGGTTCATTCACACCAATTGGCCATTCTTCCAATAAGGTGAGTTCACCAAAATTCATATACATAAATGTGTTGAAGTTTGGAATGAAGAACGTGTGGCACCAAATTATAAGGTTCACATATTCCACTATACACTTGCTCCATTACCAACAACTTGGTACATGCACCAAGAACACATAAAGGAGACCAAACATTGGGCACAAGTGTAGAGTGATTTTATATAGACCTTTATGTTTGAAGATGAAAATTCTCTAGTCTATAATGCATTGTAGAAACATAAGTATTTTTTATGCCATGGGTGCACAAAAGACTTGAACACCAAAATAGAATCTATTGCATATAAAAATTTAACCTTTGATCTTAAATCAACACTACAAAGGTATAAGGTTGCTAAGAATGAAGAACAATCTCTGACGTAGCCATGTCACCACATTCAAGATGAGGCAGAAGACATTGAGGATTTTGAATCTGATAGTGATTTATATTTGAATGATTTATTTGAACTTGAGTGACCTATTAAACCACTCAAGGACATTAATACAACACTGACTAAAGAACATATGTTGCACAATATCTAAATTATTGAATAAGAATAACAAAGGAGGATACAAGAATATGTTGATGAAGAAAAACATAATATTTATCAACAACCAATCAAGAAGCACTTCACTAACATTGGAATCAAAGAGTTTCAAAAAATGGCAAGATTAGGTGACTATTAGATGGAAATTGAAATTTCAAAATCTCTACAACTTTTGAGGTATTACCAAGACATATTTCCCACCAAATTCATATAAGTTTGAGGAGTCTACCCATCTCTTGGTGAGATACACATTGAACTGAAGGAGTGCACACAAATGATTAAGAAGTGGCCATATAAGTTCAGTCTAAATATGAAGATGAAATTAAAGATTGAATTGGATAGAATTTAGGATGCAAGGATAATCTATCTATTAGAAAAAGCTGATTGGGCAATCCCCATGGTAGTTCAACCTAAAAAAATAGGATAAATCCAAGTATGTGGGGACAACTGTATTCTAGATAATGGTTTTGTAAATGATCCATTTCCAATACCATTTACATACAAAGTTTTGGATTATATTGTAGGACATGAGGTATATTCTTTAACAGATGGTTTTAACATATATCATTAGATCTTGATTGTAGAAGAAGATTGAGCCAAAACAACTTTTACAATAAAATGGGGTTCTTTTGCCTATAAGGTCATGCCTTTTGGCCTTAAGAACACACCTACAATTTTATCTCATGAAATGGTTATAACATTAAAGGATTTTATTCACAACTTCTTGGAAGTTTTTATATATAATTAGGAAGTTTTCTCCTTGTTCAAATAACACTTGTCTAAGCTATGTCTAATGTTGGAATGATGTTGAGATTTATGCATCACTTTGAATTTGAATAAATGTTTATTCTTTACACACTTTGGTGTTTTGATTGGACATGTAATATGTAGTGAAGGTATTCTAGTAGATCAATCAAAAATCATAGTAATATTGAGTATGTCTCCACCTGTTAATACAACCAAAGTGCACTCTTTTCTAGGGCATACAGGCTACTATCATAAGTTCATCCAAGGGTATACAACTATTTCATCTCCACTAGAATCCTTACTATGTAAGAATGCAAAGTTTGTCTAGACATCAGAATGCCAAGAAACTTTCATTAAACTAAAATAATGATTAGTTACTATGCACATACTTGTCTTTCTAGACTGGAGAAAGCCTTTTCACATATATGTGGATGCTTTAGGTATCATAGTTGGTGTTATGATTGCACAACCTAAAAATGGTGTACTGAATCATCCTATTCATTTTTCTAGTAAAAAACTATCTGACATAGAGAAAAAACTATACAACCACAAAATGAAAAGCATTGGCCATTATGTTCACACTTCAAAAATTCTATCACTATTTGCTTATGACAACATTTCAAGTCTTTATTGATCATCAAACCTTGTGATATTTGGTCAACAAGTTGATGCTAAGAGGATGTATCTCTTGATGGTCGATGTTGTTCCAAGAGTTTCAATTCTACATAAATGTCAAGCTAGGAAGAGAGAATGTATGACTAGACCATATCAACTAAATACCAAATGGGGAAGAGCTAGAAGAATTACAAGAAGACTCTCCTGATACCCATCCTTTTTGTGTCTCTATGATTCCTACATTTTTTGAAGTTATTTCCAACTTCCTCGATCAAAGATCTTCCCTATGCACTTTCAAGAGTAGGACAAAAATAAATTTGTGACTAGAACACTGCCATATACCATCATTAATGGGTTTCTATATCACTTGGGAAAGGATGAAGTCCGACGCAGGGTTGTTCTAGAACATGAACAACCTCAAATCTTGGAGGAAGCTCAACACGGAGTCATAAGAGGGCATTTTAAAGGAGAAGCCACTGTTAGAAAATTACTATAGAGTAGATTATGGTTTCCAAATTTAGGATACACACAGAGTTGCACAACACTATGATGTTTATCAATGCATGGGTAAAATGCTACAAAAAGATGAGATGCCTTTGCAACCTCTGTTAGCTGAGCAAACTTTCAAACAATGGGGCATTGATTTTTTTAAACTAATCAATATACCAAGAAAGTGCAGTAAAGCAAGGTACATCATTACTATGACTAATTATTTTACTAAGTGGGTTGAAGTTACTACAATACCTAGCTATGGTGTGAAAGATGCAACAAATTGTCTATATGAAAATATCATTACAAGGTTTAAATTCCATATAAAATTAGTCAACAATAGTAGAACACACTTTATAAATAATAACATTAAGGCTCTAACTAAAGAATTTATGATCTCTCATCATAAAATCACTACATATCATCCCTATGCCAATGGCCAAGCTAAAGCATCCAATAAAGTACTAGGTAAAATGCTGACAAAAATCTATGTTGTAAAATAGGATGATTGGGAAGATCACATTCCTATGATCTTGTGGTCATATGACACACATTACAAAAAGGCTATAGAATTTACACCATTCCATTTAGTGTATGGTCTAGAAGCAGTCATGCTGATGGATTATTTTTTACCTAGCCTATGTATTGCTATGGTCATGTAACTCAGAGATCAAGAGTCTCTTACTAATAGGCTCCTTGAACTAAATCAAATGGATGAGTTTAGATACAAAGTAGCCTAGACATAGGAAGTGCACAAGTAAACCTAGAAAGTATGGCATGATAGGAATTTTCACTACAAAGAATTTCATATAGATCAAATAGTCTTATTGTATGACAACTAGTTCAGAGCATTCCTAGGCAAACTACAAATATGATGGAAAGGGCCCTATAATATACATGACCTAATTCAACAAAGAACCATGGTTTTAAGAGATATTCAAAGAACCATGTTACTAGGGTGGGTAAATGGATGTAGGCTTAAGCCCTACTGCCAATAAGTCTACTGATCTCATCATGCAAGCTGAGTGGGTGCTAAGTAGCACATGTAGATTAGGATTTTTATGTTTTGTGTGTGTGTTTCTTTTCAAGTTTTTTTGTTTATAGATGATCTCAACAACAACATTTGTGAATTATAAATACCAAGAATAATGTGCATCAAATGTGTTCAAGAGAATCTATGTGTAATGCCAAAAAAGTAAAAAAAGAGTGACTAAAAAATATTAAGTCTAGGAAAGATTCCAAAATACCCCATCAACAAGATATCCATTAGATCATGGTCATCCATCAGAAGTAAATGCATGAGCTAAGGGTTGATTGATGTCATATTCAATAAATTAATGGCTCATCAAAATCAACTGCTCGTACCCCTCATACAAACATCAAAGAGCATAATGATGTAACTCCACACATGCACCAATAACTAACTACTTTTATGGCTAGATCAGATACATATTTTCCACATGTACCATTGCATTCAAGATGAGTAGAAAACTAAGCATAGCTTGGATACAGAATCCAATAGGTGTCAAATCTATAAAATCCAAGTTCAAATAGCAAGTTACTATTTCATCCTTGAGTATATTTTTCATGAGATATACCTATCAAGAGTTGAGTCATTTTATTTACATAGAGTATTAAAAACATTCCAATTTCACCATCTCATGTAGCCATGGATACTTCATAGATAATTAGGGATCTTATGACTATGCAAAAAGAAGCCATGGGCATTGGCATGACACTCCAACAAACTAAGTACAATGACTAAAAACCATTTGATTACCTTTGCCAAGTCGAGAAAAATCTCTTTCTCCTTAAACCTATTGATACTACACAACCGCTTACCCTTGTAACTCCCCACCAGTTCTAAAACATAGACATTGAGCACTTATTGAGATTGTCTACATTTTGAAACCTAAGAGAGATCATTCAAGTATTACTTAGGTGATATAATGAGGGCACAATCTGTTTGGGTCTAAATAAGACTATGGTAATCAACACACAAACCATGGCCCAAAATTTGAGCATGCCTACATGTGGAGACTCTCTACTACCCTACAAGACAAAAACACTTGCCATCTTTTAAGAAGTTAGAGATCTATATCTATGGGCCAATCGAGGGATTCATATTGATGAAATCCTAGATGAACCAATGTGTATTCTCATTCAGTGCATCACCATAATATTTTGGCAGACAACCAAGTCTACCAAGTAAACACCTAAGGGAGTTGTGGACATCACCCACCAGATGATCCATAGAAATGAGAAATTCAATTGGCCTAAGTACTTTGTGTAGGAGTTACTCACAAACATCAAGAAGTATCACATGTATCCTAGGTAGACATTTTAGTACCAGTTCCTCATTTTCTTGCTTTGTTTCATGTAGTGGAAGTCATCAGAGGCTAAAGTACATCCAAACATAAACTACTAGTCAATGCATGAATTTTGTAATCTCTCTTGGATTTAGGATCATGGAGCTTTCACACATGAGGGCAACTTCAAATTTTGAGGTAGGAGTGTTTGGACCTCATCACCACACATCATCGAGTGTCACTTGATATCCTAAAGTACCTGGGTCAGTATGCCACAGTCATCCTACTGCCTAAAGGAGTCTTTATCATAATCCATGAGATATAATTCTCATCATTCAAGGCACTCCCCTTCTTCATCATAATGGATATGGTGTAGGTTGAAGTGGCCCAATAAAAAGAGTACGTAGCTATTCATGTGACTCCTTTCCAATCTATACCACTTGGCATAGATATTCCTACTACACAACAACTAGAGACAACATCTAACTCATAAAAATAGAAATGGAAGTACAAAGAAGATATTCATTTAACATCCCTCTCAAAGCAAATAACACACAACACTACAACTTGGAAGGCTGATTTGAAGGTGATGCAGATATCTAGTTCTTGTGATCTCATTCATATGGGCATTGATAAATAGGAGGTCTATTAGGTCATGATGGTTGACATGGATGGAGATTACTATGAGAAAGTGGAAGAAAAAAATTCTTCTTTTGAAAGGTAGTACACATAATACAAGTCTGCAAGTAGGTTCCCCTAGAGCTATGGGTGGAACTCCTAACTTGTCCATCATCCATTATCAATATAGTCTGAGAAGAAGTGAAGCAACTCTAGCATATAGTAGACTTCTTCTAGTCTTTAACTACTCTAACATTCATACCTAATGTCATATTTGTACCTTACCAAAGATCCCACTTGAACAACTTGTGTGTAGGGTTAGAACATGATAGGAGGAAAGAGTCTCCCCTACCTTGGAAGAGCACACATTTGGTCAATTATCTATTGTGAAGGAAGTGTAATCTACTCCTGAGTCTTCTGCACCACCATCTTGATGTAGATTGGTCACAATTGATAGGAGGAAGGCTTAGGTTCCATGTTTGGAGGTGTAACTAGATGATTCACCACCATCACCGTAGGCTCAAGATATTATGGATATTGCACGAGAGCAACCAACTATAGAGGAGAAATAGGTCACTAGGGAAGAAGTCATTCATGTAGTCAAACATAGGCTCAAGAAAGAGGAAAAGAAGAGAAATAAATAAGAAGTTTAGTAATTATGTATAATGAAAAAAACTAAAGATTTTAAGGCCACACAAAAGGCCAAGGAGGTAGAGGTAGACATCCAGAGGGCCAAACAAGCCCAAGAAGTAATTGATGTAATAAAGAAAGCATAGGAAGAGAGAAAAAATAAGGAAAAGGAAGAAAAAAAAAGAAAATAGGAAACAAAACATAACACTCCAAGCATAGTGATAGGCAGAGGAAGCTTCTGGAAATAAGAAGGAAGAGGATGATGAAGCCCTGTGATAATAACAAGCATAAGCAAAAGCCCAAGCAAAGGTCCAAGATGCACAAGAATAAGAAAATAAGAGAGAAGAAGAAGAATAAAGGAAGAAGGAAGAATAAGAGAAAAATGACAAAGAGAAATAAGACAAGAGAAGGAAGAAAGAGAAAGAGGAAATAGAAGAAAATAAAAAGATAAAAAAGGAAGAGAAGAGAAAGAAAGAAGAAGAGGATGACAAAAAAGACAAAAAAATCCAAAAAGAAGAAACATGAGGAAGAGGAGGAGGCCAAATATAAAATGTATGAAGATGTTATGTAACAAAGTAAGCTAGCAGTAGAGGCCACATCGCAATAGCAAGAACCACCCATAAAGTAGACATGATCTTAATTATCACAGCTACCACTAAGAGTTATTTAGCTCTAGGATTTTCTCTTAGTAGCAACTCAGTGCACTACCTTATCTCTCCCATTAACCACCATTCCAAGATCAGATCTTATAGCATCCATTAGCACATTGGTCACTCTTTCAATCAAGCAGGAGGCCTTTTTGGACATGGCTTGATTGCCTTTAAATAAATAGTTGGAGTATATCATAAATTTTTAGGAGCCCACACAAAAGGTCACTTCCTTAGAGCAAGAACATGATTAGACAAAGGCAAATCATGTGTAGCTCAGGGGTTGTCTTTATGAAGTGGAAAATATGATCTAAGACACTTTCCTAGACTTAGCCTCTCAAGTCATCAGGGACCAAGTGATGTCAGACTACAATAGGCTCAAACCTTGGTCTCAAAGTTCACAAAAGATTCATGCACAACTTAACAACTTTGGATAGTCAATACTCTAGGCTAAAATATGAAAACTAATGTCACATCTTTGATTACTCTACTAGAGGAGTATTAAATCATGATTGACATTGAAACTCTCTAATCCCATTAGGTTATATGTAGTCTTTTGGACTGGAAGCAACAACTTGGCAATTCTCTTACCAACTCTAGTGTAGAATTCACTGTAACTACAACAGGTAAGACAACCATGCATAGTTAGATTGCATCAATAGATGAAATTGACCTTGTCCTCTAGCAATCATTCAATGCTAGGGAAAATGTACATGATTGACTCCTCAGCTAGTAGCATGACCTATGACATAGAGCATTTATAGGTCTCTAGGCAGAGTGCCATGTAGAAAAGTTAAGAGTAGATGAGCATTAAAATTTAAATAAAGGTTAATAATACAAATGCAACATGAGTACCACTGAAGATTCAGACTTGAAGGAACTAATTGGATTTTATGCACCAATGCAAAACTGATCTGCATGGTCTAGGAAGTGATACTAGACTGACGCACATTTAAAACTAATCTAGATCCATTATGTAGCAAGGTGGCCTAGATTCTCAATATTATTATTTACAAGCTACCATTTGAGCTCCAACAAGAAATCACACAATGCATGATGCTAAGTCCAGGGCCAAAAATCCTACTCACCAATCTTCTTCCTTAGCAATGCCACCCCCTTCTAGTTGAGTATTGTGTAATGCATAAATTTTGTAAAATTTTGAACATATTTTTTTATATTGGATGATTAGAAAAACAAGCAAAGCTAGGATGGTTAAAAAATTATAAAGTGTGGCCACCTAGTTACACCATCCTATTGAAATCTTGAAAGGACAGTAGGTTGGTATGATACTTAGTTGAAAACTTGAAAGGATGGCTAAGTAGTGTGAAAGAGGTTAAAAATAAAAAATGACGTCTTGAGTGATATTGTGACTCTTACTAGTCTACCCAATTTTTTATATTTTATCCTCAACACGTAGTCAAATGAACTTGCGATGTTGTCTCAGGAAGAGACACCATTTTAGGTTTGGGAAAGTGTTGGGAGAATAAAAATGGATAATTAAAGCTATGTAGGACATTTTTCAAATATTCATGCATTATGTATGAAATTATCGACTATATGTATTTTGTCTTATCCTCCAAGACTTGTAAAAGGATAAAAGATGAACAATCACCTCTTTTTGGTGCCAATGTATGAGAAGAATGTGAATAGCTAAGAATTAAAAATAACTATAAATATGTGTGCTTGTATGAAGAAGATGATGAACCTTTGTTGAGATCAATATAGACTTTTTGGTTATGGTTACCTATTTTATTTTTTATGCTATTCTTTGTATGTGTTAATATGATTGATGTTTGGTTCAATCCTATCTAAAGTAATCCAAATGCTCTGCAAATCTTAAGAAACTATGGTTAATCTACATTCCTATCCTTTACATGATAATTTATCTCTATCATGCTTCTATTAGAATATAAATTCTCTACACTATCCTACGTAGTCTAATAAAAATTAGCTATCCTCATCCTTAGCATGTTTTGTTATACCAGGAACCTATGATAACAGGTGAGAGGTTTGGGATCCATTCTCTAAGCTAGCCTATAGGAGACAACATCTATGAAGGAGGTGGGCCTTTGACCAGAATCCAATTTGACCTTTACCTCTATTGTTATGACATCCCAACTAGGGTTGGACTCTGCACAACCTGATGAAATATTCTTTCTAACAATTAAAACATAACCAAGTTGCTAGCCATTATAGATAGCTGGGAGTAGTGGTGGATGGATCGTAGTTGGAGGAGCGACCCCTCTTGATAGACCCTTCAGAACAACATTCAAAGCACTAGATGGGAGACCAATCATGGGAAGCTTGGTAGGTGGAAGACACATGGAAGAAACTTATCCCATGCCCTGAATAGAACCAGATGGAAATGGAGCACCAATGGATTTGGGGGAAGCAAGTTGAAGCAAATTTGAATTTTCCTTAGGGTAGGGAAAACCTGCAGAGCCATTCTAAATATTATCTGGTGATTAATCTTTAAATTTGTTACTTTTCATGTGCATTTGACATGTACTTAGGTGATTTTGTAGCTTTTATAGAAGATATATATAAAAAATAAATCTAATCCTATTTTGATAGTCATTAAATGAAAATCAGTTAAATTTGTATTAAATGAAATAATAATAATAATAATACATAAAATATTTGAATATTTATATCTAAAATTTAATACTAAAATTTATAATTATTAAAATAATATATATTTTAAATCTTTTCATTAATTAAATAAAAATTAAATTAAATGAAAAGTTAAAAACTATAATAAAAAATTAATAATAGTTATCCAATCACAAACACCTTTAAATAATGTTAAGGGAACACAATGTGCAACACTCCTAACAATGAATATTTAATTCTAGTTAAGAGCAAGCTTTAAAGTAATTAAAGGTGGTATATTGATTTTTGGAGGGTATCACAAAGGGAAGGTGACCTATTACTTGTGCACTCTAATTTAGCAGGTATAAATAGTTTTATAGATGTTTTATTGATATGCTTAAAATTTATATATTTTTTAATATGATATATGATTTTTTAATATCATTATCTTCATTTAATATGTTTAATTGAGGAGAAAAATATATTTTAAATTAATTTATTATTAAAAAATTGAATCCAAACATGTAAATAGACGATTAATTGATCTCAATCTTATGTATTTTACTATAATTGACTCTTATATATTATTATTGAAAGTAAATTAAATTACAATATAATATTTTTATTATATATTTTTATATTGTAAATGATAAACCCAATTCAATTATTAGATTTTCTTTCATTTTATTAATATATTCAAATTAATTGATAAGAGAAACAATAAACAATTACATGCACTTATATAATAATTAAGTGAATATTTTTATATAAAAATAATAATGGCCCTATTGAACTATTGGATCTTCCTTCCTATTATCATTGAATATATATTTTAAATTAACAGGGGAAGCAACCCCAAACAATTAACACATATAATGGTTCAGTGGACACTTGAATGAAGAAAATCTACTTGATAATGCATTTGATGAAACTTAGACATTATGATTATTACCGAAATCGGGTCCATAAAACTAATGCTGTAATAGTGGGAAAAAAAAACACAATTAAACAAACCCTAAGTGCGAGTCGGCCCAACACTATTTTAAATATTAGTCAAGTTTCTCAAAAATATTTATAAATGAAATAACAATTTCATTATTTCATCATCGCATTCGCATCTACAGAGTCATAACATTCTCAAACTCCAAATCGAAGTGACAAGTTATTTTTTAGGGTTTTATCATCCGTGAAGTGTTTTGGAAAATTTCACTTGCAATTCATAAATATCCTTTCCACTCCAGTTATATTATAATCTTCTGATCCTACATTGGAAGCACACAAACTATGGAAGCACAAGCAGGGCCTTCGCAAACACAAACTTCCTCCTCCCGAAATAGAACTCTATGGCTTAGAAATTTTCAGATTTCCATCGATGAAGAATTTCTGGGTTGTTATTATGCGCTTAACAAAAATGTTGTATCGATCAAGATCATTCGAAATAAAACGACCAGAAAATCCAAGGGTTATGGATTTCTCGAGTTTGTCAACCATGAAGCAGCTGAGAAGGTTTTGCAAACTCACAAAGCTGTCAGTGAGCTCCCTCGTATGCAAAAGGTTTTCGACCTCAATTGGTCTTTTTCAGGCGAGATGGGACCTACTTACGATATCTTTGTAGGTGATTTGGCACGCGAGGTCGATCAAGACATTTTGAAAGAGACATTTTCTGAGAAATACAGATCCGTGAGAGACACAGAAGTTGTATTTGATAGGATTACGGGTTTTTCAAGAAGGTATGGGTTTGTGAGATTCGGAGAAGAGCTTGATCAAATTCAGGCCATGGAAGAAATGAATGGTTTTGTTTGTCTGGGTAAACCTATGAGCATCGGTAAAGCCACACCAAAGAAGATTAGAATTGCTGCATTGGCTTGGCATGATCATTTAATTCATATGGATGAATAAATTCTGAAGATTTTTGGTTTTTTTTATTTTTTTATTTTTTTTATTATATTTATTTTTCAAAATTTCATATCATAATATACAATCCATTATTAAGATGTAAAATATTATGATTTTCATGTTATAATCCAAAATGTTTATAGATAAGTATAAAAATTAATTTTTTTTCGAAACAAAATTTTCAATTTTTTAATTATAATTTTTTTTCAATTTTTCAATTATAATTTTTTTTTTACTACATTACTCTTCATCAATATCTAATAGAATGTGAATTTAGTAAAGTTGTAGTTTGCTTCTGGTACACTTATTTAACAATATCAAAAAGTAAAATGCATATTTCTATTCATATATTATGATTTTTAAATAGAAATTAATTATTAATAATTAATTTTATTTTATTTTTTTATTGAGTTTTATTGGTTATGAGTTTTTTTTATTCAACTTTTTCCTCCCAACCCACTCTATTCCTTTCTATTGGTACCATGTTTTATTCAATTTAAGTTTTGGATAGTGATACCAAAATTAGCTTCACTGAATTTCTTCGGGAGGGTTCTCAGCCTGCGTTCATGTTATTTTGGATCAAGTTAGTTGGGGTTAATTATTTTTGGGGTTGAATTTGAGTTCAAATTTCACTAATATATAAATAGTGTTTGATGTTAAGAAGTTTAAAATCTCTATTCTATAAAATTTATAATAAATTAAAAATTTAAAAATATTTATTTTTTATATTAATATTAAACATATATTTATAAGTTAATTGATTTCAATTAAAAATTTATTAAGGAATAAATAATATGTTTTATGTCAATTTTTTTAAAAAAATCGATTCAAAATTTAATTAAAATTAATTTGAACTCAAATCTTAATGATAAAAATATATCATATGAAAATATTATAAATTTATAATAACTGATCTAAGTTAGAGTTTCACTAATTTATTATTAATTTTAAATAAATATTTATAAATATATATTGTAAAAATTAAAAAAATATAAATATATATAGTTTCAAATAAAATTCATAAAACATAATTCTCTTACATCAAGAACTATCTATTGATGCATCCACATGCCATGTTTGTCGTCAATATTAAGTTTTTAATGGAGTTACCTGAAAACAATTGTAGAACCCTGTAGTTTATCAAATTTTTAATGGGGTTACATTAAAACAATCCATACAAGGCTATATTTTATTATAAATATTTTTAATTGTAATTTTCTACTTTTTAACACTTGAATCATATTGATAAGCAAAAGACAACATAATTTAAGGGAAGTTTTAATGACTAATATCTGATCTTTAGGAAGATCGTGAGCTAGTCATAAAGTTATTTTATGAACTATGATAATAAAGTGTTGTAAGTAATCAAAATGACTTTTAAAACAACCTTCAAAATCATAGGTTTTTCCCAACATCTCACATAGTATTGATAATCAAGAAAATACAAATAAAGCCAATATATATAGAAATCTTGAGCATTCTTAACTTCTTCCGGTTCTCATTTAAAATTAGATGTGTTAGTGGTATATTAAAAATTATATTTTTTATATGATATATAATTTTATTACATAATCTTCATTTAACATGTTTAATTGAAGATAAAAATATATATATTTAAATTTATTCATTATAAAAAAATTGAATTTAAACATATAAATAAATGACGTGAATTTTATAAATTTTGTTATGATTAAATCTTATAAAACATTATTAAGATGTGAGATATTATGATTACATGTTGTAATCCAAAATATTTATAAATGAAATTTTTTCTAAATGAAATTTTCAACTATTTAACTACAATATTTTTTACTACAGTATTTTCATCAATATCTAATGGAATGTGAATATTGTAACATTGTCGTTTAGTTTTGGTATACTTATTTAATAATATCAAAAGATAGGATGCATGCTTCAATTCATATATTATGATTGTTTAATGAAAGTTAATTATTAACAATCAATTTTATTTAATTGAAAAAAAAAAAAAACTTATTTTTATTAAGTTTTAATGGTTATGAGTTTTTTATTCAACTTTTTCCTCCCAACCTATTTTGTTCTTCTTTATTGGTACCATGTTTTATTCAATTTACATTTAGGTAATGATATCAAAACTAGTTTCATTGAATTCCTTTGAGAGGGTTTTAAGCAAGTTTAAAAATCTCATTAAAATGTAAATGAAGTGTTTTATGTTAGGCAAGTTTAAAATATTTATTCGATAAAATTTATAATAAATTAAAAAATTAAAAATATTTTATAAAATATTAAATTTATTTATAAATTAATTAATTGTAGTTTAAATTTTATTAAAGAGTAAATAATATGTTCTATGTCAAGAAAATTTAAAACCTCCATTAAAATTATAATAAATAAAATTTAATTATAATTAATTTGAATTCAAATCATAATAATAAAAATATAATATATAAAAATATTATAAATTTATAATTAATTTGAATTGAAATTTCACTAATAAATAAATAGCATAAAAACCTTTAATATAATATTAAAAATAATTATCAATTTTAATTAAATAAATAAATATAAATTTGTAGAGATTAAAAAATATAAATATATATACTTTTATATCGGGTTAAAATCTCAAGGCTAAAGTTATAAAGCCATATACGTCTATATCAATAACTAACTATTGGTGGACCCACATGTCATATCTGTAGTCAGTATTAAGTGTTTAATAAGGTACCTTAAAAAAAATATAGAGGCTTGTCATTATTGAGTTTTTTAAAATGGTGTTACCTTAGAATAGTCTATAGTGACCTTTATTTTATTCATCCTTGAATATAATGATTTTTTCAATATAATATGTAATATATATTATAAATATTTTTAAATACATATATATTTTAATATTTATATTATATTGATAAGTAAAAGGTAATATAATTTAATATTGTATAAATTTTAGTTACAATTTAAATTTTATTAGTAATAGTTATTTTAGAGAGGTCTAATCAAATTGAAATAGAATTAAAAATATAAATTATATTTTTTTCCATAGAATAAATTAATTCTATTTAAATAATGTTACAAATTAAAATCAATTAAATATATATTTCTCACTCTAAAATATTATTATATATATCTTTATATATGAAAAATAAATTAATTGCAAAATTAAAAATTCTAATCCAAATACCCTTTCACAAACACCTTTAAATAATGTTAACATAACATACGTAACCCTACTAATAATAATTATATAATTTTAATTAAAAATAAGCTTTAAATTAATTAGAATTAGAGGTGATGCTTCACCTCATGACATTCAAATATGTTGAGTTTGGAAAGTATCTCACATATATTTTGAATGTTAGGAAATGTAACTTACCAGAGAACTTTAATTTGGTAAGTATAAAGAGTTTTATAAATATTTTATTAGTGCATTAAAAATTATAATTTTTATACTTTATATCAAATTAAAAAAATAAAAGCTAAAGTCATAAAACCATATACTTCTCTATCAACAACTACCTATTGGTGCACTCACATGCCATATTTGTAGTCACTATTAAGTTTTTAATAAGGTACTTTAAAAAGACATAGACACTTGTGTGGTCAGTATTAAGTTTTTAAAGAGATTACCTTAGAACATTTTATAGTGGCTTTTATTTTATTCATCCTTGAATACAAGATTTTTTTCAATATATCATGTAATATATATTATAAATATTTTAAAATGTAATTCTTTTAAAATTTACTTTATATTGATAAGTTAAAGATAACATAATTTAATATTGTATAAATTTTGGTTAAAATTTAATAAATAATAGTTAGTTTAGAAAAGTTTTATGAGATTAATATTTAGTTGAAATAATATTAAAGTAGAAATTATGTTTTTTATAATTTATACAATTTTTTAGATCAAACAAATTAATTCTATCTAAATAATTTTACAAATTAAAATCAATTAAATGTATATTGCTTAGATTGAAAATGTACATATTTTTTTAGGGATAAGAATGGAAATGATTTAGTTCTGCAACTCGATGCCAAGCTAGGGCAGTCGTGCCTTAGCTTGTCCTAGATGTGTCAGTGATTGTGTAAGAGAGGGGTCCCATGCATGGGGGGAGCTGCGAATTCCAGTGCTGAGGAGGGTTCAAGGAGGGCGTGGTTATGGCTCAGAGGGAGCCTTCTAAGACTATGCCTGGTAGGAGTTTTAGCGAAACTGTGGGATTGAATATGCTGGGGCAGGAAGCAAGTGTTTCTATGCTAATTTTTCGCTTTCACATTCAAAGAGAGAAAATAAGAAACTTAAAGAAATGGTCAAGGCTTGTATGTACCTGGATAGTCTGCGCATCGTAATCCAGACGTTGTGAGAACTCCTCTTTGGTTGTGGAGGATGACACCTGAAAGAGACAGACGCTAAAACACAAAAAATGTTAGCTGATAAGAGGGTGGATTGCCAAGCAAAAGCTTGGTCCTAGAAGCGCTAAGGCTTCTTGGAGGATAACAATCCACTGTTTAAAATAGAATATGACAGAGATAGAAAAGAGAAATAATAAAATATTGAAAAGAAAGAACTAAAAGCAAATGCATACCTGATAAGCTGCAATCTGCTTAGCACAGTCACCGACATCGGTGATATTGCCAGCGTCGGTCAGGAAGGTCATCGACAACGGTTAGACTGCCGATGTCGGTAGGGGTAATGGACGAGGTCGGTTGGGGTAATGGCCAGGGACAGGTTACAGGTCTAGTTTCTGGTCTGCAAGATGGACTGTGGTCTTGTCAGGGGGTCTGAGGGTCTATGAGGGATTCAAAGGGACTGCTTGGGGTCTAAGGGACTGAGAATGTTGTTAGGAAAAAGGGTAAGGGGTAGGAAAAAGGCCTTTCAGCCTTTTCATAAAGCAATTTAGTCAGGTTGATTAAATTGGTCTTAAGATGGTCTGTAGGTCTCTGATAGCTTGTGCTGAGTTGATTGGACAGAGGGTGTTGTCTAAAGAGAGACTAAAGGAGTGTCAGAGGTGAAGAAAAGGGAATAAAGGGTGAGAGAAGGCTTTTCGGCCTCTCCAAGAAGAACAGGGAAGGTTGGGTCAAGGATGCTTGGAATAGACGGTAGACAGAATGCTAATATATTTGAAATGACACTGAAATAAAAATAGTACAAATACTTAGTTGTGACATGAGTTGGCAAAGGTGCATAAGCTGTGTTTTAGTTGTCGCTGGTGATGGAGATATCATGCAATCCCTGTGCAGAATGTCTGATGCAAGACCTCAGTGCCTAGAAAATGCTGTCAAGAATGTTGATCCCTGCAAGAACACCAAGAAGCTAGAACACTAGAAAGCAAAAGTACGAGAACTTTGTTTCACCAAAAGAAGATTCGAGATTCGTGATTAGCTTCAGAGATTAACCGATTTTGTGATTAGGATCCATCAAAGGGTTAGAAAATTGGTTTAAGTAAAACCAACGTCGGTGATCCCACCAGCGTCAGCTGACATTTGACCGACGTCGGTGGGTGGAGAACGGGTAAAAGAGCCACCAAGCCTGTTCTCCATCCACCAAATGCACTATCCATTGGAGAATGTCAAAGGTTGGGCTAAATACGCACGAGAGTTGGTTAGGCAGTTAGAGAGAAGTAAGAATAGGTCTTGGGTGAGTCATAGGGTGGGAAATAGTCTAAGGCGAGGTGTTAGACGAGGTGTTATAGGTGATGTGTCAAAGGGGAGGATATTAATAATAAATTATTATTTTTAAATTAGTAAGTGCATGTTTTAGGAATGGGTTAGGAATGGACCAAGGGAGAGGATGACCAAGGGTTAGACACTATTTCGGTGTCTACATTTGCCCCTTTTTGTCTTGTTGGTTGCTCTAAATGAACTGCTTGACAAAAATAGGAGTTAGTTGATTTCGTCTTTGTTGGTTGTCCAATTGAACTACAAGACAAAAATAGGAGGGTTGGTTGCCCTGATTATGGATGAGGTATTCCCCCTCAAAGCAGGAGTCGAGGAAAAGGAACCTGAAATCGAGTGTTGATTTGATAGAGAGTGGATGAAAAGGGTGAAGATAGAGTGAGAATGATGTAAAAGTTGTGATTGCACGTACACTACTTCACGAGGATAGTCAGGTCAAATTGTTGCAGGTCGAGGGTCGAGGAGTGCCAAAATTGAAATAACCGAGCCCCAGCATTTAGTCGTCTGCTGATTCGGTTATTCAATCTAAGCTGAAGCTCCAATGGTCATCATGTTCCAAGTATCCTAGGCTCAGGAAGTGCTCCCAAAAACATGAAAATGTCACAAGTAGTGGGGATCAACCGGCGAGCGATCCTATACCTGTGAAGGTCAAAAATATGCGCACAATTTTGCTAACCAATCATGAGGTAGCATGCATGCAAAAATAACCAAGGCAGAATTGCTATGGAAGTAGTCACAGTTAGAGGAGATGGTCATGATCTCCAAGGTCTAGTGGTTGATGGATGGAGGTAAAAGTGATCTCAAGTGTGCCCCAGGGGGCCAAAATGATGTGTACTGGAGGGCTGATTGATTGGGGACATGATTTTGGGGCAACATGATGAAAAAAGGAGGTTTGAATGCCACCGATGTCGGTGATAAAACCAACATCGAAGACATAAAGGGACCGACGTCAGCAGGATATTGGCCAACGTCAGCAGACTAGGGCACACTTATCCCGACATCGGTGGCCTGCCAAATCCAACAAAACTGGATTGGTGGCCGACCAAAAGTCATTTGTGATTTGGTTGACTGAGAGAAAAGAGCTCTAGAGCCAAGTGAGTGAAAGTGACACTAGGTTGATCGAGGAGTAGTGTGAGGTGTCAGAGAAACATTGGTGGAGAGAGAGACGCGTGGAGAGAGATTGGAGGCTACAGAGATGTTTATGGGCTAGGAGGAGCTTGCGGGCATAGTGACACAAAAGTGATGGCAGAGGGTAGTAGAGGACCCACGGGAGGTCCACCACCAGTGGCACCCATTGTGCCACCATGCCAGCGATGCCGAGACGAGGTAGGAGGGTCTCTAAGCCCTATTTGGTTAGATTTGTGTTTTGATTTATTTTCTAAAATTTTTGTTAATTTAGGTAGAAATTGAGGGGGGAGGGTAGCTAGGAGGGTGGGGAAGGGATCTAGGATAGGTTAGGAGGCATTGAGAGGGTTTTGGGGGCTATTGGGGGGTAGAAATGGGGAAGCCCTAAATTTAGGGCTCGCCCCGTTCGGCCTTAGGGCCGAACTAGTCACCGACGTTGGCATATTCATCGACATCGGCTGACCAACAACTAGCATTGGCCACTAACCTACCAACGTTGGTCACTAAGTGATCGACGTCAGTTAGGTGAGTACTGTCACTAGCACACTAACCGATGTTGGTGGCTACCTGATCAAAAGAGGGATGAAAGATGATCAAGTCAAGGGGTTGAAGCTATGCCAAGGGCTTCTCAGGGGTCAGGTCAAGCATAGATGGTCAAATAGGTTGGTCAAAATAGAAAGAGGAGGGAAATTTTTATCATGAGATTGACTTGGGTGGATGCAGGCAAGGTAGACTTTGATGTTACAGGATCGACTACCGACATTGCTGACGTGGATGCGTCGAGACATCACAAGGGAGGAGTGGGCACATATGAGTGCAATGGGACTAGGTGGGCTGTGATGCTACTGCAGAGTGGCATGAGATGTGAGCCTGATGGTGGCACTAATCGAGCGGTGGGATCATTCCACCAACACTTTCCACCTACCCACTGGAGAGATGATGGTCACAGTGAAGAATGTATACCAGATTTTGTGGCTACCGATACACAGAGTAGACTTATATGCGTGCTCGAGAGAGGCACATGATATTCATATGGTTACGCTGTTTGGGGAGCACGTCATTAAGACTAGTTACCATTCAGTGAGCTTTGTGTATGAGCCCCTGTATGCTACGGATGAGGATGCACATCGACTGGCAATTTTGATGATGATAGGTATCATAGTTTACGCACTACTAGATGCAGAGGGAGGCAAGTTTTTAGTTGCTATGACTAGAGTTTTGATAGATATGATTGAGCGATAGACAGTGTTCATCTGGGCACTAGTCTTTTTGGCCCAAGTGTATAGAGAGCTATGGGGTATTAGTTGGCGGTGGTGGTACAACTTGTGTGTTGGCCACCTTCTGCATTGCTAGGCTTACGAGCACATCATGGTCACACAACCTCTTGACCTCCCAGTGGTGATTCAGGCTAGCTTTAGGGTCAGATTTAGGCAATGGCACGAGGTGATGGCATAGACGCGGGTGGATGGAGTGGTAAGGGATATTGACCACTATAGGGGGTACTAGAGGCCCTGATCCCTGTAGATATCATCTGGAGACCGTACTTGGTGTATCCAGCGTTCAGAGATCAGGGAGAGCAACTGGTCGAGACTCAGAGAATATGATGGGTCAGAGGTAGGTGAGCTGGTGAGCTCGAGAGGATCCTAGCAGAGAGAGTGTGGTGCCAGTACAGGCTGCTACAGGATGTACCTCCTGCATTCTCACAGTACAGGTGAGATGATATAGAGGTGCCACTGCCACTGCCAGAGGAGACAGAGGGGCCAAATTTTGAGGAGATACCACCAGGCCTCAGGATAGCTGACTCAAGATGTACAGAGGCCTACTCAACATGGTGGGTAGGTCAGTATATAAGGGTGCAGGCGGGACCACAGCTTGATCTATAGGCAGTGGTCAGGGATAGAGATATTACGAGGTAGGAGAGGGACACTACTATATAGGAGAGAGATGCTGCCATCCAAGAGAGGGATGCAGCACAAGGATGAGTGACCATTTTGGAGAGCCAGGTCATAGGTTTATAGGGGGAGATGGCAGGGTTGACAGGTCGAGTGGCTGCTTTAATAGGGTAGGTCACTATTTTATAGAGTCAGTTGGCCGCAGCCCAGGCACAGGCATCGGTAGGATAGGCCTTGAGAGGATAGGGCTTAATGCAGTATCCACTTCAGTAGCTAGTTCAGTAGCCCACACAGTCAGTGTCAGTGCAGCCATAGTTTTCACAGCCACAGGGTTTAGTGTAGGGCACGGTAGTAGGTCTGATGGGTCCACCGTAGATTATATCTCTAGTTAGATACAGTGATGCGTTGGATGAGATCGCATATTATGAGAGGGCCATCAGGGGGTTCCCTTAGATACAGTGATACTCTGAGATGAGGGCAAAGCAGAGTCGATAGAGGTCTATGTCTCGAGCGATGGCTTTTGGGTCTCGCAGATGACACAGATCAGAGGGGGAGAGGATATAGCATCTTCCTGGCCATCGCCACCACCACCACAGCCACAGCCTTGAGGGCAAATTATGATATTTATGTATATACCGGCTTGTGAGCCGTTGATGCGAGATGTATGAGAGAGAGACAGAGGCACAAATTGTGCAATTGTACAAAACATTGTTATATATATATATATATGATGTGATTTTGATCATTGATGTGTTATGAAAAATGTTATGGATACGTTTGTATGTTATTTTGATTTGATACATGTTTTGATATGATGTTTAGGATTATGATGCTGATATTATTGTGTTTATATGATGATGGATGTATGATTAGGATTAATGATTAATGATATGGATGAAAATGATTAATGTTAATGATTATGAAAATATGTGATTGTTTGTGATGTGATTGACAGGTGATGAGAGAATGTGATGGAAGAAATGCGATGAAGGAATGGCCGAGCTAACTCCAGAAGACCCCATGGCAACTGAGTGCTGCCTACATAGCCCCTGTCATTAGGGCCTCAAGCCAATGTAGTTCTCCTAAGAGAGAGGAAAAAGATCGAAGTGGTTGATTTTGGTCATGATAATGATATAGCACTTCCCACTTGGCTGAGGGTACATGCTCTGAAATGATGAGGAGAAGATGATGCTACAGCCTTTTCCAAGTGGTGTATTCTGTAACATTGGTCGGGGTTTTTCATCTCTTAGCAACTATCCATATTCGTGGTGGATGAATGCTAAAAATGAATTGTAAGTCGACTTATGCTTCAGCAAGTAATGGTTTATGCTTGACATAAATTGTGTGGTTGATAGTTTTCATGTGCGTTGATGTCTATGGAAACCAGAATGATTAGGCTATGTGAGTGGTTTGAAAAGAGTTGGATTGAATTGTTTTGACAAATGATGTGGTTGAATGTGACCAAAGTGTAGGTAGAAAGTAAAAGGCATAAGCGCCCTTTTATTGACAAGGACCAAAATGATAGCATAGATAGGGGTTGTTAGAATCAAGAGCCCCATTCATGTGTTGCATCATTGACCATGAGTTGTGTTAGAGCGGTAATCGAATCACTTCGACATTAAAGTGAGCTCGAAGTCCCTTGAGTAGGTGATGGGATAGGAGGAGAGGGTAACTCCTTTTAGAGTAGGGATAACTTTGCCCCTTTTTATGGGAGGCCCTGAGACAACTACAAGTCAAGTCCATGACCCTTTTTTTTTGTAGAGTGGACTGATCAATGCGGGAAGTCCACATAGAGATGTCATCTATTTTGTGGTCATTTGTGAAGCTGATCGATGTGAGAAGCTTCTAAGAAAGTGCTGTTTGTAGCAAGATTTAGTCATAGCCATCCTTCGAGGGAGTAGTCTATATTTTGCTTTATAGATTTAAGGGCTTTTGAATAGCTGTCCTTCGAGGGAGCAGTCTATTAGCTACAGCAATGATAGTACAACTGTCCTTCAAGGGAGTAGTCTACTTTTTGATTTGGTTTTGTGACCTTGGATATTTTGACATCTTGATTTATTTTTGACAGAATATTGAGTCATGGACAAGACTTATAGAAGGTCAAGGGCTCCCTTTTATTAGGACAAAGCATCCATACTTTATAAAAGGGTTATAGAGGATTTTGTTAAGGGAAAAAGGGTGGAAAGGATTGCGGATTAAAAGGACAAGAATTGCTCAAGGGATGAGCTCAAGTTAAATGTCAAGTGGATGAGTACTCGACTAATAGTAGAATGGTCACAGATGCAAAGCATTAAGGGGCTCAGGTTTTGGCCAGCCTTCAAGAGAAGATAAACGATAAGTCCCTGATCCATACTTGTGCATGATGATATAAGGTCCAAGCCAATTAGGAGCAAATTTGCCTCTTTTACTCCGTTCCATATTGGTCACATGTTGGTTCTCTTTGAGGACGAGGTCTCTGATATTGAAATCTCTTTCTCTCAGAGTTTTTTTATAGGCTCGTTTGATGCAATTTTGATAGACATGGAGATGGTTGAGGGCAGTAAGACGACGTTCATCGAGTAACTCAAGTTGAGCTAATCGATCTTGACGAAATTCATCGTTAGAAAGAATGTCATGGAGAGAAATGCGAAGAGACGGGATCTATACTTCGAGAGGTAAGACAGCCTCTGTCTCGTACACTAGAGAGAAAGGGGTAGCACCTGTAGAGGTTTGGATAGTAGTGCGGTAGGCCCACAAAGTGAAGGGTATGTGAATGTGCCAATCCCTTCCAGTGTTGTTGACCACCTTCATGAGAATTTTAGTTAAGATTTTGTTAGAAGCCTCAGCCTGCCCATTTGCTTGTGGGTAGTAAGGTGAAGAAAAGCTGAGTTCAATGCCAAAGGAGTCACAAAGTTTTTGTATAGTTTTGTTTTTAAATGACTTTCCATTATCGGTGATGATTTTGTGAGGTACACCAAAACGATAGATGATGTGGGTGTTGATGAAGTCGACAATCTTGTCGGCTTTTACAGAGACGAGAGGAATAGCTTCCACCCATTTAGTGAAATACTTAGTGGCAGTGATGATGGACTGATGATGAAGAGATGAATGAGGGTTAATCTCACCAATGAGATCTAAGCCCCATTGTGAAAAAGGCTAGAAATCCTGAGCAACTTGTAAGGCATGACTAGGGAGATGAAGCAAGTTAGCATGCTGCTGACACTTGATGCAACATCGAACATAATCACTACAATCTTGATGAAGAGTGGACCAGTAATAACCCAGGTGAAGGATGCGCTTGGTAATCGAGTTACCACTGAAGTGTCCGCCACAAATCCCATCATGGGCTTGCTTAACAGCATGAGAGGATTCAGTGGAGTTTAAACAGCGAAGGAGAAGGCCGTCAAAACCTCTTTTATAGAAAAGGCCCCCTAGCATATTATAGCGAGCAGTGTGCTTGATGAAAGCCCACCATGCATTGCTAGAGAGGTTGGGAGGAATGAGAGAATGAGCCAAGTAGTCCTCAAGTTGTTTATACCATACATCTTGTGAACTAGAGTCTATGGTGTGGACGAGGTTAATGTCAGTGGAAATGTATGAAGGCAATGGCACACGATGTACCATGACATAAATTATTGATGATGATGATGATGAAGAAGGAATATGCAAGGCGAGGGAAGCCATGGTATCAGCAAACTTATTCGTAGATCGAGGGACAGTCTGCAATAAGCGATGGTCGAAAGATGCTAGAAGAGTGTCAACACGGTGCTTGTACCTTTGTAAAATTTTGTTTTTACAAAGATATGAACCATTGATTTGATTAACGACAAGTTGTGAGTCACCAAAGATGTTGATGGTCTTGATGTTTAAAGAAAGGGCAGTTTGAAGTCCCAAAATTAAGGCTTTGTATTTGGCCATATTATTGGTACATTCAAAGTCGAGTTTGAAAGACAGGGGCATGGGCTCACCCTCATGTGGGATGAGGATGACCCCCACACCCCCACTGAGTTGACATTTGGAGCTGTCGAAGAACATCGTCATTTGGTAGAATGTGTCATCAGTCGAGAGAGTGGCGATAGATTCACTGAGAAACTCACATTGAAAAGGTTGATTATCGGGAAGAGGGGCATCCACTAGTTGGTCAGTGATTGTTTGCCCCTTTATAGATTTTTGCTGGACAAATTCTAAGTCAAACTCAGCAAGAAGCATGAGCCAACGAGCCATACGCTGGTTTTGATATGGCTTAGAATGCATGTATTTAAGAGGGTCAGTGTGAGTGATGACAAAGGTTTTGTGATTGAGAAGATAGTGACAAAGCTTGGTAGTGGCAAAGACTAATGCCAAGCAGAGTTTCTCGATATGAGTATACCAAGTTTCATAGTCAACAAGTGTTCAGCTTATGTAGTAGACTACTTGCTCATGGTGTTACTCGTCTCGATGTGCGATCATGGCACCTAACGAATGATTGGTTGCTGAGATGTAGAGGAAGAAGGGCTGGTCATCTTTTGGTGGAATAAGGACTAGTGGAGAGACCAAATAGCGTTTGAGAGATTTAAAAGCCTCTTGGCAATCTTTATCCCATTTAAAGGAGACGTCCTTCTTGAAGAGATGATGAAAGGGTTGGCAGCAGTCAAAAAGCTGTGAAATGAAGCGGCGGATGGATTGGAGCTTCCCTTGTAGACTGCAAAGTTGCTTGAGATTAGTTGGAGGTGGCATTTCAAGGATAACACAAATTTTGGCAGGATCTATCTCGATGCCATGAAGAGAGACAATGAATCCCAGGAGCTTTCCTGAGAGGACCCCAAAGACACATTTCTTGGGGTTAAGACAGACATTATACTGAAGAAGGCGAGAGAAGATGATCTTGAGGATAGTTAAATGGTCACGACGAAGCTTAGACTTTCCAAGCAGGTCATCTACATAGTCTTCCATGATTTTATGGAGGAGATCGTAAAAAATGTAAGTCATGGCATGCTGATATGTGGCACCTACGTTTTTTAGACCAAAAGGCATGATCTAATAGCAAAAAGTTCCCCATGGTGTAATGAAGGTGGTTTTGTGTTGATCTTCTGGTGCAATCAAGATTTGGTTATATCCTGAAAATCCATCCATTAGTGATAACATCTCATGACTAGCCATAAGATCAACAAGTTGGTCAATGTTTGGAAGGGGAAAGTCATCCTTGGGACAGACTATGTTAAGGTCATGATAGTCCGTATAAATTTGGATCCCCCCAGTCACCTTGGTGACAGGAACGATGTTAGATACCCACTATTGATAATCGATGGGTTGGATGAAGAAAACAAAAAGAAGACGCTGAAGCTCCTCTTTGATAAAGAGCGCAACACGAGGATGCATTTTCTGAAGCTTTTGCCTAACAAGCTTAGCCTCTGGGTTTGTGACAATGTTATGAGTGGCAATGTTAGGGTCGATGCCAGGCATGTCAACGTAGGTCCAAAAATGTGGTATAGTTGATCTACTCCTAGGTGTCTAAAGATTGACCAATCTTTAAGACATGAGGAACACCAGAAGATGAAAGGTTAATGTCAATGGTTGATTCATTTAACATAACCTATGTTTCAGAAAGGAGGGAGCACTGAATGAAAGAATCATCGACACCCATATAGGTAAGAATGGCGTCATCATCTACGCAGTAGACAGTGTTGATGGTTGCTGATTCATCGTCTATCATGCTGGGATAAACGAGAGGGAGAGACCTGGAAACCCCGTTGAGCTGATAGGTTAGGGGTTCCAAGCGGATGGTGTTTATGCAAAAAAAAATAGGAGGGATGGAAACCACTAACTCTGTAGGTGAAGAGTCTGGAAGAAATTGGTCGACGGTGGGTTCGAGGCAAAGGTTTGTGGAATCCTCAGTGGGTTCTTGGAAACCCAATCCATATCATTTCTTTGCATTATCATCATTAGGTGGTTCGATAGGCCGATGAGAGCCTTGTTCATAGCGCCCAAAGCCAAAACCCTTCCATGCACACCTATAAAGGTAGGTATGTGCAAAGGTGGGGTTGCCAAGAAAGGAGAAATCATATGTGAATAGTTGAGGTGAGGAGGAAGGATTTGAGTCAGTAGGAGCTTGATCCAGCCCCCCATAGATGAGATTGGTTCGAAGGCTAAGAGGACCATAAAGAATGACCATTCTGATTCAACAGTCATAGCTTGGATTTTGATGAAGTTGTCCATACTCTTGAGGAGTCTGGAACATGTCTAGAGTAAGTAGGCAATATTCCCCAGTGAAAGTCTTTGGAAGATATCGTCCATGGGGTCCTTGGTTGTTAATTGAGAAGGTGATGTTGTGGCAACTACTGTTTGTGTACTAGTTGACGCTTCTGCAGATGGAGACAATGTTTGGGTTGATGCCTTGAGAGGAATAAGGACGTCATTTGGTCGATAAGTTGTGTTACAAGTCTTAAAATGGGATGGGTTGGCATGAATGACATGGACTTGTTTGTTGTGTTCAAATTTGACACAACGGTGAAGTGTTGAAGGGACACAAGCCATGGCGCAGATCCAGGGTCATCTTAATAGCATGTTATATTGGAATTCTCCCTCAATGATGTAGAAGAGCTCCGAGATTGTGTGTGGACCAACGCGAATATGGAGGACAACAGTGCCAATAGTGTTAGCGGTGGTGTCATTAAAAGATCTAAGGATTGCGTTTATTTTCATTATGCAATTCTTGGAAAGAGCCAATTGATCAAAGGTGTGGGTAGAAATGATATTAATGCTGGTGCCCCCGTCAATCATAACTCATTTAATGCAGGTTCGATCAACGTAGGCTGTGATGAAAAGAGCAGCGTCCTGATCTTCCAAGGTAGAGGTAGGAATTTCAGAATCACTGAAAGTGATAGAGGTGATGGGGGCTAAAGAATGGACTAGGGCAGCTAGTGGTTGAGGGTCTTCAGGTTGGACCTCTGCTACTTGTAAGGCTTTGATTAGAGCTTGATGATGCTAGGGGAGCTTTGGATAAGGTCATATAAGGTCATCTTCACAGGCATTTGGTGAAGTTGTTTTATCATAAAATCTTTGATTACCTCTGAAGAAGGGGGTTGAGATGCACCTAAGATAGAAATCTTGGGTTTTGGTGGTTGAGGTGATTGGACAACAAGATAGGTCCAAGGAATAGCAGCTTTTTCTTTTGCCTTGTCCTTTTGGGACCTAGTGGTTATGTGGATAGCATTGATTTCAATGATAGGAGGTGAAGAAGGGGTCATGCCCTGCTGGTGAGATGTTGATGTGGTTGAAGAGGTTGGATGGGAAGGTGTCGAGGGTTGGTCAAGAGTGTCCTCAAGGAGAAGAGTGTCTTTCTCCATATAGCAGTGAATGACTACCTTGAGGGCACAGCAAGTCTCGGTATCATGTCCTGGCGTACGATGATATAAGCAAATCTTTGTATCGTCAAACTAGGAAGGTTTTGACTTGAGGGGTTGGAATGGTTTGATAGATGGAAGGGTTATGCTAGAAGTCTGCAAAAGTTGGCATAATATCAAAGCGTATGAACCTACTAAGGGGTCCGCACTTGTTGATGCATGATGCATTGGTGAATTTTGCTTGGGAGGTGTTGAAGAAGGCTTCCGTACCACCTTTTGAGTTGGTGGTGCGGCCACATGTGAAGACGACACTTTCTTCATGAGAGGTGCCAAATTTTTGAGAGGGGGTAGACTTGTGGTGGGCAAAGGAAGCAATGGAGGTAATTTGTGTTGGTTAAGGGTCAAAGTAAGGAGTATGCCGATTAGGGTAGAAGGGTGAGGACCTAAAATGGAGGGTAATGTTGACGGTAGAGGAGGGGTTCACTTTTGTGGTCTGGCAGTCTTCTTCGATTTGGTTGGGAGACTACTATTGGTCGAGCTCTGGTCTAAGTCCACCTTCACTTATGGGTGAGTGAGGGTAGAGACAAGGCGAATGCCGAGTGACTTGA
This sequence comes from Torreya grandis, assembly GCA_037957365.1. Taxonomy (NCBI): domain Eukaryota; kingdom Viridiplantae; phylum Streptophyta; class Pinopsida; order Cupressales; family Taxaceae; genus Torreya; species Torreya grandis. The sequence continues at coordinate 311,431 of JARHVA010000219.1, read as the reverse complement.
TCAGTTTAGATGTGGTAGATGCAGGTTTAGAAGTGAGAGTCTGGTCTTTGTTGAGAGTCTTGGGAGATTCTGCCTTGGGAGGATTGGTAGCATGAGATGAGAGGGCATGAGGATGTTGAAGAGCTTTAAGATGCTCCCACAATCCCTGGTGCTCCACTTTCCTTGAAGGGAGAAGTTCTAATTTCTCTACTAATCGAGAGAATGGTTGAGAAGTTATTGGATGAGGTTTGGGTCCTTGAGAAGATGTGTTAGGTGTGGCAGCAGTCTCAGACCCAAGGTGTGTGGGAGTTATAACTAAATTGTCATTGGTCGAAGAAGATAGAGAGTCAGGTTCTTCTCTTGGTGGAGAATGAACTGGAGAATGTGGCTTCTCAAGCAGGTAAAAGGCAGGGATTATGGTGCCCTCCACTTGCGGTCAAGGAGTAGGTAAGGTCGGGTCCTCCATAGGCAGCAGGAAGGAGGATGGTGAGACCGGTGGTGCCGGTAAGGTTGAGGCGTCCTCCAAGATGAGAGAGGTTGATAGAGAACTAACCAGGGAAAGAGGTTCGTCCTCACATGATGGACTGACAGATGGACTAACCTCTTGAGGTTGGTCAGGGATGAAGGGCGAGACCATCTTGACTATTCGAATGTTGTGTTCATGAGTGTTGTCAATCAAGGTCTGGACATTGTTTTGGGGTAGTGGATGATTGGGGAATGGTTACTTGAAGATGTCGATGCCCTGATTAGGAGGTGCATTGGGATTATTTAAGACGAGGTCACCCTTTTCAAGCATGTCTTGGATTATTTTTTTAAAGGTTTTACAGTTTCCCATGTCATGACCTTTGACACGGAGGTAATTACAAAAGTCATTTTCCCTATACCACGCAGGGATGGCGCATGAGGGATCAAATTGTGGAGGTGGTCGGATCTAGGGGAGGTTGAGAATCCCTTGTTTAACAAGTTTTTCCAGTATAGATGTGTATGATTCTCTAAGATGAGTATACTGTCATTGTACGTATCTCTACTAGAATTGGTGGGTGGCGCTCTGAGATGTGGATGGCTCAGGCTGATTGGTTGAAGAGGATGAAGGTCTAACGACCACAGCGTTAGCTGAAGCTTTAGACTTATGATTGGATGATGAAGGTTTAGAAGAAGAGGAGTCATTGATCTTAGAGTTGGGATTCTTGCTCTGCAACTTGACTTTATTCTCCTTGATGACATGTAATTCAAGATTGCGGGCCATCGTGAAGGCTTCGTCGAAGGTGCGGAAGGTCTGAACCTGTAAGGTGGAAGAAATATGTTTGGCGCAGGCTCGGGAGAAAAGTTTAATAAGTTTGGGTTGGGGTAAGGAAAAGGAGAGTTGATTGATGAGGCCTCTCCAGCGAGCAATGAAGTCAGCTATAGATTCATCCTCAAATTGGTGGATAGTATAGAGGTCCGTGATCGAGACTTTCTTGGTGATGTTAATGGAGAAGTGATCAAGAAAGAGCTGGGCCAGCTATGTAAATGTGAAGAGGGAATGGCTCGCAAATAGAGCTGTACCAGTCAAGCACAACACCAGAAAGGGACATAGGAAACGTGCGTAAGAGCAATGCATCATCATGGGCAATAAGGTAACAGGCATGTCTAAATGCCTGTAAGTGCTGCTGTGGGTCTTCCTTGCTTTGAAAGTGAGAAAATTTGGGAAGCTCCCACTGGTTGGGGTATGGCCTAATCAAGATGGAAGGATGAATGGGCTCATTACAAATTTACTCATATGAGAGAGCATTGCGTGAGCCGAAAACAGAGGTCTCTAGGCTAGACATCTTGTCCATCAGCATTTTGATGATATCTACTGACAGATTGGCGGGTGGGGCACCCCCTAGATTATAAGGCACTTGAAAGATATTGAGAGGGGCATATGACGTGGATGGTTGTGTAGATGCAACATATGGGTAGCTGGTTATTGGAGTGAAAGTTGAAGCCAAGGGCACTTGTGTTATGGGGTTGGTAGGCACAAGTTGGATAGGAGCTGTCAAAGATGGTTGAGGAGTAGCCACACTTGTTGAAGGGTAGACATTTACTCTTGTGTTGATAGGTGCAAGAGTAGCGGGGATAGAGACCACTAGGTTTTGGAAAGGTGCAGGATTTGGTTGAGTAGTTTGAGGTTGAGGGAGTATCGGAACCCCCATGAAGTAGGTCTAGAGGGAGAGGTTAAATTTTGAAGGTAAGACACGGTTGGGTTATTAGTCGAGGTGTTGGCTTGATTGTCTATAGGTTGAATTGTAGATGTTGTTGATGTGATCCTTGTCTCGACTAAGGAAGTTGGCATCCCATAGATTGGGTTGCCTAGGGAGTCTTGCATTTGGCTATGTGCGAGATAGTGCTGCAAGGCTTTGACGTTGAGGTCCAAGAATCGTGCAAAATCTTGGTCCCCTTCTGGATAATAGGAGTCTGAGGCGGGGTTGGGCGAGTAGGAGTTCTTTCAGTCTCCGAGTGGAACTCCATTATAGGACTGGTTATAGATGGTGAAGGTGGAAGCGGTTGTTGCCTAGCATGGTCAAGAAGAGCCTTGGTTTGACTGCGTGTCAAAACCATTCAAGGCAAGAAAGGGCCAGGTTTCAGAAAACTATGTTTTTTCAGTTTCAAAAAACCAGAATGGGTGTTTAGATAGTCAAGAAAGTTGGATTTTAAGCTTGTTATTTTTGGGAAAAAAGATTGGACAGTGACTGACGTCGATACAAAAACCGATGTCGGTGAAGAAGTCTACCGATGTCGGTCAGATAACCGATGCCGGTGGAGAAAAGTTACCGATGTCGGTTATAAAACCGATGTCGGTTACTGTGTTTTCTAGAAACTCAAAAAATTTAAAAGTTTTTGGAAATAAAGAAAACAACGTCCTTACCAGCTTAAAAAAATAGATAAAAATAGAAAATAAGATGAAGACAGGCAGATCCTAAGCGTCAAATCCATAGAAATATTTTTTTTAGGATCGTGTGGCTTATGCCTTAAAGTGATGTTTGGGGAGGTTGGCTGTTAGAAGGGTCCTAGAAGAGGTAGTCTAAAGATGGTTTCAAGTATGTTTAGGTGCTCAAAAGTCTGTGTTAGATTCTGTACTTGGCCTAGTGCTAAGGAACAAGTTGCCCTCACTTCACGATTCCAGTGGTAAGCTGGTCTCACTTAGCCAAAATATACTTTCCCTATAGATTAGACTCTGCCAGAGAACAGAGTGGGCTTTCCCCTTGGTTGTGAAATCCAAGTAGGATCGCTGGGATGGGTAAGGTATCTGCTGGGTGATGAAATCCCAGTCGGGCCTTGTCTCAAGTGAGTTTGATGTTTGATTTAGTGCATGTGGTTTGGTTGTGTAACATCAAGTGATGTACGATTAATTCAATATGCGGTTTATTAATTACTAAGTGTGGACTAAGAAATGCAAGCAAACATAAATGGAATGCAATATATATTTTAAAGCCCCAAATCAAAATGTTAAGTTGGAATGAAAACAAGTTGAGAAAGGGTTTGAAGAATATGATTTTTGACTAGTCTAGAAATGCAAGAAAAGAAAGAAAAGTTCTTTTTATTCCTGCTTATGATGTCTTTTAGAAAAGAAGAAAGAGGTGAAGAGGGAGAAACCTAATGCACCTAAATGAAAAAAGAAGGAAAGGAACCCAAGGAAGGCCCTAAGGGTCCCACCGGGCATGCCAGAATGTTTCTATGTTAATTTTTTGCTTTCACATTCAAAGAGAGAAAATGAGAAACTTAAAGAAATGGTCAAGGCTTTTATGTACCTGGATAGTCTGCGCACCATAATCTGGACATTGTGAGAACTCCTCTTTGGTTGTGGAGGATGACACCTGAAAGAGACAGACACTAAAACATGAAAAACGTTAGCTGATAAGAGGGTGGATTGCCAAGCAAAAGCTTGGTCCTAGAAGCACTAAGGCTTCTTAGAGGATGACAATCCACTATTTAAAATAGAATATGACAGAGACAGAAAAGAGAAATAATAAAAGATTGAAAAAAAGAACTGAAAGCAAATGTGTACCTGATAAGCTGCAATCTACTTAGCACAGTCACCGACATCGGTGATATTGTCAGCGTCGGTCAGGAAGGTCGCCGACGATGGTTAGACTGTCGATGTCGGTAGGGGTAATGGATGAGGCCGGTTGGGGTAATGGCCAGGGATGGGTTATAGGTCTAGTTTTTGGTCTGTAAGATGGACTGTGGTCTCATCAGGGGGTCTGAGGGTCTATGAGGGATTTAGAGGGACTGCTTGGGGTCTAAGGGACTAAGAATGTTGTCAAGAAAAGGGGTAAGGGGCAGGAAAAAGGCCTTTTAGCCTTTCCATAAAGCAATTTAGTCAGGTTGATTAGATTGGTCTTAAGATAGTCTGTAGGTCTCTGATAGCTTGTGCTGAGTTGATTGGATAGAGGGTGTTGTCTAAAGAGAGACTAAAGGAGTGTCAGAGGTAAAGAAAAGGGAATAAAGGGTGAGAAAAGGCTTTTCGGCCTCTCCGAGAAGAACAGGGAAGGTTGGGTCAAGGATGCTTGGAATAGACGGTAGACAAAATGCTAATATATTTGAAATGACACTAAAATAAAAATAGTACAAATACTTAGCTGTGACACGAGTTGGCAAAGGTGTAGAAGCTGTGTTTTGGTTGTCACTGGTGATGGAGATATCGTGCAATCCCTGTGCAGAATGTATGATGCAAGACCTCAGTGCCTATAAAATGCTGTCAAGAATGCTGATCCCTGCAAGAACACCAAGAAGCCAGAACACTAGAAAGCAAAAACATGAGAGCTTTGTTTCACTAGAAGAAGATTTGAGATTCGTGATTAGCTTCAGAGATTAACCGATTTTGTGATTAGGATCCGTCAAAGGGTTAGAAAATTGGTTTAAGTAAAATCGACGTCGGTGATCCTGCCGGCGTCGTCCGACATTTGACCGACGTCGGCGGGTGGAGAACGGGTAAAAGAGCCACCAAGCCCGTTCTCCATCTGCCAAATGCACTATCCGTTGGAGAATGTTAAAGGTTGGGCTAAATACGCACGAGAGTTGGTTAGGCGGTTAGAGAGAAGTAAGAATAGGTCTTGGGTGAGTCATAGGGTGGGAAATAGTCCAAGGCGAGGTGTCAAACGAGGTGTTATAGGTGATGTGTCAAAGGGGAGGATATTAGTAATAAATTATTATTTTTAAATTAGTAAGTGCATGTTTTAGGAATGGGTTAGGAATGGACCAAGGGAGAGGATGACCAAGGGTTAGAACTATTTCGGTGTCTACAGCAAGAACACTTGGAAATGCATTTTTTCCCAGACTACAGGTGCGATGGATTTGAGCTCACCTGGGGATCCTAGATCATGAAGATTAATGGTTGCCTAGAGTGGTGTAAAGAGAGACCCAAACTAGTAATCTCTTTTGATATGATTTCTAAAGATGTGAAATATTACTCCAAGCATTCACTGTATTGCAAGTTTCTAGGGTTGAGAGTCTGCCTTCAATTTCTAAAGAGTTGGGCTCAGAGAGTGTGGGAACCAGAGGGTGAAATGAAGGTCACGTTGCTGGCAAACGATTATTTCATGGTGACATTTCTGTGCTTGGCTTATCGAAATAGGGTTTTTGATGGGGGGCCCTATTTTTACAATCAAGTTAGACTTTTCATCAAGCCTTGGCATGCACAATTTAATCCTTCTGAGGAACTACCAAATCAGGTTCCAGTGTGGGTTTGGTTACCCAAATTTCCTATAGAATGTTGTTGAGACAATGTTCTTCAAATGTTAGCTTCAACACTCGAAAGGCTGGTGGGGTCTTCAACACAAACCTTAGGTAAGAAAGTTATGACTTTTGCTTGAATTTGCATGGAAATTGATTTGAGTAAATCACTGCTAGATGCAGTGGAGATGAGTGTGGGATCATATTCCTGGGTGGAACAACTGGACTATGAGACCCTTCCTTTCAGGTGTCACCTATGTCATGAATATGGCCACCTAGTGCGAAGATGCCAAAAGGCCAAGCCAGTTGAACAACAACCTCTATCGCCTCATAGTATCACTCCTGGCGCTGATAAAGGGAAGAAGTCTGGTGTTGGTACGGGTAAGGATGCTAAAGGTTTTGTTCAGGTGAAAGCTCAAAACTAAAAAAGAGGTTAGAAGAGAATCCTTATGGAGTGACAGGATGAAGATAATTTTAATAGGTTTAAGGTCTTAGATGAATTAGGCTAGCAAGAAGTTATCATGAGATTAATGAGTGTGGAGCAGCTTGTGGGGGGATCTGGACCAGAGATTAACAAATCCAATCCTCATTCTTCTCTTTAAGAGGAGTCGGCCTTACCCATGGTCACGAATGGGCAGATAGGAGAACAGATGGTTTTGGAGACAAATGGGGATTCAGAACAAAGCATAGAAGACATGGATCTTTCAGCAAGGACTACAGTTATAGAAATGGATAAGTGAGGTAAATCTTCTCCTCATTTGGGCATTCTTCAAAAGGAAGGGAAGAAGGGGGTTTCAGAGAAAAGTTTTAAATTGGGGCAAAAGAAAATGGAGAAAATTAAGATGATTGGGGAGACTTTGGTAGAGTCAGGGTCTGTTAAGACCTTAGATTCCCACTTTTTGACTCCTTTTAAATGATCATTATTTCCTAGAATGTAAGGGGCCTAAACAATGGCCCTAGACAAAAAATTGTTCAAAAACTAGTTAGAAGGCATTCTCCTAATGTTTTCTTCCTTCAGGAGACTAAGGTTTCTATAGAAGATATGAGGAATATGGCACCTAAGTTATGGAGGCATGGTCTATGTCAGTGCATTGGAGCTCAGGGATCTTTGGGGGGTGTGGCATGTTTCTGAAACTCGTGAAAGATCTAACCTATGTCTTGAATTTCCTTTAATTCCTCTTTATCCATGGTTGCTTCGTGTATTAAATCGAGTGAATCTATCTTTTTTTTTAATGTCTACGCTCTTACAAATTTCCAAGGTAAAATTCTTGTATGGAATAATATTCACTTAGTTTGTAGATTATTTCCTTACCTACCTTGGATTATTGTTGGAGACTTCAATGCTATTCTTGATTTAACAGAGAAATTAGGAGGTAATTCAAGGCTAGAGCCATCTTCTATATTGCTTTAGGATAATATATCGGCACTCAATCTTGTGGATATCAAGCCCAGCAATAGATGTTTTACTTGGAACAATAGAAGGGTGGGTGACAGGTGCATTGTTGAGCGAATAGATCAATTCATGACCTCCTATTATTGGGTGGGTGGAATGTGGCTGTCTAGCATGGAAATACTCGATTGGAGAGGTTCAGATCATTAGCCCATAAAGCTTGTCATTTCTTCAGCCTGCATGCCTCAGAAGCCGCCGTTCAAGTTTCAACTCATATGGTTCAGGGACCCGGACCTATTTGGATGAGTTGCTGAATGGTTGAGGGTAGGCAGGCCTACTGTTGGTACAACAATGTATATTTTTGCTAAGCTACTCCAATTTATTAAGTACCAGCTCAAACAGTGGAATTGACAAAGTTTCAAGAACATCTTCCAGGAGAAAAATGAGGCTCAAATGGAATTGAATGAAATTACCAGATTCATTAGGGAGGAGGGGATGTCTGAGTTCATGTTGAGGGAGGAAGCCAGGGATGTTAAAACATTGGAGGAATGGGAGCTAAGAGAAGAAATATTTTGGAAACAAAAATATTGGATTGAATGGCTTCAAGAGGGGGATAAGAACACTGCCTTCTTCTTCAATTCGGTGAGAGCTAGATAGCATGGTAATGTGATAGCTTCTTTGGTGATGGATAGGGGGAGATTGTCTCTTCTACACAGGGTATCTATGATGAAATAGTGCAGTATTTTGCTTCCTTGTTTAAGGAGGAAGCGTAGGGGGACTCGGCTGAAGAGGACCAGGTCCTCTCTTGTGTTCCTTCCTTAGTTTCTTAGGAAATGAAAGCGCATCTTATGAGGACTATTTCCTTGGAGGAGTTAGAGAGGATTATTTTCATGATGCAGAAAGGAAAGGTGCCTAGCCCAGATGGCTTCTTGATTGAGTTCTTTCAAAAATTTTGAGAAATTATTAAATTAGACCTATTGGCAGTTGTTCAAGAATCCCAAAAAAACAAGCAAATGCTTTGGGCCCTTAACTCTATCTTCCTGGCTCTCATTTCCAAGGGGGAGGGGGTTGATCGATTGAGTCAATTTCACCCCATTTCCCTTTGTAATGTAACTTATAAAATTATATCCAAGTTGATTGCTGAAAGGTTAAAAAAGTGGCTTCCAACACTTATTTATGAGGAGCAAGGTGACTTTGTGGAGGGCTGATAGATTCTGGATGGGGTGGTGGTGGCTACAGAGACTATCCATTCCATGATTAAGTCCAAGGATAAGGCCATGTTTATCAAACTGGATATGTCCAAGGCCTATGATAGAGTTCGTTGATCCTTCCTCCAGAAGGTTTTAGGTGCCTTTGGCTTTGAGGAGGATTGGATCCGATGGGTTATGAGTTGTGTGAACTTGACTTCTTTTTTAGTTCTGATTAATGGCGAGCACTCTAATCTTTTTGGGGCTTCTTGAGGTCTGTGGTAAGGCGACCCTCTCTCTCCCTTATTTCTTCTGTTGTCGGAAGGCTTGGGTTGGCTGATCAAAAGGAATGTTGATGGTGGCGTTATTTAGGGTTGGCAATGGGAAGGGGGCCTTCCTGTACAGTCTCACCTTTAGTTTGTAGATGACATGGCTTTGATGGGCATGGCTACTATTAAGGAGGCATCTAATATATGCAAAGGCTTGGATGCTTACCTTGCTACCTCAGAACATGTAATTAATGAGGGTAAGTCTTCAATTTTTTCTTTAACACTCCACCCTCCATACAACGAAGAGTGGCTCATATTCTCAGGTTTTAAATTGGGAGTCTTCCATTGCTATATCTAGGGATTACTGTCTCTGCTGGCCGACAGTCTAAGGAGTCATGGTAGGCAATTTTGGACAAGTTCTGAGTCAAAGTGAATCATTGGCCCCATTGTTGGCTATCCTTTGCTGGTCGGGTCCAGTTGATTCAATCAGTGGTGCAGGCTCTTCCTCTCTATAGGTGTATGATCCAGGTGGCACCGATGAGCTTTGTTAGTGATCTTGATTCCTTAATAAGATAGTTTTTATGGGCCAGTAATTTATCATCAACCAAGTGGAGCCTTATTAAGTGAGAGGCTGTCTGTAGCCCAAAAAAAATTGGTGGTCTTAGATTAAGGCAAATCATGATATCTGGTACTGCTTTGGCAGCCAAATTGTACTAGCGATGGTGTGTGGAACAGGACTGAGTGTGGGCCAAAATCTTATCCCATAAGTATTTTTTTGGGATCCCCCAAAAGGATATCCCATGGTATAACTCGACAGGGAAAGGTTCAGTGATTTGGACTACTCTCAAGAAAGGGGCAACACTGATTAAGAGGGGCCTATTTTGGATTTGCAAGAGTGGGGTAGAGGCATAGTTTTAGCATGACTCTTGAGATGGCTACCCTCCCATAGTTGTCCAATATCCTCACTTGAGTATTTTGTCCCAGAGGTTTTGCGAAGTTGGGTGGACTAGGGTGTCTGGCTATAAGTCCCTTTCCCTTCAGGGGCAGGTGGCAGATGGGAGATGGAAGACCTTAGAGGAGTGGCCGATTTTTGGTTTGGAGGTAGAATGTGCAGAGTTGTACTTATGGATAGTGACGCACTAGCTTGGTCCCCTAATCCTAAGGGTAAGTATGCTGTGTCTTATGGTTATCAAGAGTTGATTTCTCAGCAATATGGGGGGGAAGTTCATTGGTGAAAAAGAGTCTAGAATAGATTCTCTTGGCCAAAGTGTAATTGATTTATTTGGACTTTAGTTTGGAGTAGATGTTTGACTTGAGAGAATATTCAGAAGAGGGGCTTTGCTAGCCCTTCGAGGTGTGTTCTTTGCAGTAGTGAAGAGGAAGATTCTTTGCACCTATTCTTCCATTGTCCCTTCACTTTGAAATTATGGCATTTTTGGTGGGACGTGTGGAGGTGCCAGTGTATTCATGCTTTTTCCCTGGAAAATTTTTGGTTGAGACTGGGGTGACCTCCCTCATCGACTCCTTTCTTACAGGATCCGTGGTTTGCTAGACCTATTTTTTTGCTTTGGCAAGTCTGGCTGGAGAGGAACTGCAAAATTTTTTGGGATGAAAAATTGGGGATTTAGCAAGTTTGGATCAGAATTAAAGGAATGATCCAAGAGTCTATTGAAGCTAAGAGCGAGGTTACTTTCCCACTGGAGAAAGGTGATGCTGAGATGTGGATAGGTTCGGCATATGGGGGATATCTCCAGTCTCAGCATGCATTAGAAGAGGTATGCGAGGGAAATAAAAAGTTCAATGGTTGGGGAAATGGCTGCCCCCACCTGCTAGTTTTTTGAAAATTAATATGGATGGGTCTTCCAGGGGTAATCCAGGGTCGGCTAGGATTGGTGGGATTGGTCGGGATTCTTCTAGATCAGTGTTTTTATTTTCTCAGCTAATAAGGGAGTTTAGAATTTTAATAGGATGGAAGGCTTGGCTATCCTATATGCTTTGAAGTGAGCTTATGCTTTAGGGTGGAGGAGGTTGATTTGTGAAGCTAACTCTCAAGTCCTGATTAATTTGCTCCTTGAGAGGAAAATTTTAGATGTGAGCTGGCAATTGGCTACGATAGTGCAGCAGATATTACATGTTAGTTCCTTAATGGATTCAGTATCTTATGCCCATATACCAAGGGAATGGAATAGGGCAACCGATTGCCTGGCAAAATGGGCATTAGAAGGTAGAGATGGTCATAAGGTTGATGATTGGGAGCAACTGCCTTGTGAATTATGTCAGGAACTGGAACATATTCTTGTTGAAGATTTTAGTGGTGTTGAGGTGTGATGCTACTGTTTATGTTGTTTCATCGGTCCTTGGTATGCGCTCGCTATGATTGTTTTCAGTTGTTTTAAGTATTAATAAAGTTTTTACCCCTTTTTAATAAAAAAATGTACATTGCTTAATTTAAAATATATATATATATATATATATATATATATATATATATATATATATATATATATATATATATATATATATATATATATATATATATATATAAAACAAACCTTACGTGAGAGTCAGCACAACTATATTTTAAATATTAGTCAAGGTTCTTTTATATTTATAAACGAAATGACGATTTCATTATTTCATGATCGCATTCACATTTACTGAGTCATAGCATTCTTACACTCCAAATCGAAACAACAAATTATTTTTTAGGGTTTTATCATTTGTGAAGGGTTTTGAAAATTTTTGCTTGCAATTCATAAATATCCTTGCCACTCCAATTATAATATAATCTTCTGATCCTACATTGGAAGAGCACAAACTATGGAAGCACAAGCAGGGCCTTCGCAAACACAAACTTCCTCCTCCCGAAATAGAACTCTATGGGTTGGGAATTTTTAGATTTCCATCGATGAAGAATTTTTGGGTTGTTATTATGCGCTTAACAAAAATATTGTCTCTATTAAGATCATTAGAAATAAAATGACTGAAAAATCCAAGGGTTATGGATTTCTCAAGTTTGTCAACCACGAAGCAGCTGAGAAGGTTTTACAAACTTACAAAGTTGTCAGTGAGCTCCCTCGCAGGCAAAGATTTTTGACCTCAATTGGTCTTTTTCAGGCGAGATGGGACCTACTAATGATATATTTGTAGGTGATTTGGCGCACGAGGTCGATCAAGACATTTTGAAAGACATTTTCTGAGTAATACAAATCCGTGAGAGGTGCAGAAGAAGTATTTGATAGGATTACAGGTTTTTCAAGAAGGTATGGTTTTGTGAGATTCAGAGAAGAGCTTGATCAAATTCAGGCCATGGAAGAAATGAATGGTTTTGTTTGTTTGGGTAAACCTATGAGCATCGGTAAAGCCACACCAAAGAAGATTAGAATTGCTGCATTGGCTTGGCATGATCATTTAATTCATGTGGATGAATAAATTCAAAGATATTTTCGGATTTGTTTTTTAATTTTTTAATTATATTTATTTATCAATAATATTTGAGATCGTAATATGTAATCCATTATTAAGATGTGAAATATTATGATTGCCATGTTGGAATCTAAAATGTTCATAGATAAATATAAAGTTTAATTTTTTTTTAAACAAAATTTTTAATTTTTAATTTTAAGATTTTCTTATTAGAGTATTTTTCATCAATATCTGATGGAATGTGAATTTCGTAACATTGTAGTTTGGTTTTGGTCCACTTATTTGATAGTATCAAAAATTAGAATGCATGCTTTTATTCATATATTATGATTTTTAAATAAAATTTAATTATTAATAATTATTTTTTTTTCTTTTATTGAGTTTTACTGGGTATGAGTTTTTTTTTTCAACTTTTTCCTCCCAAGCCACTCTATTCCACTTTATTGGTACCATGTATTCAATTTAGGTTTTGGGCAATGATACCAAAATTAGCCTTATTGCTTTCTTTTGGGAGGGTTTTAAGCCGGCGTTCATGTTATTTTGAATAATGAGGTTGGGGATTAATGATTTTTGGGGGTTGAATTTGAATTTAAATCTCACAAACATATAAATGGTGTGTTTTATGTTAAAAAGTTTAAAATCTCTATTCAATAAAATTTATAATAAATTAAAAATTTAAAAATATTTATTTTTATATTAATATTAAAAATTTATTTATAAGTTAATTGATTTCATTTAAAAGCTTAAAAAATAAATAATATGTTTTATGTCATTTTTTTAAAAACCTTTATTCAATATTTAATTAAAATTAGTCTTAACTCAAATTTTAATGATAAAAATATAATATATGAAAATATTATAAATTTATAATAACTGATCTGAGTTAAAGTTTCCCTAATAAATAAACAATATGTGAAACTTTAATATAATTAAAATGAATTATTATTAATTTTAATTTTACACACACACACACACACACACACACACTTTTAGATAAAATTCGTAAAACATAATGCTCCTATATCAAGAGCTATCTATTGATGCATCCACATGTCATTGGTCAGTAGTAAGTTTTTAATAGGGTTACCTTAAAATAGTTTATAGAGTCGTATATGGTCAATATTAATTTTCTAATGAAATTACCTTAGAAAAATTGTAGAGGCCTGTAGTTATACATACATACATACATACATACATACATACATACATACATACATACATACATACACTTACTTTTAGATAAAATTCATAAAACATAATGCTCCTATATCAAGAGCTATCTATTGATGCATCCACATGTCATTGGTTAGTAGTAAGTTTTTAATAGGGTTACCTTAAAATAGTTTATAGAGTTGTATACGGTCAATATTAATTTTCTAAGGAAATTACCTTAGAAAAATTGTAGAGGCCTGTAGTTTATTAAGTTTTTAATGGAGTTACATTAAAACAGTCCATATAAGGCTCTGTTTTATTATAAATATTTTTAATTGTAATTTTTTTTCCTTTTTAACACTTGAATCATGTTAATAAGCAAAAGAAAACATAATTTAAGAGAAGTTTTAATGGTTAATATCTGATTTTTAGGAAGATCGTGAGCTATTCATAAAGTTACTTTATGAATCATGATAACGAATTGTTGTAAGTAATCACAATGACTTGTAAAACAACCTTCAAAATTGTAGGTTTTTCCCAATATCTCACAAAGTATTGATAATCAAGAGAAGACTAATAAAACAAGTATATATAGAATTCTTGAGCATTCTTAACTTCTTCTTGTTTTCATTTAGAATTAGATGTTTTAGTGGTATATTAAAAATTATATTTTTTATGTAATTTTATCATATCATCTTCATTTAATATGTTTAATTGAAGATAAAAATATATATTTAAATTGATTTATTTTAAAAAAATTGAATCTAAAAATATAAATAAATGATGTAAATTTTATATATTTTGCTATAATTAATTATTAAAAATTATTATTGGGTTTTATTCCCTTTTATTAATATATATTTATATTAATTTATTAAAAAAACAATAAATAATTATATACACTTATATAATGATTATTTAAATATATTTTCATAAAAACAATAATGGATTAGATTGAATTATTAGATCTTTTTCCATATTGTCATTGAATATATTTTTTTAATTAATTAAGATAACCACCCAAAACAAAAAACACATATAATGATTCGTGGATACTTTTCTATAAAAATAATTCAATTTCTATTTCTATTAGTTGTCATTAACCTGCAACAATAAATTCACATACACAACTGAAATCTACTTAATACTACATTTGATGAAACTTGGACATTATAATTATACCTAAATTTATGAGGGTCCATAAAACTAATGTTGTAATTAGCAGGGAAAAAATTTTAAACAAACCTAAGTAAAAGTAGACAATAATATTTTAAATATTTCTCAACGTTATTATATATTTATAAATTCCAATTTCATTATTTCATCATTCCATTCACATCTATATGGTCATAACATTCTCAAATTCCAAATCTAAGAAACAAAGTTATTTTTTAAGGTTTTATCATCTGTGAAGGGTTTTGACTGGTCTTCATCAAATTTAAGGTTTTATCATCTGTGAAGAGTTTTGACTGATCTTCATCAAATTTATTAGTTTTCATGTAGGTAGATTTTGCTAGTTAAAAATATATTGAAGAAAATAATTCTAACTTTATTTTGATAGTTAAAAAATGAAGGTTATTTAAATTTGTTTTAAATAAATAAAAATATATTTAAATAGTATATAAAACATTCAAATTTTTAAATTTAAAATTTCATACTAAATTTTATAATTATTAAAATAAAATATATTTTTCAATATTTTCATTAATTAAATGAAAATAAATTAATTAAAAAATAAAAATTTATAATAAAAAATAATAATAGTCATCCAACCACAAACACCCTTAAATAATGTTAACATAATATAATTTGTAACCCTACTAACAATAATTATATAATTCTAATTAAGAGTAAGCTTTAAATTAATTAAAGGTGGTGCTTCACCTCATGACTTTCAAACATATTGAGTTTTGAATAGTATCACACTTGTATATATTTTGAATATTAGGGAAGGTGCCCTACTACTTGTGTATTTTAATTTGGTAGGGATGAAGAGTTTTATAAATATTTTAGTAGTACATTAAAAATTATATTTTTTATATAATAAATGATTTTATCATATTATTATTTTTATTCAACATGTTTAATTGAGAAGAAAAATATATTTTAAATTGATTTATTATAAAATAAGTTAAATTTAAATATATAAATAAATTAATTGTTGTGAATCTTTTATATATTTTATTATGATTGAATCTTAAAAATTATTACTAAATATAATTTGTATTACAATATAATACTTCTACAATATTTTTATTTGTTTTTTAAATTAATATTTTTATATTATAAATGATAAATCGGATTTAATTATTATTTTTTTTCTTTTTATTAATATATTCAAATTAATTAATAAGAGAACAATAAACAATTATATACACTTGTATAATAATTAAGTGAATATTTTTATAAAAAAATAATGATAGATTAAGTTAATCATCAAGTCATCCTCCATATTATCATTTAATATAATTTTTAAATTAATTGGGAAAGCAACCCAAATAATTAACATAAATAATAGTTTTATAAATACTTTTCCATATAAATAATTCAGATTCAATTTCTATCAGCTGTCATTAACATGTAACAATAGATTCACATAAACACCTAAAATCTACTTAATAATAGATTAGATGAAACTCGAACAATATAATTATATGGTAATTTATGAGGGTCCATAAAACTAATGTTGTAATCAGTAGGGCCCATCCATAATTTAAAAAAACTAATGTTGTAAATAGTAGGGGAAAACCGATGACAATTAAACAAACCCTAAGTGAGAGTCGACACAACAATATTTTAAATATTAGTCAAGGTTCTTAAATATTTATAAATGAAATAACTATTTCATTATTTCATCATCGCATTCACATTTACTGAGTCATAGCATTCTGAGACTCCAAATCAAAGCAACAAATTATTTTTTTAGGGTTTTATCATCTGTGAAGGGTTTTGAAAATTTTTGCTTGCAATTTTCATGAATATCCTCGCCACTCTAGTTATAGTATAATCTTATGATCCTACATTGGCAGCGCACAAACTATGGAAGCATAAGCCGCAAACACAAACTTCCTCCTCCCAAAATAGAACTCTATGGGATGGAAATTTTCAGATTTCCATCGATGAAAAAATTCTGGGTTGTTATTATGCGCTTAACAAATGGATCTAGGTTAAGTACATTCATATTAGAAACCTTAAAATCTATTTTCATTGTGAAGGTGTATTTATATCATTAGATAGAGACCCTATTTTCAATTCTTACAATCATTAGTTTCCCTTATGGGAAAAAAGTCTATGTAATTATATCCAGAATGGTAAGGATTAAAAAACTCTTGTATAGGGTTATGTAATTAATCTCGTGCTCTAACAAATGAACCCTTATTGTATGATTCAAGGCTGATATTTAAGAGGTAGTTTTTTACTTCATATCTAATGTGTGCATCTATCCCTATGTCTGCCTGACCATGTTCTTAAACCCATTTCAGTCATATCAAAAAAAAATATTAGAATTAATTTGCTTGGAACAAGATATGAGAAAAAAATGGGGAGAACTATGGTATAGCCTACTTGTTTGTCCTAGGAACTCCATGACATTTGATTATCCTATGACAAATGTTTATAAATTTGTACATAACATAGATGACCATTGTAATGGTTGGGTAGGCTTGCATGGGATCAAAGTTTGAGTTAAGGGCACAATCAACATTCTTTTTTTTTTTTTTTAAATAATTTTTTTGCACATTACCCTACAATACGGGTGCATATTGAAGATCATTGGCAAAATGAAACAATGTTTAGATAATTATATAACTATAATTAAATTATACTTTAAATTAATTAAACATACTCAATATTATTTTACAATTAAGTATAAATTCAAAATCATTGGTTGTAAAAAAAAAATATGTTTGGGGTTTTAGAGGATATGGTGTTTGATGCCAACTAACATGAAATTAAATCAATCCCTATCTTTTACGTAGTGGTAAAGTATAAAATTTAACACACTAATGCTACTTATTACCTATAACTACTCTAAGAACCCATTATATAATATTTCAAGGAAATAATAATCTATCTCTCATGTGTAGGGTGAATGTTTATATAGATAAATCACCCACCTACTTGTAATATTTCATTAAAACTACCTCAACTACCCATTCCATAATCATTAAATTCATAACTTAGTCTAAAGCATAATGAAATTTGAATCCACCTAATGTTACCTAAACACATGTGCACATATTATCCCATTAACACATCAATGGTCTCTATGTGGCACACTAACTTAGGTAGATGGTCCATATCACAAAATGGAACCAATATACTACACTCATACATAAAGGTGCCATCATAATAGACAAAGTAAATTAATATCATAAGGGCTAGATTATGGTGATAACATCTTACCACCTAAATATTTTTATCGTCCTCAAAATTCTTAGATATTTCTATCATTATATCACACACATAAATATGTGAAAATCTAGCTCACCACATCATCATTTTAATTCATAACTCAACCTCATAATATTATGTACTGTGATTTTAAAATAAAAAGGAAATAATACATAATAGATAATATTGATGGTGGAACCTACACACTTAGATAAGTGGATTACATATACAAACACTAGAAATAATGGATGAAAAGATTCTCAAAATGATGTGATAAATATCACATACAATTGTATTGATATGAGAAAATAATTACATAGATAAGGGTAACCCTTATTTATGTTTTGTTTAGGAACACAATATATTCATATGGACTCACCTAGCTCTATCTTCAATTATCAATACATGCTAACACAAAAGTATTTGTGTTGATAGAGACATCTGCAAATCACTACACTACCCAACTAAGAATCCTTAATGTTGTAATCACACAAAACATGTATTCCATCGCTTCACCTATCATACAATGTTTTTTCTACCTATTCACACTAGTTGTTATTCACTCTTTTTAGAAAATACAACATATTTAATCATGTGATACCTTCATTTATGCCAATTAATCAAATTGTATGATTTTAAAAACATGTGACTCATCACTTAAATTCAAACATTAATATGTTGAACACCAACCAACCTAGAACATCTCATTGACATACTTAGTATCTATCAAATATCATCAATCTATAGGACATGTGAATTTATCAACTAACCATCATATCTGAAATAAGTAGTAGCTCAAAATATGTTGTCCAACCTGTGAGGGTCTATATGGTACTCAAAACATCTCATCGACATGCATGGGTGTTAATAAACTACACCCTCTGACTATATGGAAATAAATCACTATGTACATAACTATTCAAACATGTGACCACCTATACATGAACTTGACACATGTGTGGGTGTCCCTTCTATCCTAACCATTATCCACATCCCTATCAATATGGAGTGACTCTCTTTATGCTATAACCAAATAATAGTGTTTTTTCACTAACATATCATTGTCATGCCATGTGTTTCTACATTATCTAACCATACTGCATTTTTTTAGTGAGATACAAATTGGAGAGTGATAAAAAATGTGCAATTATTTTTATAAAATACAAGCTATATTGTTAATATAACACTATTTATAATAAGTAACTTGAATGAACATATCATCATCCCATGCAAAACGCCAAACAATCATGCGTGATCACATATGAACACTATAATGTTTCATAATCAATCTATATTAGGAAATATGAAAAACATGAAACAATAATATGCATGGGTTTAATATATAATATGATAAAGTACATTTTTAATCATGTATCAACCATACATTCAAACTCATCATCATCAAATAAAATATCATACATGAAAGAATAAAATCAACAATACCACCATTACAAATAATTTGTAACTATCATCACAAAAACTCTAAGTTGAATAATAGTTAACCAATCCACTCTTGCTACCTAGCACTTCACCATAAATAATAAAATGTACTTATCTACATTCACTTATGTGAGGAATACCAATCCCTAACATAAAAATATCCATGCTCAATGTAATAATAAAAAGAATGATGATATCATCATCATCATCATCATAGAGACCTATAGTATGTGAGATGTGTGTTATCTAATCCCACGTCATTATTTCCATTAACCACCCCATCATGGAAGAAATATCAAGAAATTCCCCTTAAAAATGATAAAGGTTACAAGGTAAAATGCAAAAATACTTAACAAATATAACACACTTATATTCCCAATGACAATGTAAACACATGCATGTGTGTGCATGCACGTGTGCGCACGCACGTGCACACACACACACACACATGAAAACATGAATCATATAATATACACATATTAGTCACATTAACACATGCCCTTACTGCCAATCATGAAAAAAAGTAAATGAAACATTAGATATCATTCATAAACAACAAAAAAAAAAAATCAAAATAATAAAATCAATCAAATTTAAAGAGTAAAACTTAAATCTCAAAGTTGCACATCCATATATAAAACATACAACATCTAGATATATGTTAGATACATGTTATGTTTGTTTAAAATGTGGAAACACAAACTTTAGATTGTAAACACCTAAATAATAAATGTATCAGATTTAAAATAAACCCATCAGATTTTGAGAGATCATCAAATCATTCTCTATCAAAAAACTTAGAAAGGGTAAAAATTACATGTAAAAATATGATAGGATGGTTGCATGAAGATAGACACATACAATGAAATGAAACATATAAAATATATTTTAGTGATCAAGAATTCCATTGTGTCTCTATTTTTCCACTATATAAATTGGATCAAAAAAGATCACATCATAATAACATATGATTATCACACCAAAGCATATAAATATAAAAATATGAAACATATATTAAGCACATTTGAGTGACTAGAAAAGGACATTACAAGTTCAAAAAAACATCAATGAATTATAAATGGTGGTTGAATCAAAATGTGCAAATAGAGATAGATACAACATATATAAAATAAATTTGATCAACCTATAAATCCCATTAATATTATCTCCATCATGAGAACTGTTATAGTAGATTATTACTCATGCTTGTTAGGTTGTAGTGAGGTTATTTGTATTTACCTAGTTTTATCTTATGTGTGGATTTATCCCACATTGCTTAGACTAACTTGCATCTTGTTTTTGTTTGCCTACTTAATCAAGGGTTCTCAATTGTATTATAAATCCTTTTCATATGCTTATTTGTGAATAACAATTAGTTTTATTCATAGTTAGTTTATCGTTTGTGTATTTAAGTGGAATTGTTTTTCTATTAAAGTGAAAATAGGGGTTATCGAAGGATTGTTCGAGTATTTTTAATTTTTCGTGGTTTAATTATAGTTCCAATGAGTGGATAAAAGGCTATCTTCTTCTCTAATTTGGTCACTAAAATTATCTTATAGTATAATTTTTAATGTTTTGCCCCATTTACAAGAATTTGTAAAGTATGTATCTTTTGAACTGTCACTTGGGTTTGAGTTCATTTTTTTATTGAAAATGTATGGTTTTCAATTCTATAATCATTAGTCTCATCACTTTGTAAACATGGACTACTTTTATAAAGTTCCTTATTTAGGGGGGTTACCTATGCTATGGGCCCTACTACTTTTTGCATTGTACTTCATGCATCCACTATCTTGGATGCATTTTTGACTGAGCTCGATGTCCTTTTACATGTAATTTTTAAGTTATTGTTTTTGAATACTAATTATTTTTTAGTGTGTTTTTGCATACATAATGGCTATTTTCACCATTTTCCACACTCCTTCATCAACCCCCAACATGCTAGTTTGTGCATTGGCACTTTGACAAAATGGTAGTTTATGTCATGTCTTCTCAAGGCCCCTTTATTAGAACCTTGACTTATTCTATGGAGATACTTTTTTTTTTATCCCTTATTTTTTAGAGGAGCTCTCATGATTCTTGATGGAGTTTTTGATAGGTTGATATTCTTGACAGTCTCTTTGTTTGGAGCTATTATGGTGAATCCTAGTGTCTTCCTTATTTTCATTTGGTGTTTTTTGTGTATGGGTTATATTATACTCACACTAATTTATAAAGTGCCATGGGGGGGGTTTCTAATTCAACCTTGTCTATCTTCATGAATTTTTGTTCTCTATTCTAATCATGTTTTCACTTCTTCAGTTGCTTATGTCTTCCATCACCACCATGGACCATCATCTTTGAGATACCTTTTTTCATCACTCAACCTAGTCAATAGTATGGGGCGTCTACAGTATACTTCTTAGGTATTAATCATTCCTTACACATGTATTATTATTTTATAATTTCATCACCATTGACACTCTTCTTGATTGAATCTATTTTGGTGAATCACAATGTTAGTTGTTTTTGTGATTGAGTAGTGGATTCAAACTAGTCATGTAGATTGAGTTCCTTTATGACTTCTGAGTACTTATAATGTAGACTACTTCAACATCATCTTTGGGGGGATTTCTAACTCTTTCTTTTTATTTTCTCCCTTTTGGGGATGGGGGATTCTTATAGGTTTTCTTTTTTTCTCCACTTTATGAGAGTTATATGTATATTTTGCATTTTTTAAATATTTTTTGGATTCATCCTTTGTACATGGGTATATTAATCAGACACTTTATTTTATGGAACCCATACGAGTATTTTTTACTTGAATTCATAACCTTCTTAGTGATTCCTATAATGACACCAATATGGCAGCCCCACCAATCTTTGTGTTTACTTCTCACCATCTTGTTGGAAGGTGTTCAAGCAATGCTTACTCAAGTTAATCATTATATCTAGTATTCTGAATCATAGTGTTAATGTTTAGTGATCCTCATATTCAACACAATTCCTACTTTGATGTGGTGGTTACAGGGACTTAACATCCATGTAATCTAGCAAGATGGATTCATCCATAGGGACACATGACTTCACATTACATTCTTTGTTGTTATCCTATAAATTCACTTGAGGGGGAACATTAGAGTAATATTATTGCTCATGCTTACTAGGTTCTAGCTAGGTTATTTGTCTTTTCCTAGTTTTGTCCTGTGTATGGATTTATCCCACATTACTTAGAATAAATTGCATCTTATTTCTCCTTGCCTACTTAAACAAGGGTTTTTCATTGTATTATACATCCTTTTTCATATGATTTTTCATATGATTACTATGAATAACAATTAGTTTTATTTACATTTAGTTTATTTTTTATGTATATGCTGAAACACCCATGGTTGTGGTAATGGTGTCTTAGAGAGATCTTGGTTGAAGAGTGTTTTGAACTCTTTAAAGAACCTATATATACAAAAATATGATTTTATATGATATAATATTCTTGTAAACTTGATAAATACCAATCATATATGTGTCCTTTAGTTACAATGTTCCTATTGTTGAAAGGTTCACAATCATCCTCTCACTATGCCTAACTACTTATCCTATAGTGTGAATTTGATATTATGATGACATCGATCGCCTATATCCTATATTTATATTTTATATAAAACATGATTTTAATTCTGTATAAATATTTACAGATCCTTAACAACTTTTTACCCTATAGGAAACTAATGATAGATTTGGATACTAGCATTGATGTTAGTGTCCTAAATTTGACATTAGTTTCCCTACCTTTCAAATGACCAAATTTATAAATATTGTGTTGGAATATTTTATTTCATCAATCCTCTCACAATATTATTTAAAAATGTGTGGTATAAATACAAATCAAAGGGTCTCTCATTAATATCTATAAAAATAAATCTCAAGTTCATACTACACTACTAAAATCATTTTCACAATTGAATTATAATACCCTCTTCTTCTCTATTTACAAATTAGTTATAAGAATAGTCTTCTTATAGGTTTGAATAATTTAAAAAACATTCCATGAGAATTACTTTTCAATTTAAAATCTAGATCACTACATGCATCTACATATAGCAGATTACACAATTATTCACACACAAACCCACATAAGGTGGAGAACTACGTTAGTCTAATTCCCTCTTTATATTATATGGATATGTATGAAACCAAAATTAAAAAATAATTATTTGATGTATGTTGGACTCCACTTGATCTCATTAACCCCTTTTTCAAAAGGTAACAAGCCCTATCTTGGAGAACCTAGGACTTTGAGCTAAAGATAAATATCCAAAAATTATGTGTGTGATTTAAAATGATAATATACAAGGTAAAATTTAACCCTAATAGGTATATGTGACCATCCTTTAAATGTACTTGTATTATGTGCCTAATAGGAGTGTCAAAATAGGGGTATCAAAGCTACTATCTAGATACCAATGGTAGTGTATAGATTGGTAGAGAGTTAATTTATAGAATATGATGAATTGAGGTGGAACATCAATCTATCTTGTTTTTCACTTGTAACTTTAATATCCACCTACACATTAGTAAATAAGATAAGTGTTATTTGTCCTTTGCATTTCTACTTTTAGAATATTGTTTTGCATTTTACTTTTGTATATTTAACATATTTAAAAATTTAGCATATTTATTAGGATATTATGAATTTAAATTAATTAATTGGCCTAATTTTAGAATATTTTATTTTATATTTATTAGGATATTAATCCTTAAATATTTCCCAATAAAGGTTAAAATTTTGGTGACCCTAACCTTTATGTCTTCTTGTGCAACCATAGCTTCCCTACGGTTTCAACTTCCTAAGCTTTTCTGAATTGCTAAAATCCTAAAATTAGATTTGATTTAATTACAAAGGAAAAAATCATTATTAATATGGATACATATATCACTTATTTCATTACACAATATATGATGTTATCCATTCCTTTTTATCTCTCATACATTGTTATAACAATCAATGACATAATCTAATGGAGTCAACAAATTGGTAAATTCATAAAGAATGCTTTAAAACAAAATCAAAATCTATTTTCTCTTTTAAAATATTGTTTTAGTAATATTAAACCTTTATCCATTTTTAATAGGCACCAATTAGCATGCTCACATCCTCTCCCCATGCATATCTTATTTAAGTGATAGCTACCATCCTATTCCAATTACTCACCCACAACTTATCTTAGATATCAAGACTCACACTATCAATACACAAAAAAGGAAATGGTGCACAACCTATCTAGCCACCTATTCATATACCAAAAAACCTTCCTAATCTTAAACTATTAATTAAATTTAAGGGATATGAATTTGTTAAATAATTAATAAATATGCATGCTAAGATCTCAATCCTTAAGCTTTTTAAATAGTCAAATATCTATAAGGATTTATTATATGAATCCTTATGCAAAACCCAAATATCAAACCACATAGTGATGGATTATTATGTGGATATTATGTAAGATCTAAAAAAAATCTCAATATTATCAAGTTTGATCATAAATATTTAACCTCAAAAGATATCATTGGTCAACATTATGCCTTTATTCATATAAGTCGGTATTAATAATAAAGGAATCAAAAGAGTGCTAATATATAATAGATCAGGTCTAAACATATATAACACCAAATTATTACAAATAATCATCATCAACAATAGTCCTGCATAAAAATAAGACATACATATCAAAAGATTTGATAATTTATGCATTCTACCAACTTAAAATATATTTGGTCAAACCTCTAAAGCAATCACCAAAAATGTCAAAGGAAAGAACTCATAGAGGTAGTTTAAATTAGATTCATGGGTTGAAAATTAGGAAGTGGAATTATTTTATTTTATGTCATATCATATAATATATATAAGGTTTTCTCAATTATTTTTTAATTTTATTGTTGGCTTTTTGTGGGAGTTTTATTCATGTATATTTTAATCAACCATAGATTCCCTAGGGTTTAAACTTCCTAGTATTTTGTGATTTTTGAATTATTAAAATCCTAAAATCATGTTTGATTTAATTATAAATGAATCAATCATGATTAATATGGATACATATATCACTTATTTCATTACACAAAATATGATGGTATTCATTCCTTTTTATCTCTCATACATTGCTACATCAATCAATGTTATAATCCAATGGAGTCCACAAATTGGTAAATTAAGAGAGAATAATTTAAAACAAAATCAAAATATAATTCCTATTTACAAATATTATTTAAATAATTTATTTAACCTTTATCCAAATTGAATATGCACTAATTAGCATGCTCGTAGCCTCACCCCCTGTCGTAGATCCTATTTAAGTGATAGTTACCATCCCATTCCAATTAATCACCCAAAAATTAACTGGGATTTCAAGACCCACACTATCACTACATGAAAATGAAATGGTGCCCAACCTGTCTAGACATCTATTCATATACAAAAAACCCTCCTAAGCCTAAACTATTAATAAAATCTAAGGGATATAAAAATTTTAAACAACTAAGAAATACGTATGTTAAGATCTCAATCCTTGAGATTTTTAAATAGTCAACTATCTATAAGGATTTATTATATCAATCCTTACATGAAACCCAAGTACCAAATGACATAGAGCTAGATTATTATGTGGATATTATGCAAAATCTAAAAAAAATCTCAATATCATCGAGTTCAAGCATAAATATTTGCCCTCAAAAAATATTATAGGTTAAAATTCTACCTTTGTTCATATAAGTCAGTATTCATAATATGGTAATGAAAAGAGTGTTAATTGATAATGGATTAGGTCTAAACATTTGTAGAACTAAATTATTAAAAATAATCAACATTAATAATAGACTTATACAAAAATAAGACATACATATAAAAGGATTTGACAATTCATGCAGTCTACTAACTGACCAAATCAAATTAAGTGTGATATTGGAAACAAAAAATAGTACAAGATACATTCAATATAATGTCACAATCATTGAATTATAATTTAATCTTGGGTATAACTTGGATAAACATTATGGATGATGTTCCATTACTTTGATGTGCTAAAATCATACATTATGGATCATTATGGACAAAGATGCAAATGATGAAACCTTCAAATTATGCAAAATATTGAACTCTGATATGGAATGGGTTCCTAAAATCATACCACCAAAATAATTCATTCTACTCAAGAATATATCAACTTATGATATGGTTGAATGAAGCAATTTAAATCATTTATATCAAGATGTTTATAAAGCACTAACATCTGATATACACATGGATACACACAAGGAAAAAGGAAATGAGCAAAAGGACAAAGAAGAAGAGAAAAACCACTATAAAAGGAACCATTAAAAACTATAGAATAAAAACATCAAAAGTTTGTGATTCCTTTATTAGTCAATTTTTAATAACAAGATGACAAATTTTTAGATTAGTATGACACTAATGATGATAGTTCTCATGATATGATGGACGAAAAGTTGCACAAGATTAGTTTTGATCCAATGGGCATCTCTCACATAATTTATTCACATCCACAAACACTAGTACAAATAAGTTAAATCCATTACCAGAGGATATAAAATAAAAATAGATAAGTTAAATCCATTACCAAAGGATATAAAATAAAAATAGATAAAATCAAGCAAAAGATAATAGATGAACATGTGAAAGCTTTATATAGAATCCATCCCTCTTGGGTAGAATAGTTAATTCAACCTTATAAGGAATAAATTACGATACATAATGTTAATAATTTTTAAGTCTCACATAAATCACCACAACATATTTTATAAATCATAGTACAACAAGATGCTCTGCACATAATAATTTTTACATTACTTGGGCACAAGATGATATCTTTACCTCATAACATGCATAGGCTAGGAAAAGTAGGCTCTATGTATAGAAATATCACCATATTATGATTATCATCTTATCGAAATTTAATATACAAATCATTATGACACACTATATAAACAAATTCATAAGTAAAAAAGGATGTATCAAAATTATGAAAAAATAAAAAGAAAGACATTTGATCTCCAAAAATTAAAAAGTAACTTTAAGTATAATGGGACATACTAAAAATTCCCATAATAAGAAGATCTAACTATTATTTCAAACATCTCAAGATTGATGAAAACAATTGGGACATAGTTTAAAACATTATGAATTTATAATAGATGGGACATGATATACTTGACTTACAACCATTTCCACTCTTTCCATAATATCTTGGGTACAATATATTACCCATGACATGTGGACCAAAATTATTTTCTACCCACATATGAGTAGTGAATCAAATATCACATTTGACCTTTCATTTTGGGAAGCAGTGGTGGATTGATGTAAAGGCAACACTGGATACTATAAATATGCTTCTCATTTTTAAATTTGAACTAAAAGAGATACACATTTTTCATGATGGATACAATGACCTACTAGTGGTAACAACTTCATGTAATAATCTACCAAAAACATTGAAACACATTTTGCGTGATGGATACAATGACCTACTAGTGGTAAAAACTTTATGTAATAAGCTACCAAAAACATTGAAGAAACAAAAATGATTAATCATAAACACTTTTGGAAAAAAAAACACACCAGGTAGTCCTTTACCTCCTAAGTGTGAGGACTTATATGGCTATACATATTGATTCTAAACTATGGATACATTCAAAAAATATAAAAAAATTAAGAAAATACAAAAGCATTCTAATAAATAAGAAAAACAAAATCAGCATACACATGTTTACTAGCTTTTACATATTTGTCATTTACTTTATGTTAGTATATTTTATAGATTTTCCTTTCTATGCACACATATGTTTCATGGTCACTTGAGTTTGATACATGAATACACTAGATACATGATACATGAACATATAGATGTTGGGTATTTTCCTTCACTGATGTGACACACTACATTAGGGTCAACTACTTCATTGATCATGATTAATACATTTTAAATTATTTTATGATATTGTATACATTACCATGGTCAGCTTATATAATAAAACTTAAACATCTACACTCATGCTTACATCTTGCTCATTATGATATATATGTTATGTTAAATGACATCTTGGTAATACATGTATATAGGGACTAGTATGATATGTGTATATTGATTGTTTATATTTCACTTATTCATCTTATCACATGGCTTATTTGAGTGTATGCATCTTTTTATACCTTATTTTGACTATGGAACATTTGAACATTTTCCTTGTTTGTAGGCCACAATGACACTAAGTGTTGTTTATTTGGTTTTCATAAATTTCAACATGTCCTTACCTTGAATGTGTGGCATCTAAACATGCCCTTTATTTTTAGTCTCTTTATACCCCATTTTTATGGAATTGAATGCCATTATGTGCGTGCTTCATTTTTTTGATCATGTGCTTGTTAATACAAGATGTTTTCATGATCCATATCATGCATCTTATGGATTACTATAATTGGACACTATGAGATTTATTAATACATCTACTTAGACATGCTATCATTGTATGTTTTATTATGACATGATTTTTATAAATTTGACAAGGTTATCTTATCCTTTTGAGATAAGGTGACTACTAGGTTACATTCCCCTCACCTTAAAGCGGGGTATATTATTTGGGGCATGTCATAAAGACATGATTCAACACAAATTATGTTAGAAAATTAGGCATAATTTGATATGATTTATATATAAAATAGGGATAAAATATTACATGTTTGGCACCAATTTTCATAGATTTAGGATAAATTTTTTCAGATTTATGATAGATTTTACATATAGTTTACAAAATAGAGGTTACATTTTTACATATATTTCACCATGAGAAACAATACAGGTTCATATGCCATATAAATGGAACAAATCATAAAAAAATATTCATATTATACATCATTTACAAAATATTTGATGAGGAGGAATGAATAGGGTTCATTTGTTTCTCAACACATATTGATGCACCAAATTTTACAAGATGTACCAATTGGTATTTTACTTGTCTATAGCAGTTGGATCCCTTTATAAGTGTGGTCAATATTCATCACCTTTGATGAAATTGACACTACCCTTCTTTAGATTGAGATGGTTATACTACTTAACCTTTTCTATATTGGCTAGATTATGTACACAATTCATTTGGATTATAAGAAAACTTGCTTGTTTTTTAAGATTATTAATTTTATACAAGATTTCTTGTTGATTATTATTTATTGAGTGTTGTGTGAATTACAATGATAATAAATTCACTTTTGTTTTATCTATGGGGTGTTAATTTCATTACATTCTCACAAGCTTTTAGGGCATGGTGACTACAATGTTTTTCTCTAAAACATTTGCCAGGGAAAAAATGTGGACTTTTACTCAACAATGTGGGGACATAGTCCTCATGTCAATAAAAAATGTGGGGACAAAGTCCCTCTCCTATTATTTGGTAAAGCTACCTTTATTAAAAACCATAAATGGAAATTGGGAAAAGAGTTATTCACAACTATTTTCAACAAAACTATTATTTATAGGGGGTACATAATTTTAAACAAAAGTACCAAAAGGTAACAAAAAGGGAAATAAGGGGAATGATGGAAAAGAGGGGGAAAATGAGAAATAAAAGGAGGAAGGGAGAATGGGATTACTCTATCTAGTTAAACACAAAATCCAGTAA
Organism: Torreya grandis; assembly: GCA_037957365.1. Taxonomy (NCBI): domain Eukaryota; kingdom Viridiplantae; phylum Streptophyta; class Pinopsida; order Cupressales; family Taxaceae; genus Torreya; species Torreya grandis. Next base: position 281,834 of record JARHVA010000219.1, on the reverse strand, counting down.
AAAGATCCCAGGAATGAAGAAAGACAACTCTATTTAGCTAAACATATAAACTCACTAGAATGGCCCAAGAATTGAGATTGTAATATGGGAAACCTTTCTCATTCAATTAGATAGGATATACATATATGTGTAGATAATAACACACAACATACACCAAAATAAATGCCTATACTTGATAACAAAATGTGATAATCACTTTGTATTTCCTTGTAAAAAGTAATTAATTACTATTTCACTCCACCAAGGTTTTACCAAATGAAAATAACAAATGTAGGTTCAAAGAAGAATCACTACAATAGAACATCCAAATTATGACAAGTTTATATCAATTACATTAATATTTTATAATAAAATAAATGAATACATGTAAATAACATTTACATACACAATCCAAAAAGAAAGATTGAACATAAAGTTTGTAAAATATCCTTGTATCATTCTTTATTTGTTTGTAAATAAAACTCCTCTTTCAAAAATGTATACTAAAAAGTTTAATTGTCAAGAACTTTTACAAATGAGCCAAAATGTTGTAGTTATAAGTTGAAATGGGTGGTTATAGTGTGTAACCACCTTTTTTGATTTTTTAGGGACTTGTAAAAACATAATAGATAATTTTCACAACTTGAAATTTGTAAAAACATGTTGCATAATTTGCACAAGTTGTAAAAGTTTGATGACTAATTTGCATGACTTGCAAAAGTACATTGGTGTTTTTGCATGACTTAAAACCTACAAAGTTGCATTGAGAAATTTACACAACTTGTAAAGGTGTAATGAAAAATTTACATGGATTGAAGAATTGCATTAAAAAATTCACACTTGTAAAAGTGCAATTATCAGTTTACACAACTTGCAAAAGTGACTTGACAGTTTTGCACAATTTGAAAACTATAAACTTTGCCCTGTTACTACAACTGTGATTCTCCCCCTTGATTTTTAAAGTTTAAAATGAAATATTTTCACATGTATCCTTGAGTAAAAATTTTCTTCACCAAATTACATTTATAACACATTGAATGATATCCAAATCAGATTTTGGATGTGAAAGTTACAACTAGAGGGAGATTTGACCCTATTTGGACACACTTGAAATTCCATATTGATTTTGCAATTATGATTATCCCCCTTAAATTTTGAAGTTAAATATTAAGTTTTTGTACCATGGTTCTTTGGGATAAAATTTTCTTCATCAAATTAATTTTATAATGCATTGAATGAGAGAGAAAATGGAGTTCAGAGGCAAAATTTATGACTTGATGGAGATTAGACCCTATTTTTTGTATTTTTTGCTTATTTGGGTTGTAGATTCCTACCCTTTTTCTTTCAAAGGTGGAAGATTATGATGGTATTTCAAACACTACCATTAGATTCTGATGGGTGTGTTGGAAACCAATTAAGGTTCTAATGGGTATGTTATCAACCCCATCAAGTTCTGACATGTATGCTAGCAACCCCATCAGGTTTTACCCTATTTGCAAGCACAACCATAATTCTCCCTCCTTAAATTTAGTAGGTCAAAATGAAGTTTTTATAACAAGTGTTTATATTCAAAATTCATCTCGAGTTTGGTCTCTACATTGGGATAAAAATCAATAAGTTTTAGAGAAGTTTTATTTTACCATACATTTTTCACTAGAGAGTGTTGATAAGGTCAAATGAATTCCTGACTTCTCTCTTTTATTATTTTCTCAAAGAACCAAAATTTGACATATGATGTGATATATCTACTAATTTTTTGAGTGAAACTCTTCCCTATGTTGAATTTATCATGCATGTTTAACAAGTAATTAGGTTACATCAAGTGTGCAGAGGCATGGATTGGAGTCTAGTGGGTTTATAGATAGAGTGATCAAGATTAAAGGGATTTATTAGTAGATGTGTTAGAATTAAATAGGAATATGATTAAAGGATCCAATATTAAATGAAGATGCATGCAGATATAGCAAGATATGATAGTTTTATTGGTAGATAGACTAGGTCTTGCAGATGTTATTTCAACTATTATTAGGTTTTGATAGGGTCTTATTCTATCAAAAGATAAATTATTGATATATCCTCAACACCCCAATTTTGTGACTCAAAAATAAAAAATTAGGGATAACTAATATATTCTACTCAAATGCATTTCCTTCCAAAATTCTACTATGAAAACCACTTAATGGCTCACCATTTTAAAGATTGAACGATAGTAAAGATCTCAGCAAGTGACCTAAGCCTTTTCCATTGGGATATGAAGTCAATGTCCCATTTAAAAAAAATTATTGTCCATGTCATTAAAACACCTCTAATTACCTATTAAAATATAATTGGGGGTGTTGTTATAAAATGTAAAATTTCATGACAAGAACAAGATTCAACTGTGAGAATGCATTTCTAAAGGGAATGTAAGAGAAATATATACTCCCAAATGATTGGTGGTTCATTGTTGTAGATTCCTAAAAACTTATATATATCTTACATGAGTATATCCTAATTTTTCTAACTAATATCTAGTTCACCCATCTTAATTGTATGATAAATGAACATACACTACTAGGTCAGATCTCTTACTTTAAAAAGTATAGATCCTGATCTGACCAATTGACAACCAATTCACATATCTCAGTCATATGAGAAATTAACATATGTTGTCAGCCCAAATCTTTTGGTCATGAATATTTTTATGTTTACCACTTTTTTAATAAAAAATCTCCATTAAAAACTTGTTTATTCTATCACTTAAGAAATAAACATTCACATCACCATTTTTAATAGTACAAAAATTATCTTCTAAATACATTATTGGATGTCCATCTTGGAGACCCATTTTAACTAAAATGTTTCATAGGTTCTATTCTACATGTCATTCCATAAAATAAAAAATATCTTCATTATAAAATGAGAATAGGATCAGATATGTTCAACTAATTTGGATCTAATGTAGGTGTCTAAATAAATACCCATGCAAACACCAAACTATCAAAAAATAATCATATACATCCCTTAAAAATGTGACCTCTTTATCCACTCTAAATCAATGGATATTTTTGCATCTTTGAAAATAATATGATCATCTACTAAGAGTTTCAAGGGAAGGAACACAACTACAAGAATGTTTAGGAAAAGAACCAATACATGGAAAAGAAGCAACAAAAGATAAATTTTTATATTTATTGAAAACAACACATGCAAACCAACATAAATATAAAAAACTAAAACAAGACAAAATAAGTAAATTAGAACTATTTATAGGGATCATAGGAAAATGGGAACACTATACAAAACCATTCACTAGATGGGAGAAGTACCTACCATTTTAAAACAATGGATTTAACCTATGAGGATCAAACACACAAATCAATAGTAACCAAGTATGTGGAAAGAATAAATTATAATTATCATTCACACAAAGATGATCATGAATGAACAAATAAAAAAAAATCCTATTTTGAATTGAAATCATTGTGAACTCTCCAATGTTTTGTGAGCATTCCTGAGCATTAATGGAATTTTTCAATGTCTTCTTGGGTGACTTCAAATGAATCTATGCTAGATATAGTTTTTGAACTACATATAATTGTGTCACACATCTATTTTTGATCTATAACCATAATAATAATACTTACTAAGATGAATTGAGTGTAGATAGTCTTTACCACATTTCTTCCCATGATAGAGATAAATTCATAGTTGAATGAATTATTATTATCATTTTCATTGATCTCTTTATCCTTAACAATTTCCATTTCAATTATAATGAATATTGGGAACCATTAATTTTGTTATGCCTTCACATATTCTTTGATTTCAACATTTTTATGAATGTGGTATCCAATCTATACTAGCTTGACTAATTCAGATTCAGATTCTATAGAAAAAAATTAATAGTGGAATATGAAAAGGAATTGCCAGTAGAATCTTTACTTTTGATCACCGACTCTTCCATTTTGATACAAGATGAATCTTATAATTTGCCAAAAACTATTTTCATAATATCTTCTCCTTTAAAAAAAGGGACATCACACTTTGCATTAATAATCCTTTCTATTTTTGGTTCAACTAGTTGTTCCTAAAGTAGCTCATTTTCTCTTTGGACTATGAAGTTCAAGAAATGTTATGGAATACTTAAATATTTATCTTATCTGACAAGGGGAAATATAAATTATTCATATGTTCTCTAATCAATCATTATTTATTCCAACTATTCACCTTCTTCCATAATTGTGAAACTGAAACAATCATATGTGAGAGGAAACACTTTCTCTTTTTCCTCTATTAGAGTTATGACATGTTTGATCAAGAATTTACATTCATAATCTCTTTTTTGAATGAATATGACTCTTGATTATATTAGGTTTCACTACTTATTCACTATTTCTAATAGTTATAGTATGTTTTAAAACTTCCTTCTTCAACATTCCAGGTAAGACCATGTGATCTTTAATATCAATAGCTTCTTATTGTGCAGCTTCCAAGTCATTTATTGTGTTCTTCATCAAGATTAATTTTATCTCTAAGTATAGATAACCAATTAAAACACAAAGTCGGTTTTTAAGACTTTGATGATCTACCTGAGGAATTGGTTTCAACATTTTTCTAAGTGTGCTACAAATTCTCTCATCTACTCATCATCTTGATTTTGGATTTAAAAGAAGTATGACAATAATACACACACACATACAACTATTTTGAATATGTTCAAAAATTTATTCTTCAAAGAGTCCCAATTCACAATGTATCCATCTTGTAGGTGCCAAAACCACTTAACAGTAGGTCTAGTGAGAGTTTTAGAAAAAAAATTAACAATGACATGTTCATGCATAACTCCTAGGATGCTATAGGAAACCATGAAGGTCAAGATATGGTTATCATCATCTTAATCATTTTGACCTAAAAACTTTGGAAATCTCTTCCTTAAGCTTAAAGGTAACTCATTGTATTGGGCTGAAGCTAATGGTCTAAAATGTTTTTGCCATGGAACATGAGAAACAATAGGGCTGAGGTGAACCAACTTTTTTTTTAATAAAAAAGATGTAGGATCTAGCTATTTTTCCTCAACAGAGTCACCAAACTCCATTCTAGGGGAGGTTCCTTGAAATGTTTGAAAATCACATGCATAAAACACCTCGATCCCCAATGGAGTCACCAAAAATTGTTGACTAAAAAATTTGTTAGGGGAAAATGTGTTATTTTAGTCAACAACATGGGGATAAAGTCCTTACATCAGTCAAAAACATAGGGATAAAGTCCCTATCCTATTATTAGGTGGAGCTACCTTTATTAAAGACTAAAAATGGAAAGTGAAAATAGAGCTATTCACAACTATTTATAGTAAAACTATTATTTGTATGGGGTTTATACTTTTAACCAAAATTAAAAAAAGGTAATAGAAAGGGAAATGATGGAAAAGAAGGGGAAAATGATAAAAAAAAATGAGGAAGGGAGAGTGGGATTATTCTTGACAGTTAAACACACAAGTTACTCAAATGATCCTATGAATGAAGAAAGACAACTCTAGTTAGCTAACCATAGAAACTCACTAAGAATGGCACATGATTTGAGATTATAATATGGGAAAATTTTCTCATTTGATGGATAAGAAAGACATATATGTGTTCATAATAACACACAACATAAACCAAAATAATTACCTATAACTAATAATAGAATGTGAAAATCACTTTGTATTTCCTTATAAAAAGTAATAAATTAATATTTCACTCCACTAAGGTTTCACCAAAATAAAAATAACAAATGTAGGTTCAAAGATGAATCACTATGATATAACTTTCAAAATTTGAGTAGTTTATAACAAATACATTAACATTTTAAAATCAAAGATTTGAGTATATGTATACATAATATACATACATAATCCATGATGAAATATTGAACACAAAGTTCTCAAAATATCCTTGTATTGATGTTTTTTGGGTTGAGAATAACAACTCCTCTTTCCAAAATGTATACTAAAATTTTTAACTATAAAGAACCTTTACAAATAAGCCCCAAACTTATATTTATAGGCTGAAATGGGTGGTTACAGTGCATAAACTATTTATAAGCATTCTTAGTTATGTCAATATTGATGCCATTGATGTGAAAAGGAATCCAGAGATAATTTGAAGGTAACCTAATAATTCTTCTATTAGTTGATGTCAAGGGTCAAGTGAGTAATAAAGCATGGTTATGAGGCTCTATGTCTACATGAGGACATGAGAGAATGTTGATCATAAACATATTGTTTTATTATTGTGAGTGTTCTTTTTTGATAGCATTAAGTTAAGCATGCTTGAGTACTAGCTCTTGAGTACAAGGTGTCTTGAGAAGCCTAGTCATGACACTAATCATAACATGAAGAGACTTTATGAGAAGGTATGAGTATGATGTCTTAGTGATATGAGTGCACATAGGAATGAGTGGTTGTATTAGTTTTATTTATCATGTATGTGAATAATTTGATCAATAATGAGAGTCTTAGGGTGATGTTACAAGGGTAGGACCTATAGACCTAGTCTACATCTAGACCACTTCTATACCTTACTTGGCCTAATGAGGTATCATGATCTATTGTCAAGACATATGAAGGATGTATGACAATGTTTAAGCATGTATGAGGTTTTTTGAGTATGTGAGAGTGATTAATAGAACATTAAAAGAGGCATGAAGGTTAGTTTTAGGGCCTAATGTTGTTTACAGGACAAGATCTAGAGAGCAAAGAGAGAGAACGTGTGGCCTAATGAGGGGTCATGATCAGTTTTAAAGATAATTTTGCATATGTGAGTATGGAAAGAGGTATGATATGTTTTTTTAATCATGTTCACACATTTTGAAGTCATGTTTTGTAATAAAAAACATGAAAAGTGGTTTTGAGGTTTCTTGAGTACACATAATGAAGACATGCAAACCCAAAAAGGACATTTAGGTATTTGTTGGCACATGTAACCTCTACATAGGAACATGACCTATTAAGGATATATGGTTAAGTTTTATAGATAATAACTATAGGTATTGGTTTTGGATTTAAGTGGAAATCCTTTATGAACAATTGTTAACATCAAAACCTATGTTAAACCTCTTTAAAAACCTAACAAGGACCCAATATGAAATATATTGTTAAAAACATCCCATAATAATCTAAAATGAATATATAAACTATTATATCATGTATTTAACTCTCCTAGGTACCTATAGGTGGTGTTGGTTAGTAACATGAGAGAGAAAATGTATATATACAAGCCTGATTGTGAAGAATTTATTGTAGTCATCAAAAGTTGCATTGGTCAAGAAAATAAAATGGATGGAGGATGAATATTGAGACTCATGTTTCATGTCCATTAAATTTTTTGGATAGGTTCAATCTATTACTTGTGCAAAATTAGTCATCCAAGTTGGCTAGTTACTAATAGGCCTAATGGTGGAAATAATGAAAAACCTAGGCAACAGTGAGAAGATGATTAGGAATGTGTTATCATGATTAAGTGATGAAACCAAGTACATTGAGATGTTTTTGGGATTGATATGTCCTATTCATTCTTGTTAAAAATATTTTAATTTAGGTATAATGGTGAAATGATGAAGCCAAAGTGGCTTGTCTGGCTCAGTTAGGTCTATGTATAGTAAGGTCAAAAGATTGGCCTACAACATCATTATTTGTCATTTGACCATATGATATTTCTATTTGATAATTTTAAAAATATATCATAGGATCATATAATTTCATAATAAGTCTTTTAAAGTGGTCATGCAGGGGATTTAAGGTTAATGTTATCATAATACCTAAAAATATGTGCAAATATTATCCCATTAATACATCAATGACTCGTGATCCATAACACATCTCTATGTGCAATAATACATTAGTTAGATGGTCCATATCACAAAAGGGAACCAATGTATTACAATCATACATAAATGCACCATCATAATAGACAAATTACATTAATATCATAATGGTTACACTATGGTAATAAAATTTTATCACCTAAATATTTTTGTCATCCTTAAAATTCTTTGATATTTCTATCACTATACCCCACACATAAATATGTGAAAGTATATCTCACCACATCATAATTTTACCTCATCACTCAAACTCATAATATTATGTATGGTGATTGTAAAATCAAAAGGAAAGAATACATAATAGATAATATCGATGGGGGCACCTAAACACCTAGATAAGTGGATTACACATACATATCCTAGAAATAATGTGTCATGTCCCTTTTTTGATTAATTTAATTTTGTGAGAAAATTTCCCATTCAAATATTTTTCATGGAATAAAGAATGAGTTCAGAAAATAATTGATTTACTATTTAATATTTTGGACTCATGGTTATTTTATATTCTCAAGTTGTTTAAATGGGGCCAAATAAATATTAAATATATTTTAATATTAATGGTAACTAGAAATTTGAATGTCTAGTAGGAAAATTACCAATTGGGACATCATTTTTTAGGTGGGGATAATGATGAGATTACAAGGAAACTTGTTAATTTTTTCTTGCTTTCTTATCCTCAAGATAAGTGGGTCAAATTCGAGAAAGTTTGGAAAATGGAAATAAAGGATAAAGAGGTAGGATCTAAATGTTTTATAGGCAAGAGGATAAATATAAAGTTATTTTCCTTTTATAACTCATGTCATATTATAAAATCAAAGAGATAGGGATTTTGGCACCAAAACTTTGGGGTGTCAAGTGTATTTATATGTCAGGATTTCTTTTTGGGTTGTCTTTTGCCAAAGTCCAACAAATCATTGGAATTTATGGCTCAAATTATCATCTAAGGATGAAAATAATTATGTGGTGATATATTTAGAAAGAAACATATTGATCCCAATGATTTTAGGATTAAACCCATATGATCCAAAGAGACAATCCCACACAAGAATTATAATAGAGCTTCAAAGAGTTTAAATTAAGCAAATGTTTAATGATTTATGCAAGTTGTTGGTATGAAGGAGTAATTTTAGTTTTTTGGGTGGTTATAGAAGATATTAGGTGTATTTTGAGGTTATTTTCACTTTATTTTAGTATTTTATAATTAGTATATAAGAATTATGTATCCAGGTCATGTTTTGAGTAGTATTTGTAGTGCTTATTTGTTGAATTGGCAAAGATTTTTGTCCAAACAATGTATTTTATTTTAAAACTATTATGCATATTTTATTTTCATATTTTATTATGTTAATGGACTCATTTATATTAAATATAATATGCCATATATTTTGGTTTGGAGTCATTGTGTTATTTCAAAAATTTGTCAAAATTTGGGTTCACTAGCTAGTGTAAAAAGCACATAACTCAAATAAAAATTGTTCCAAATAAAAATTTAATTTAAGATATAATATTTTAATATTAAATATAGTTAGGGGACATGAAATTGGTATTAGATCCAAGATATTTCCATCTTATTTGGGAAGATAACCATTATTTAAGCTTTTTTATGTTTCATGTCAAGTTATGATGTTCCAGTGTTAGCAAACAACACTTGCATGCTAGTTTTAATGGTTGAATGTAAATTATAAATGGTTTCATGTGTGTTATCTACCATTTCATGTTATTTTATTAGTTTAAATTTTTCTTATTAATTTTAATCATGGGAATTTTCTTTGAATCTATGTTTAAGAGTGTACCTAGAGTAAATCAGAACAAGAGTCCGCTATCAAGACATTGCAAAGACTCATCTAATTTTTTCCAAGATGGGCCTTTATAGAAATAAATGAAGTGGTAAATATTATTTATACATTAATAAAATATCTAGATTTTCTGCATCACTCAAAAGATGTTCTACTTAATAATTTGAAGGAAACATGAGTTTGTTTATCTAAGGTTGGCCAATTAGATTGTGGAATTTTGCAATGGGATATAAATCCATTAATGCTTATTTGGTCCAACCCAAGTTTAGGATACATATGTATGAATATGTTATCCTTTCATTTATCTCTTGCCTTAGTGAAATCACAAGAATTATAATTCATGAAGTTCCTTACAAGGATGACATAATGAAGGAAGTATTTTAGCTAATTATGGAATGTTTTTGGGGTTTGGATGTTATGCTAAGACTTTAATTTAATAAGAGGGTAAATATTATAAAAACTATTTCAAGAGTTTATTTTTGTGTTGTTATGCTAGATATTGATTTTTGAGATCTTATTCTTGAAGTGTTTCAACATTTCTTGGCTTTTATTAGTACGAGTCATGAAAAAAATGTTATAAATTGTATGAGGATTATTATGACTGAGACTCTGAGAGAGAGTGATGATATATCCCAAAAAATTATATCTATTATATTCAATAGTTTAATGCAAGAACATAACATTTCTCCAACTAAACATATGTTAGTTAGAAATGGTATTAATATATGTGAAGAAAAATTGAAACCATCTATGACATTGGAGCATAAGTAAGAAGAAGGGAAAGTCTTAGAGGAATACTTAGAAGCTACAAAAGTGGAGTATGAAATGAATAAGGTGGAACAAGAATAATTTAAGACTATCTTTTCAAAGGGTTCAGTAGAGGAGCATGCTGATTTTAGGAATGAAGCCAAGGAGAATGTTTTGGTTAACCCTAAGTTGAGATATTTAAGTTACGAAAATGAGGGTGTTGAAGATATCTAAACTATGCCTCTTATGTCAAAGGTGGATAAGAATGTTGATTTCATCCTAAGCTATGAAAATCATTCAAATTTAATGTTTTATACTATGTCACTACAAGAATCTTATCATCATGGAAAGTATTTTAAGAAGGAAGATAGGGAAAAGGATATAATTTGTAACATAGAGGATGTAGGTTCATTAATTCAAAATTAATATTATTTTTGCATATGGGACTAGGTGATATTATATTCAAAGCAAATGCATAAATGGTAGATCATTTTCTTAAAATTTAAATTTATTTATGAATGAGGGTATGAGACCCTGGTTCTTTATCCAAATAAATACAGAGGGAAGAAATTTAGAAACACCTGAAGCCTTAAATTATTAATGGGATAAAAAGTGATGATTTCTATGTTGACATGTTGGGAAAAATTGACATGGTTATGGATGTATAATGGTTTCATTATAATGATGAGTTATATCATATTAAAAATAAAAAGAAGTTGAGTTTACATCTGAAGGAGAAAATGTAGTGTTAGAGATGTCTCTGAAGTAACTTTGGGATTACTCTAAAAAAAAGGATTCCATACAAGGAACAATTCTTGTGGGTGTCAGGTTGTTTGGTGATTAAGTGCATGCAAACTATGTTATTCTCTGGTAAGCAACATAGTCCTTATTCTATTATTCAACATCTTCTAAATAAATAAAGAATGGTGTTAAAAAATATGTTCCTAATATCATTATTAGAAAGGATATTTTAGCATGCCATATAATTTAAAATTATTTGTGACCAATTTTTCCCCATATTTATTAATAAATGATTTAGCTACAATATTCCATCATACATATATTTTGAAGGAGATTTTATGCATAACTACATTCAAATGCTTTATTGAACACACAAAATTCAAGGTCGTGTCTCGTAGTTTGACTTTCCAATTGAGGGTGAATAAGGTAATAAATTTTGAATTGGTATATGTTGATAATTTTTTTATCTCAATAAGACTTGGGAATATATTTGGGAGAAATTTTAAATAGTTATAGGTGCAATTCATCAACATGATCTAATTTCTAGAGTATTTACATGGGAGATTGATATCACTTACTTGGGTTAAGTCATGAGTACTCAAGGCGTACAAGAGGTTGAAACACAAGAATCATTGAAGGGGTTTGTTAAGTTATTCAACTCATGTAATGTAATTAGAATTTCATATTTTTAACAAGTACTTTATATAAAGTGTGATGCTTCAAGAAAGGGATTTGTTGTGATTATAATGCAAAGGTGGAAACCCATGAAAAATGATAGCATGAAGTACAAATATTTATAATAAATATCCCTTTAGGTATGATGAGATATTTTGTATCATGTATGCTTTGAAATAATTTAGACATAACCTATTTTATAGTAAACATGTGATGGAGATAGATGACATTGAATGGAAGTTCTTCTGGGTTCAATATGATTGGATTGATGAACCACATAAATGAATAATTGGCAATATGGTTGCAGATGACATTTTTAGAATGATTACTTCATGGTATCTTCTTATCACTCATAGATATTAGAGGTAGCCAACCATGGTAGACCATGTTATAATTACATTAACCACTAACATTTTGGATATTTGGTTGGATGATTAGTATGTGTTATTGGATGGATTTAGAGAGTTCATAGTCTCCCATCATAATGAATTGTTCTTCATAGATTTGAGATCAAACATTGGGTGGAGTATTTTCTATTTTTATATGATGAAAATCATTGTTCCTCAACTATACCATTATTTTTATAGATCAAATCCTGAAGTTGTATTTAATACCCTTTAAATTGAGGTAGGGTATGGAACATTTAGTGTTGTTTTCAACAGGGTGTATCTCCATATTCAATAGATATTTTGCTATTATATATCAGCCAATGAAGCTGAGGGTAACATCTTGAAATATGATATTTATATCAGTGGGATAAATTTTAAGAGTTCTAAGATTAACTTTTCACATACTAGTGCACATACAAAGCTAAAAAGGCAAGTTGTGGGAAAAAGGATACTGATGCGAAATAAAGGGAGACATATTACATACCAATTAATAACATATATCAATTGGTTATACCTTGTTGATCGTTACATCAGTATCACTTATCTTAGATTCACTACTATGATATTTTCATGACTTATAGGAGAGAGGATGGGAAAAACTAAATTTGGTAAGTTTATCAAATCTTTGTGGGACTATTGAAAACAATGCACCAAAGACTTGTATATCCAAGAGATCAAATTACATGGATACTTCTATTTGGCACATAACACTATCATAAAGGAATATGATTCCTTAGGTTTGGAAAATATTCTTTGGAAAGAGATCCAACACCTCATTGTTACAATATTTAGACTTTGTGGACAATATAGTATGAATCATCATATTGGCATGGTGATTCTTGAGCAACTTAGCTTGCAATTTCTTGAGGACAAGCACTTTTTGGAAGGGCAAACTTGTCATGTTCTATTTTTGATTAATTTAATTTTTTGGTAAAAATGTCCATTCTAATATTATCCATGGAATAAGGAACAAGTTGTGAAAATAATTTATTTAATTTTTAATATTTTTGGTTCATGGTTATTTTATGATCTTAGTTTGTTTAAATGGGGCCAAATAAATATTAAATATATTTTAATATTAATGGGAACTAGTAAGTTGAATGTCTAAAATAAGACTTACCAATTGGGACATGGTATTTTAAGAGGAGATAATAAAGAGCTTCTAGAAAAAATTGATAATTTTCTCTTGCTTTCTTATCCTCAAGATAAGTGGGTCAAATTCGAGAAAGTTTAGAAAATAGAAACAAAGGAGAAAGAGGCAGGAAATAGATTTTTTATGGGAATGAGGATAAAAATAGAGTTAGTTGCCTTTTATAACTCATTTAATATTCTAAAATCAAGGATATTGGGATTTTGTCACTAAAATTTTGGGGTGTCATGTGTATTTATATGTCAAGATTTCTTTTTGGGCTATCTTTTGCCATTTTCAAGAAATTATTAGAATTTATGGTTTAAATTAGCATCCGAGGAAAAAAAATTAGGTGAGGAGATATTTTAGTGGAAACCCATTGATCCCAATTATTTTATAATTAAACCCCTATGATCCAATGAGACAATTCCACACAAGAATTGTACCAGAGATTCAAGGAGTGTAAATTCAACAAATGTTTAGTGATTTATGCAAGTTGATGGTATGCAAAAGTAATTTTATTTTTGTGGGTGGTTATAAAATATATCAGGTGTATTTTTAGGTTATTTTCAAGTTATTTTGTTATTGTGTACTCAGTCTATAAGCATTATGTATCCAAGTGATGTTTAGAGCAATATTTATAATGTATGTATGTAAAACTGGAAGGTTATTTTGACCAAAAAATGTATTTTGTTTTATAGCTATTATGGAGAGTTTATTTCCATATTTTATTATGTTATTTTACTCATTTATATGGAATATAATATGACATATATTCTGGTTTGGATTCATTGTGTTATTTCAAACAATTGTCAAAATCTGGGTTCACTAGCTAGTGTAAAAAGGGCATAACTCAAATAGAAATTGTTCCCAATACAAAGTTAATTTCAGATATAATATTTTAATATTAAATTAATTAAGGTGACATGACATAGTGGAGGAAAAAATTCTCCAGATTCTTTGATAAATATCACATACAATTGTATTGATATGAAAAATTAATTACTTAGAGAAGGGTAAACCCTCATTTATGTTTTTTTAGGAACATGACATATCCATATGAACTCACCTAGTTATATCTTCAATTATCAACACATGATAATGAAAAATTATTTGTGTTGATGAAGTTGTCTCCGAATCACTACACTTCCCAAATATGAATCCTTCATGTTGTAATCACATAAAACATGTATTCCATCACTTCACCTATCATATAATTTTTTTCTACCCACTCACATATTACTTATTTTTACCTAGTCACACCAATTATTCACTATTTTTAGAAAATAAAACATATTTAATTGTGTGGTACCTTCATTTATGCCAAGTCATCACATTACATGATTTCAAAAACATGTGATATCATCACTCGAATTCAAGTATTAATTTTTTAAACACCAACTAACCTCAAACATCTCTTTGGTATACTTAGTATCTATCAAATATCATAAATATATAAGATATGATAACTTATCAACTAACCATCATATCAAAATAAGTATTAGATCAAAACATGTTATCCAACCTAAGAGGTTCCATATCGTACTTGAAACATCTCACCAACATGTATGGGTGTCAAGACATTATACCCTCTAACTATATAGAAATAAATCACTATGTATACATCTCATTGAAACCTATGAGTGCCTGTACATGAACTTGATGTATGTGTGGGTTTACCTCCTATCCTTACCATTATCCATTTCACTATCACTATGGAGTGACTCTCTCTATGCTACAACCAAATAATAATGTTTTTTTCACTAACATATTATCATCATGCCATGTGCTTCTCCATTATCTAAACACACTGCATTTTGTTAACTAGATATAAATTTGAAAGTGATCAAAAGTATGTAAGTATTTTTATAAAATACAAGTTATATTGTTAATATATAACTTTTTATAATAATTACCTTGCATGAGCATCTCATCATCCCATGCAAAACACCAAAAAATCATGCATGATCACATATGAACAATCTAATGTTTCATAATCAATATATATATAAGGAAATATAAAAAAACATGCAAACAACATATGCATGGTTTTAATATATAATATGAGAAAGTACATCTGTAATCATATATCAACCATCTATTCTAACTCATCATCATCAAAATTAAATATCATACATGAAAAACATAAACCAATAATTCTACCATTAAAAATAATATGTAATTCTCATCTCAAAAACTCTAAGTTGAAAAATAGTTGGCTAACCCATTCTTGGTACCTACCGCTTCACCACACATAATCAAATATATTCATCTACATCCACTTATATGAGAAATACCAATATTTAACATAAAATTATACTTGCTCAATGTAGCAATCATAAAAAATGACCATATCATCACCATAATAGAGACCTATAATATGTGATATGAGTGTTATCTAATCCCACATAAAATTATTTGCATTAACCACCCCAACATGGAAGAAATCTCAAGAAATTCCCCTTAACAATGATAAATATTGCAAGTGAAATACAAAAAAACTTAACAAATATGACACACTTATATCCCCAACGACTGTGTGTGTGTGTGTGTGAGAGACAAAACACAAACCATATAAAATCCACATATGAGTCATATTAACACATAAACCTCCTATCAACCATGAAAAAATATAAATGAAACCTTAGATATTATTCTTACACACAAAAAAAAAAATCAAAACAACAAAATCAAACAAATTTAAAGAGTAAAACTTAAATATCAAATTTTCACATCCATATATAAAATCTATGCCATCTATAAATATGTTAGATCCATGCTAGTTTTTTTTTATAAATTTGGAAACACAAAATTTAGATTTAAAACACATAAATAAGAAAAAGTATCAAATTTAAAATAAACCCATCAGATTCTAAGTGATCATTAAATCATCCTCTATCAAAAAAATTATAAATTGGGTAAAAAAATATACGGTAGAATATGATAGGATGCTTGCATGAAAATAGACATATAAAGTGAAATGGAACATATCAAATATATTTTAGAGGTCAAGAATTCCATTTTGTCTCTATTTTACCTCTATCATAAATTGGATTAAAAAATATCACAACATATAAGATATGATTTTCACACCAAAGCATATTGATATTAAAATATGACACATTTATTAAACACAATTTAGTGACCGAAAAAGGACATTGTGAGCTCAAAATAACATCAAGGAAATAGACATGGTGGTTACATCAAATGTGCAAATAGAGATAGTTAAAACACATATAAAATAATTTTGATCAATGTTGAACTTTCATTGATATTATTTCCATCACGAGAACCTATATATACTAAAATATGATTTATATGACATAATAGTCTTTTACACGATAAATATTAATCATATCCCAATCTTTTAGTTATAATGTTCACATTAATCATCTCACTATGCCTAACTACTTAGCCTATAGTGTGAACTTGATATTATGATAATATTGATCACTTATATATTTTATTTTTTATAAAATCTAATTTCCATTTTGTACAAATAGTTAGCAATCCTTAGAAACTTTTTAACCTATAAGAGACCTGTGACCAAATTTGGACACTAGTATAGATGCTAATGTCTTAAATTTAATGCTAGTTTCCCTACCTTTTAAATAACCAAATTTACAATTATGGTTTGGACTATTTTATTTAATAAACACTCTTATAATATTATTTAAAAAGTTGTGGTATAAATACAAATCAAAATGTCATTTATTAATAACTATAAAAATAACTCTCAAGTTCATATTACACTACTAAAAATCATTTGTGTAATTGAACCATATTTCTCTCTTCTTCTCTATTTCCAAATTAGTCATAGGATTAGTCTTCTTGTAGTTCAATCATAAAAATAGTGTCTCATGAGCATTACTTGACAATTTACAATCTACATCACTACATGCATTTACATCCAGCCTATTACACAATTATTCACACACAACCCCATAAAAGGGGGATAACTAATTACACAGATTCCCTATTTAGAGTATATGGATATATACAGAACCCATATTAATAAAGGGGTATTTTATATATGTTTAAATTCACTTGATCCCACTAACCCCTTTTTTGAAAGGTTACATGCCTTAACTTGGAGGACCTAGGATTTTGAGCTAAATATAAATATCCAAAACTTGTGTGTGTGATCTAAAAAGAGAATATATGAGGTAACATTGAACTATAATAGGTATAGTTATTCAATCCATAAAATTACATGTATTATGTGACCAATAAGAGTGTCAAAATAGGTGTATCGAAGCTAGTTTCCAAATCCCAATGGTGGTGTCCTTACTGATATATAACTAATTTCTAGAATATGATGAATTGAGGTGGAAAATTAGTCTATTTTTTTTCACATGCACCTTTTAGATCCACCTATGCATCAGTGAATAAGATAAGTGATATTTTTCTTTTACATCTCTAATTTCAAAATATTGTTTTGCATTTTACTTTTCT
This sequence comes from Torreya grandis, assembly GCA_037957365.1. Classification (NCBI taxonomy): domain Eukaryota; kingdom Viridiplantae; phylum Streptophyta; class Pinopsida; order Cupressales; family Taxaceae; genus Torreya; species Torreya grandis. The sequence goes on along the minus strand of JARHVA010000219.1, from coordinate 264,078 downwards.
ATATTTAACATATTTACAAATTTAGCATATTTATCAAAATTTTATAAATTTGATTTAATTAATTGGAATGATTTTAGATTATTTTATTCCATATTTATTATGGTATTAATCATTAAATATTTCCCAAAAAGGGTTAAAAACTTGGTGACCTTGACATCTAAGTCTTATTGTGCAACCATAACTACCCTGGGGTTTCAACTTCCTAAGCTTTTCTAATTTCTGAATTATTGAAATTCTAAAATTAGATTTGATTTAATTACAAAGGTATCAATCATGATTAATATGGATACATATTGAACTTATTGCATTACATAATATATGATGGTAGTAATTCTTTTTTATCTCTCATACATTGCTACATTAATCAATGACATAATCTAATAGAGTCGACAAATTGGTAAATTCAGAGAGAACATTTTAAAACAAGATCAAAATCTTATTTCTCTTTACAAATATTATTTCAAAAATATTGATCCTTTATCCAAACTAAATAGACACCAACTAACATGCTCACATCCTCCTCCCCTCTCTCCTGTAGATCCTATTTAAGTGATAGCTACCATCCCATTCTAATTATTCACCCACACATTATCTTGGATTTCAAGACCCACACTATCACTACATGAAAAATAAATGGTGGCCAATGTATTTAGTCACCTATTAATTTACCAATAAACCTTTATAAGCCTAAATTATTAATAAAATCTAATGGATATGAAATTGTTAAAAAATTAAGAAATGCACATGCTAATATCTCAATCCTTGAGATTTTTAAATAGTCAACTATCTATAAGAATCTATTATATAAATATTTGAAAAAAAAAACCCAAGTATAAAACAACAAAGAGTTGGATTATTATGTGGATATTATGCAAGATCTAAATTTTTTATCAATATCATCAAGTTCCACCATAAATATTTACCCTCAAAATATATCATTGGTTAAAATTATACATTTATTCATACAACTCATTATTCATAATAAATTAATCAAAATAATGCTAATTGATAATGGATTAGGTCTCAACATTTGTATCACCAAATTATTATAAATAATCGGCATCAATAATAGGTTTATAAAAAAATATGACATACATATCAAAGGATTTGATAATTCATGTAGTCTACCAACTTACTATATATTTAGTCAAACCTCTAAAACAGTTAATAAATACACATGTTAAAATCTCAATCCTTGATCTTATTAAATAGTCAACTATCTATAAGGATTTACTATATGAATCCTTGTGTGAAACATAAGTACCAAATGACATAGAGCTAGATTATTATGTGGATATTATGCAAGATCTTAAAAAATTATCAATACCATCAAGTTTAACCATAAATATTTACCCTCAAAGGATATCATTGGTAAAAAATATTCCTTTATTAATACAGGTCAATATTCATAATAAAGGTATCAAAGGCCTGATAATTAATAATAGTTCAGGTCTAAACATTTGTAGCCCCAAATTATTAAAACAAATAAACATCAATAATAGGATTAAAAAATAATAATACATAAATATCAAAGGATTTGATAACTCATGTAGTTTACCAACTAACCAAATCAAATTAGGTGTGATATTGGGACTAAAAACTAGTACAAGCTACATTCAATGTAATGTCACAATCATTACATTATAATTTACTCTTTGGTATAACTTGGATAAACATTATGAAGGATGTGCCACATACATTAATTTGATGTATTAAAATCATATATGATGGGGCATTATTTAAAATGCATGCAAATGATGAACCCTTCAAATTATGAAAAATATTGAACATGGATATTGAAGGGGTTCCTAAAATGGCACCACCGAAATAATTTTTTCCACTCAAGAATATATCAACCTATTATATGGGTGAATGAATCAAGATAAATAATTTATCTCAATATTTTCATAAGACACTAACATATGAGATGCACATGGATACACATAAGGAATAGGAAAATGAGAAAAAGGACAAAGAACTAGAGAACAAACCATTGTAAAAGGAACCACTAAAAATCATAGAATAAAAAAATTCAAATATTTGAGATTTCTTTATTAATCAATTTTTAATAACAAGATGAAAAGTTTTTAGATTACTATGACAATAATGATGATAGTCCTCATGATATGATAAATGAATAGTTTCACAAATTAGTTTTAATCAACATGCGCATCTCTCACATAATTTAATCACTCCTATAGATAGTGGTACATATAAGTTTAATCCATCACCAAAGGATAAAAAATTAAAAAAATAGATAAAGGCAAGGAAATGATAATAGATGAACATGTGAATTATTTCTATACAATACATCCATATTGGCTAGAAGCTTTAATTCAATTTATAATGAATAAATGTAGATACATCATGTTAATATGTGAAATTATCAATAGATCACCATTACATTTTTTACAAATCATAGTACAATAAGATGATCTACACATAATAATTTTTATATTAATTGGGCACAAGATGATATATTTACCTCCTAAAAGGCATAATTCAACAAATAGACTAGTATATATAGAAGGATCACCATATTAAGATTATCATCAAATCACAAGTCAACATATAGATCATTAAGTGCCACGGTAGAAATAAATTCAAAAGTAAAAAATTGAAGGATGTATCAAAATTATACAAAAAAAAGCAAATATCTTTGATCTCTAAAAATTTAAAATTCAAAAGTACAATGGGACATACTAAAAATACCCATAAAAATAAGATCTAACTATTATTTCAAACATCTCAAGATTGATGAAAAAAAATAGACACAATTTAGAATATTATGAATTTATGACAAATGGGACATGATATACTTGAGTTAAAACAATGTTCACTCTTTCCATAATATCTTGGGTACATTATATTACCCACCACATGTAGACCAAAATTATTTTATATCCCCATATGGGTAATGAATCAAACATCACATTTGACCTTTCATTTTGGGAAGCAGTGGTAGACTAATATGAAGGTAAAACTGTATACTACAAATATGCATCTCATTTTTAAATTTGAAGGAAAATAAATACGCATTCCACATTATGGATATAATTATCTACCAATGGTAACAACTTCATACAAGAAGCTACCAAAAAACATTAAAGAAATTAAAATGATTAAGCGTAAACAATTTTGGCAAAAAAAGCTACCAAGTATTCCTTTACCTACTAAGTGTGAGGAATTATGCGACTATACATTTTTAATCTAAACTATGGATACATTAAAAAATAAAAAAATCATGAAAATATAAAAATATTTAAATAAATAAGAAATACAAAAAAACTTCAACATACATATGCTTATTAGCTTTTGCATATATGTTGTTTACTTTGTGTTGGTATATTTTATATTTTTTCCTTTCTATACACACATATGATTCACAGGTACCTGAGTGTGATACATGAATACACTATATAAATGATATATGAGTAGATAGATGTATATTTTCCTCCACCCATGTGAAACATTACATTAGGGGCATCTGCTTCATCAATCATGATTGATACATGTTACTTTATTCTATGATATTTTTTACATTATCATGTTGATATTAAATACTAACACTTACACATCTATACTCATGCTTACACATTACATATTATGCCAAATATGCTATGCTACATGACATCTTTGTAACACATGTATATAGAGACTAGTATGATATGCATATACTGATTGATTATATATAACTTATTCATATTATCACATGGATTACTTGAGTTTACATTTTTTTTTTACCTTGTTTTGATTATGGAACATTTGAACATGTTCCTTATTTATAGGCCATAGTGCCAATAAGTGTTTTTTATTTGGTGTTCATACATTTGAACATACCCTCCCCTTGAATGTGTGGAATCTAAATTTGCCCTTTATTTTTAGTCTCTTTAGACCCCATTTTGTGTGGAATTGAGTGCCATTGTGTGTGTGCTTGATTTTTTTTAATCTTGTGTTTGTTACTACTATACATTTACATGATCCATATCATGCATCTTAGGGTTTATTGTGATTAGATACTTTGAGATTCATTAATACATCTACTTATACATGATAGAACCATATGTTTTATTATGACTTGATTGCTATATATTTGACAAGGTTATCTTATCCTTTTGAGATAAGGTGACTACTAGGTTACATTCTCGTCACCTCAAAAGGATGGAATATTATTTAGTTTATGTCATAAAGACGTGATTCTACACACATGTAGGTGGAAAAGTTGGCATAATTTGATACAATTTAGATGATTTATATATACAATAGGGTTAAAATAGTCGATGTTTGGCACTAATTTTCATAGATTTGGGATAGAGTTTTTCAAATTGGTGACAAATTTTACCTATAGTTAAAAAAAATAGAGGTTACATTTTGACATATACTTTAACTTGAGACACATTATAGGTGCATATGCCATGTAAATGGACCAAATCTCAAATACATATTAATATTATACATCATTTACAAAATATTTAATGAGGGGCATGAATAGGGTTCATTTATTTCTCACCACACATTGATATATCAATTTTTCAAAGATATATTGATTGATATTTTACTTGTCTATAGTGGTTAGATCCCTTGATTAGTGTGGTCAATATTCATCATCCTTTATGAGCTTGACACTACCATTTTTTAGATTGATATGATTATACCACTTAACCTTTGTTATATTGACTAGATTATATATACGCTTGAGTCATGCAATTAGGATTCATAACTCTCAATAGACTTGGCACGACTCACCCTTGCACTAGATCTAGGGCATGATCACCTTCAAATTATCCTCTTCACATCTCCAAGGTTCATTTGTGAACCTCTCTCTCTAATTCTTCAACAAGGAATTATCATTATGAAATAAAGGTACTAAGGGGAAACATGGTTGCATCAACACCTAAGTGTATTCCTTCCTTTCTCTCTTTACAATCAAGCACTTCAATTATTCATTTTTACATTATATATTCTAATTACACTATAACATTATTTTGTTTCATGTAATATAGAAACAAAAAATTAAAACAAGGTTCATGTAAAATCAAGGTGTGTTATACACACCAAGGTACACATTTTTCTCCTTTACTCTAGTAATTTCATCCTTATGCATTAATAGATTAAAGGGTGGGAGCAGAGAGAATGTAGATAATAAAATATGATTTTATATGACATACTAGTCTTGTACACTTGAAAAATACCAATCATGGCTAAAACATGTAGTTATAACCTTCCCACTATTGAAAGACTAATGTTCTGCATCTCATTGTGCCTAACTACTTATCATATAGTTTGACATTGATATTTATCTGACACAGATCACATGTAGCCTAAAGTATGCATATAACTTAATTTCCATCTTTCACAAATAGTTATATATCCTCAAAAAAACTTTACCCTATAGGACACTAACACCCATATTAGGACACAAGCATTGACTCTAGTGTCCCAAATTTGATGCTAGTGTCCTTTCCTTTTAATTAATCAATGGGTTGACCTATTTTTATAATATAACCTTCACATTATATTATTTAAAAATGTATGGTATAAATACAAATAAAAATTTCATCCATTAACATCTATAAAATCGCCTCTCAAGATCACACTATACTACTAAAAATCTTTTGAAATACTGAGTCATACTACCCTATTCTTCCCTAGTTTTTAAATAATTCATAGGATCAATATTCTTGCACATTTGAAGCATTCACTAAGCATCCCATGAGAATTACTTGTCAAGTTAAAATATATATCACTACATGCACATGAATATAACATATTACAAAATTATTCACACAAAAACCCTCATAAGGGGGAGAACTAGAGTGGTATAAGGACCTCTTTAGATATACAAAAATGTAAGTAACACTCAATGACACATTTATATTTTAGTTGATGTAGAATTCAATTGAGATAATTAATTTCTATTTTTCAAGGTGACACATCCTAACTTGGAGGAAATAGGGTTTTAATCTAAAGACAAATATATAGAACCTATGTCCATGATCTAAATAAATAATTTTAAAGGCTTCAGTGGAGCATAATAGGAGTAGGTGGTCATTACTATGATGTATAAAATCATCAAAACTATGATAAAAGCATCAATGATAGTGTCTATATCCCATCTATAGTGTCTAGTTGATAAAAGTTAAATTATATAATCTCACAACTTGAGGGAAAACATCAGTCTATGTTCTTTTACATGTGAACCTTTTAGATCTTTCTCTAAATCAATGAATAAGATAAGTTTTTTTCCTTCACATTCATAATTTTAGAATATTATTTCAAATTATACTTTTCTATATTTAAAATGAATATTCAACATATTTATCAAAATATTAAAAAATTAAATTGCTTAATTCTATAATAGTATATTCCATATTTTTAGGTTATCCTCACTTAACTCTTTCTCAAAAATGGTTAAACAAAACCCCATAGTACATGAAAAATTGAATGATTTTGATTAATTTTACATATTTGATTATGATTAACATAGTTTTAAGACAACATTTGCATTATGACCATTTTTGAAATATTTTAGTTATTTAAAAGTTTAAATTTTATTATATTTCCAATCAATTAGTATGTATAGTCTCTTGAATATAAATTGACTCGAAGGACAATAGTAGATCAACGTAATGGTAAATTTAGATTTGCATAGTTGTCACCTCAAAGCTAATACAAATAATGTGACTTGTGCATTATTACATTTAGTTAATCTATATTTAATTTGTTTTTTGGATAAATTATTTGTTTACACTATAACACAAGCTTAGTTAACCAAAATACCAATGTTCTTATGTCACTGATGTCTATTGCATGACATAAGATTGTAAATTAAGGTTGTATGATATTAGATTTTATAATTATTTTAAATAAAGAGTAAAGTTAAATACAAGTTTTAAAATAATATCTAAACCTAAAAACCTAAATCCTACATGATGATGAAAGATAATAGAATAGAATAGAATGAAAATTAGAGGAAAATTCGCTCTGTTAGGGTTTTTTCATGGTTTGCATCTACTTATTTGAATTTTTGGACCCCTTGTGTCACACCATAAATCCCATGGGATTTATTAGGGATGAAACACATTCATTGCACTTGGTGTACCACCCTTTGGGTGGGTAAACCCATTATTTATGTCTTTTATGCACTTTACTACATCCATTGATGTAGGAGATGGAGATAATGACACCCAAATGAGTTTAGACATTTGTTCAAAAAAATTATGATGAGGTAATCCCTCTTCCTCCTCCCTTATAAAGGTAAGTATTCCTATTTTTACTATTGAAAAATGTTGTGAGTGGTATGAAAATTGTTCTATTATTATTTTGTTAGCCACATCCCCTTAGAGCATTACCTCCAAAATTAGCTCTATAACCACTACGAGCCACTAGGGGTCCATGTCTCTGTAATCTATAACCTTACCAAAGGTATTTTTGGTTTTCCTTTAAAGAGACCTATAAAACTTTGATAATTATTGTGAAGTCAAATGTTTGGTTCCCTTGTAACTAGCTTATGATTTTATCTCCTTGGTCCTATGATTTTAAGGTTTCTAACAATGTCGCCCTTCATATCCGTTTCCAGGTTGAACTTCTTAATTTTACAAATCACCTTAGGGATTTTATCCCCAAAATCATCACTCCCATATGGCATGTGTTTATAATTGAAATAGATAAGTGGTTCTCCCCCTGACCTAATAAGTGAAAATATGTGGAGGCTGACCTCTCCTAAGAGCTGAAAGAGTTCATTGGATTCCAAGTTGGGGAGACCTAGTGATAAAAAAAGGTTGTATATTTCAACCTTCCTAAGACTAATTTCCACTATTAGGTCTTATAACATCACATCAATTATTTTCCTCTCATGGGTCATCCCAAGCCTCTTCATCTTCCTTTTCAATCTGAGAAACTAAAACCAAAAGACCAAGGTGATGGATGTACCATAATTCCCCCCAAATGGGCATCAAGGCCTAAGCCACAAAGTAAACCCCAAATTCCACCTCAATAAGAGTCTCTTCCAATTATCACACCCTCTTATGGGACCTATTTATCACCCCCTTCCATACCAACTCCTCTTAACCCTTATAACATTTCTCTAGCCTCCTAGAACTTCATGATGCCTTTGGTTGAGTCTCACTTGACTAGTGGATCATTCTCCTAGTGGTCTTTTATCCCACCTCATAGTGGTGACAACTCTCCTCAAGATGAACATGATAACAAATGCCAATATATTTTAGGTGGAATAATTTTTTTCCCTTACCAACACAACAACTTTGTACTGTTGGTAGATTTTGAGGATGTGTGAGGGGAGCTTCAAATGGATGACCCCTCCCTATGCATGTCTTATCATGGAATGTAATGGGTCTTACAGAGTCTACTTGTAAATACTTTGTGCAAGATACATGTAAAAATATTGGTTTTTTAGACATTCTTTATCTATAAAAAGTTAAAATTTATGGCTTTCTCCTCTAGATGGCCCTATAAATTATTTGTTTGGATGCCACCCAGGTCACCACCTTGTATGAGGTAGGACATAATAGTGCATGTATCTTAGTTACTTCTAAAGTATCTTCTAGAATTATTTCCATGGGGGAGGAATACCACATCTATAATTTTGGATTATTCTTGACTTTGATGGCCATTATTTTGGCATCCTCAACATCTATGTTCCTAATGATGGCCGTGACCACTCCTTGCTCTAGCAATCATGGGTAGATGGGTTACCTCCTACCACATGGCTAGTGTGTGATGACTCTAATATGATAAAACACCCCTAAGACAAACTTGGGGCCCTCCCCATGTGTTGGTGTATTGGTTAATGTGAGGTTTGGTATTATTTCAAAAATAAATTGGGGATGGTATACACTCTCCTTCAGTGACATGCATTTAATTACACATCTTGGTTTACATGGTCCAAATACCAAATTATGGATCATCAAGAGATAAAATGGTTATATCTATTTAATCTATTAGATTAAAATACTTTTTCCTTTTCTAGAATCTATGGCTAACCTATAAACATCCACTCAAAAATTGTCTTGTCAGACCACTCACCCATCTTCTACAAATTAGAATGGACCTTTGGGTAGTATAACGTGTCATATAATTAATTTTTTCTCAAAACTTCAATGTTAAGTCATGATAACACCACATAAATCATCCACCAAATATAGGTGTAGACACCAAAATAGTGTCTAACCCTTGGTCACCTTTTCCCTTGGTCCATTCCTAACCCATTCCTAAACATTTCTAATTTAAAATAATAAACTTATTTTGAATTAACCCCCCTCCTTGGACACATCACCCATGACACCTCACCTAGGACACCTCGCCTTGGACTAATTCCCATCCTATGACTCACCCAAGACCTATTCCTACTTCTCTCTAACCGCCTAACAAACTCTCGTGCGTATTTAGCCCAATCCTCGACATTATCCAACAGATAGTGCACTTGGCGGATGAAAAATGGGCTTAGTGGCTCTTTTTGCCCATTCTAACCCCACTGACGTCGATCAAATGTTGGCTGACGCCGATAGAATCACCGACGTCAGTTATACTTAACCAATTTTTTAGACTCTTTGACGATCCCAATCACAATCAACTAATCTCTGGAAGCGAATCACAAATCCTTCAATCTTCAGTCCTCAACCATCCATCAAACTGCCAAATCTCTCAGTCAAGCCTCTCACTCTCTCCCTCAGGTGCAGCAACAGCTTCAGGTTCCCCATCAGCAATAGGTTCTCCACACAGGCTACATCAATAGCAGGTATGGGAATCATCAGTAGCACACCTTCAACAAGGCACAGGTAAGTATATTGTCTGTGTTTTCTTTGTGTTTTCTAGTCATTACTTTTAAGTATTATGAATTAGATTCAGCACTCCCTCTCCCCAAACCAGACTGTTAACCAATCCAGACCCGAACCTTTATTTCTCCACCTCCCTATTACCTCTGTTCTTTGTCGGACCATACACTCTGCCCATTCAACCAGACTCTCAGACCCAGACCCCAGACCATTCAACCAAGCCCAAAACTTTGTCTCAAGACCACTCAAATAAACCCAGACCTTGTTCACGGACCACAGACCTACCCAGACCCCGTCCAAGCTAACTGCCCCGACCGACGTCAGTCACTACCCCAACCGACATCGGCATATTAATCAACGTCGGCACCTTTACCAACCGACGCTGGTAGGACCACCGACGCCAGCGACTGTGATTAGTTCGATAGCTTCTTTCAAGTAAGCCTTTACTTCCCTTTTTCATTCCATCTTTTATAATTTCAATTCTTTATCATTTTGTTGTTTATCAGACACTTATTTTTATTGATTAGTGGGTTTATATCCCTTAAGGAAGTTTTCATACTTCTGGGATCAAGCTTTCGCTTGACAACCCACCATCTGTCCATTTAACACCTTCTTTTGTCCAAGTTTCTTTTCTTTGCAGGCGTCATTCCTCCACAGCCAAGAGGAGTACTCACAGCGTCTGGATTACGGTGCACAGACTTTATCCAGGTACATCAAGCCTTGACCATTCTTTCTTAAGTTTCTCATTTTCTCTCCCTTGAATCTGAAAGCAAAATTTGAATAGAAACATTATGGCACTCCCGGTGGGACCCCTTTAGGGCCTTTTTTGGGTTCCCTTTCTTCTTTGTTCATTTAGGTGCATTAGGCTTCTTCCTCTTCACCTCTTTCTTCTTTTCTAAAAAAACATCATAAGCAGGAAATAAAAAAAACTTTTTCTTTATTTTTCTTGCATTTCTAGACTAGTCAAAAAAAAAAAAAATCATTTTCTTCAACCCTTTCTCCAACTTGTTTTCATTCCAATTTAATATTTCGATTTGGGGCTTTAAAATATACTGCATTCCATTTCTTGCTTTCTTGCATTCTCTTATTCCACACTTAGTAATTAGTAAAACGCATATTGAATAAATCGTAGATCACTTGATGTTACACAACCAGACCACGTGCACTCAATTAAACATCAAACTCACTTGAGACAAGGCCCGACTAGGATTTTATCACCCAGCGAATACCTTACCCATCCCGACAATCCTACTTGGATTTCACCACCAAGGGGAAAGCCAACTCTGTTCTCTGGTAGAGTCTAAACTATAGTGAAAGTATATTTTGGCTAAGCGAGACCAGCTAACAACTGAAATCGTGAAGTGAGGGGAGCTTGCTCCTTAGCACCAGGCCTGTATGAAAGCTAATACAAATTTTTGAGCGCCTTAACATACCTGAAGCCATCTTTAGATTACCTATTCTAGGACCCTTCTAAAAGCCAATCTTCCTCAAACATCACATTAAGGCATAAGCCACACGATCTTAATAAAATTGTTTCTAGGGATTTAACTCTAGGATCTGTCTGTCATCATCATATTTTCTATTTTTATCTATCTTTTTTGAGCTGGTAAGGACGTCTTCTTCATTTCCAAAAACCTTTTTTTCTGAGTTTTTGGAAAACACAGTAACCGACGTCAGCAACTTTTTTGTATCGGCATCAGTCATCTGACTGACATCAGCAGTATTCTTCACTGACATCAGTTTTTATACCGACGTCGGTCTCTGTCTATTTTCTTTTTTAAAAAATAGCAAGCTTAAAATCCAACTTTCTAGCTATCTAAACATCTATTCTAGTTTTTTGAGACTGATAGAACACAGTTTTTTGAAACCTGATCCTTTCTTGCCTTGAATGGTTTTGACACGCAGTCAAACCAAAGCCCTTCTTGACCACGCTAGTCAACAACCGCTTCCACCTTCACCATCTATAACCAGTCCTATAATGGAGTTCAACTCAGAGACTGAAAGAACTCCTACTCACCCAACCCCGCCTCAGACTCCTATCATCCTAGAAGGGGACCAAGATTTCGCATGATTCTTGGACCTTAACGTCAAAGCCTTACAACACTATCTCCCGAATAGCCAAATGCGAGACTCCCTAGGTAACCCAATCTATGGGATGCTGACTTCCTTAGTTGAGACAAGAATCACATCAACCGCACCTACAATTCAACCACTAGACAACACCTCCACCAATAACCCAACCGTGTCTTACCTTCAAAACGTGGCCACTCCTTCTAAACCTACCTCCATGGGGGTTCCGGTACTCCCTCCACCTCAAGTCACTCAACCAAACCCCACACCTTTCCAAAACCTACTAGTCTCTATTCCCCCTACTCTTGCACCTATCAACACAAGAGTAACCGTTTACCTGTCAACAAGCATAGCCACTCCTCAACCATCTTTGACAGCCCCTATCCAACTTGTGCCAACCAACCCCATAACACAAGTGCCCTTGGCCCCAACTTTCTCTCTAATAACTAGCTACCCATATGTTGCATCTACGTAACCAACCACGTCATACGCCCCTCCCAATACCTTTCAAGTGCCTTATAATCTAGGGGCACTCCACCCACCAATCCATCAGCAGATATCATCAAAATGTTGATGGATAAGATGTCTAGCTTAGAGACCTCCATTTTTGGCTCACGCAATGCTCTCTCATATGAGCAAATTTGCAATGAGCCTATTCATCCTTCTGTTCCAATTAGACCATACCCCAACCAGTGGGAGCTTCCCAAATTTTCTCACTTTCAAAGCAAGGAAGACCCACAGCAACACTTACGGGCATTTAGACATGCCTATTACCTTATTGCCCATGACGACGCATTACTCTTGCACACATTTCCTATGTCCCTTTCTGGCGCTGCGCTCGACTGGTACAGCTCCATTTCCAGCCATTCCCTCTTCACATTTACATAGCTGGCCCAGCTCTTTCTTGATCACTTCTACATTAACATCACCAAGAAGGTCTCGATCACGAACCTTTACACTATCCACCAATTCGAGGATGAATCAATAGTTGACTTCGTTGCTCACTGGAGAGGCCTTATCAATCAACTCTCCTTTTCCTTACCTCAAACTGAACTTATTGAACTATTCTCTCGAGCTTGCGCCAAACATATTTCTTCCACTTTAAGGGTTCAGACCTTCTGTACCTTTGATGAAGCCTTCACGATGGCCCGTAAACTTGAATTACATGCCATCGAGGAGAATAAAGTCAAGTTACGGAGCAAGAACCCCAACTCTAAGACTAATGACTCTTCTTCTTCTAAACCTTCATCGTCAAATTCTAAGTCTAAAGCTTTAGCTAACGCTGTAGTCATTAGACCTTCATCCTCTTCATCCAATCAGCCTGAGCCATCCACATCTCAGAGTGCCACCCGTTAATTCTAGTAGAGATACGTACAAAGACAATATACTCCTCTTGGATAATCTTACGCGTCTATACTGGAAAAACTTGTTAAATAGGGGATTCTCAACCTCCCCCAGATTCGACCACCACCATAATTTGATCCCTCATGCGCCATCCCTCCGTGGTATAGGTAAAATGACTTCTACAATTTCCACCGTGTCAAAGGTCATGACATAGGAAACTATAAAACCTTCAAAAACATAATCCAGGACATGCTTGAAAAGGGAGAGCTCGTTCTAGATAATCCTAATGCACCTCCAAACCAGGGCATCGACATATTCAAGCAACCATTCCCCAATCATCCACCGACCCAAAATAATGTCCAGACCTTGATTGACAACACGCATGAACACGACATTCAAACAGTCAATACAGTCTCACCCTTCATCCCCAACCAACCTCAAGAGGTTAACCCATCTACCAGTCCATCACGTGTGGACGAACCTCTTTCCCTGATTAGTTCTCCATCAACCTCTCTCATCTTGGAGGACGCCTCAACCTTACCAGCACCACCGGTCTCACCATCCTCCTTTCTTCTACCTATGGAGGACCTGACCTTACCCACTCCTCGATCGCAAGTGGAGGGCACCATAATCCCTGCCCTTTACCCCCTTGAGGAGTCACACTCTCTAGTTCCTTCTCCACCAAGAGAAGAACCTGACTCTCCATCGTCTTCAATCAATGACAATCCAGTTATAACTCCCACACACCTTGGGTCCGAAACTACTGCCACACCTAACACATCTTCTCAAGAATCCAAACCTCATCCAACATCCTCCCAACCATTTTCCCGACTAGTGGAGAAATTAGAACTTCTCCCTTCAAGGAAAGTGGAGCATCGGGGATTGTGGGAACATCTTAAAGTTCTTCAACATTCCCATGCCCTCTCATCTCATGCTGCCAATCCTCCCAAGGCAGAATCGCCCCAAACTCTCAACAAAGACCAAACCCCCGCTTTTAAACCTATATCTACCCAATCTAAACCAATCAAGTCACTTGGCATTCACCCGCTCTCTACCCTCACTCACTCGCAAGTGAAGGTGGACTTGGACCAAACCTCGACCAAAAGTAGTCTTCCAACCAAGTCAAAGAAGACTGCCAGACCACAGAAGCGAACCCCTCCTCCACTGTCAAATTTGCCCTCCATCTTGGGTCCTCATCCTTCTACCCTAATTAGCGTGCTTCCTACTCTGACCCTCAACCAAAACAAATTACCTCAATTACTTCCTTTGCCAATCACAAGTCAATCCCCTCTCAAAAATTTGGCACCTCTCATGAAGAAAGTGCCGTCTTCACCTGTCATCACACCATCAACCCAAAAGGTGGTACGAAAACCTTCTTCAACATCCCCCAAGCAAAAGTCACCAGCGCGTCATACATCAACAAGCATAGACCCCTTAGTAGGTTCATATGCTTTGATATTATGCCAACTTTTGTAGACTTCTAGCATTACCCTTCCTTCCATCAAGCCATTCCAACCCCTCGGGTCAAAACCATCTTGATTCGATGATACGAAGATTTGTTTATACCATCGCATGCCAAGACATGATACCGAGACTTGTTGTGCCCTCAAGGCAGTCGTTCGCCACTATATGGAGAAAGACACTCTTCTCTTTGAGGACACTCTTGACCAACCCTTGACACCTTCCCATCCAACCTCTTCAACCACATCAACATCTCACCAACAGACCATAACCCCTTCTTCACCTACTATATTTGAAATCAATGCTATCCATATAACCACTAGGTCATAAAAGGATAAGGTGAAAGAAAAAGCAGCTATTCCTTGGACCTATCCTTTTGTCTAGGCACCTCAACCACTGAAACCCAAGATTTCCATCTTAGGTGCATCTCAACCCCCTTCTTCAGAGGCAATCATAGAATCTATGATAAAACAACTTCACCAAATGCCTATGAAGATGACCCTATATGACCTTATCCAAAGCTCCCCCCAGTATTGCCAGGCTCTAATCAAAGCCCTACAGGTAGCAGAAGTCCAACTTGAAGACCCTCAACCACTAGCTGCCCTAGTCCATTCTTTATTCCCCGTCGCCTCCATTACTTTCAGTGATTCTGAGATTCCTACCTCTACCATGGAAGATCAGGATGCTGCCCTTTTCATCAAAGCCTACATTGATCAAACCCGTATTAAATGAGTTATGATTGATGGGGGCGCTAGCATTAATATCATTTCCACCCATGCCTTTGATCAATTGGCCCTTCCTAAGAATTGCATGTCAAAAACTGACACAATCTTTAGATCCTTTAATGACACCACCGCTAACACTATTGGCATTGTTGTCCTTCATATCCACGTTGGTCCACGCACAATCCTAGAGCTCTTCTACATCATTGAGGGAGAATTCCAATATAACATGCTATTAGGGCGACCCTGGATCTGCACCATGGCTTGCGTCCCTTCAACACTCCACCGTTGTGTCAAATTTGAACATGACAAACAAGTCCATGTCATTCCCGCCGACCCATTTCCTTTTAAGACTTATAACACAACCTATCGCCCCAACGACGTTCTTATCCCGCTCAAGGCATCAACCCAAACATCATCTCCATCCATGGAAGCGTCAACTAGTACACAAACAGTGGTGGCCACCACATCATCTTCTCAATTAACAACCAAGGACCCCATGGACGACATCTTCAAAAGACTTTCACTGGGAGAATATCACCTCCTTACTCTAGACATGTTCTAGACTCCTCAAGAGTATGGACAGCTTCATCAAAACCCAAGCTATGACTGTCGGATCGGAATGGTCATTCCTTATGGTCCTCCTAACCTTCAAACCAATCTCATCTATGGGAGGCTGGATCAAGCTCCTACTGAATCAAATCCTTCTTCCTCACCTCAAATATTCACATCCGATTTCTCCTTTCTTGGCAACCCCACCTTTGCACATACCTACCTTTATAGGTGTGCATGGAAGAGTTTTGGCTTTGGGCATTACAAACAAGGCTCCCATCGGACTATCAAACCACCCAATGATGATAATGCCAAGAAACGGTATGGACTAGGTTTCTACAAACCCACTGAGGCTTCCACAAACCTTTGCCCCAAACTGACCATCAACCAAACTCTTCCAGACTCACCTATTCTTCTATCCTCACCTATGGAGTTGGTGGTTTCCATCCCTCCTAGTTTTTTTTTGCATAAACACCATCCACTTGGAACCTCTAACCTATCAGCTCAACGGGTTCCCAAGTCTCTCCCTCTCGTTTATCCTAGCATGATAGATGATGAATCGACAACCATTAACACAGTCCACTGCATAGCTGATGATGCCATTCTTACTTATATGGGTGCCGATGATTCTTTTATTCAGCACTCCTTCCCCTCTGAAACACAGGTTATGTTAAATGAATCAACCATTGACATTAACCTTTCATCTTCTGATGTTCCTTAAGTCTTAAAGATTGGTCAGTCTTTAGACACTCAGGAGCAGGCTGACTATACCACATTTCTCTCAGACAATCACAAAGCCTTTGCCTAGACCTACGCTGACATGCCTGGCATTGACCCTAACATTGCCACTCATAACATTGTCACAAACCTAGAGGCTAAGCCTGTTAGGTAAAAGGTTTACAAAATGCATCCTCGTGTTGCACTTCTTGTCAAAGAAGAGCTTCAATGCCTTCTTTTAGTCTCCTTCATCCAGCCCATCGATTATTCGTAGTGGGTCTCTAACATCGTTCCTGTCACCAAGGCGACTGGGGGGATCTAGATCTGCACGGACTATCATGACCTTAACCTAGCTTGTCCCAAAGACAACTTTCCTCTTCCAAACATTGACCAACTTGTTGATCTTACAGCTGGCCATGAGATGTTATCACTCATGGATAGATTTTTAGGATACAACCAAATCCTGATTGCACTGAAAGATCAACACAAAACCACCTTCATTACACCATGGGGAACTTTTTGCTATCGAGTCATGCCTTTTGGTCTGAAAAATGCAGGTGCCACATATCAACGTGTTATGACTTACATCTTTCATGATCTCCTCCATAAAATCATGGAGGACTATGTCGATGACCTGCTTGGCAAATCTAAGCTTCGTCATGACCATTTGACTATCCTCAAAATCATCTTCTCTCGCCTTCTTCAGTACAAGGTCCGTCTTAACCCCAAGAAATGTGTTTTTGGGGTTCTCTCAGGAAAGCTCCTGGGATTCATTATCTCTTTTCGTGGCATCGAGATAGATCCTGCCAAAATCTATGCTATCCTCGAAATGCCACCTCCAACTAATCTCAAGCAACTTCACAGTCTACAAGGGAAGCTCCATTCCATCCACCATTTCATTTCGCAGCTTTCTGACCATTGCCAACCCTTTCATCACCTCCTTAAGAAGGACGTCTCCTTTAAATGGGATAAAGATTGCCAAGAGGCTTTTAATGCCCTCAAATGCTATTTGGTCTCTCCATCAATCCTTATTCCACCAAAAGATGACCAACCCTTCTACCTCTACATCTCAACAACCAATCATTTGTTAGGTGCCATGATCACGCATCGAGACGAGCAACACCATGAGCAAGCAGTCTATTACATAAGCCGAACACTTGTCGACTATGAAACTCGGTATACTCATACCGAGAAACTCTGTTTGACATTAGTCTTTGCCACTACCAAGCTCTGTCACTATCTTCTCAATCACAAAACCTTTGTCGTCACCCACACTGATCCCCTCAAATACATGCATTCTAAACCATATCAAAACCAGCGTATGGCTCGTTGGCTCATGCTTCTTGCTAAATTTGACTTAGAATTTGTCCAACAAAAATCTATAAAAGGGAAAACAATCACTGACCAACTAGCAGATGCCCCTCTTCCTGACAATCAACCTTCACAGTGTGAGTTTCCTGATGAATCTATCACCACTCTCTCGACTGATGACACATTCTACCAAATGACGATGTTCTTCAATGGCTCTAAATGTCAACTCGGTGGGGGTGCGAGGGTCATCCTCATTCCCCATGAAGGTGAACCCATGCCCCTGTCTTTCAAACTCGACTTTGAATGTACCAATAATATGGCCGAATACAAAGCCTTAATTTTGGGACTTCAAACTGCCCTTTCTTTAAACATCAAGTCCATCAACATCTTCGGTGACTCACAACTTGTCGTCAATCAAATCAATGGTTTATATCTTTGTAAAAATGAAATTTTACAAAGGTACAAACACCGTGTTGACACTCTTCTAGCATCTTTCAACCATCATTTATTGCAGACTATTCCTCGATCAACGAATAAGTTTGCTGACACCATGGCTTCCCTCACCTCGCATATCCCTTCTTCATCATCATCCTCATCAAGAATTTATGTCATGGTACATCGTGTGCCATTACCTTCATATATTTCCACTGACATCAATCTCATCCATGCCATAGATTATAGTTCACAAGATTTATGGTATAAACAACTTGAGGACTACTTGGCTCATTCTCTCATTCCTCCCAACCTCTCTAGCAATGCACGATGAGCTTTTATCAAGCGCACCGCTCGCTATACCATGCTAGGGGGCCTTCTCTATAAAAGAGGTTTTGACGGCCTTCTTCTTCGCTGTTTAAACTCCACTGAAGCTTTTCATGCTGTTAAACAAGCCCATGACGGGATTTGTGGCAGACACTTCAGTGGTAACTCAGTTGCCAAGCGCATCATTTGCCTGGGTTATTATTGGCCCACACTTCATCAAGACTATAGCGATTATGTTTGGCATTGCATCAAGTGTCAGCAACATGCTAACTTGCTTCATCTCCCTAGTCACGCCTTACAAGTTACTCAGGATTTCTGGCCTTTTTCATAATGGGGCTTAGATCTCATCGGCGAGATTAACCCTCATTCATCTCTTCGTCATCAATCCATCATCACTGCCACTGAGTATTTCACTAAATGGGTGGAAGTTATTCCTCTTGTCTCCACAAAAGCCGACAAGATTGTCGACTTCATCAACACCCACATCATCTGTCGTTTCAGTGTACCTCACAAAATCATCACCAATAATGGCAAGTCCTTTAAAAATAAGACCATCCAAAAACTCTGCGATTCATTTGGCATCAAACTCAGCTTTTCTTCGCCTTACTACCCACAAGCAAATGGGCAGGCCGAGGCTTCCAATAAAATCTTAACTAAAATTCTCATGAAGGTGGTCAACGACACTGGAAGGGATTGGCACATTCATATTCCCTTCGCTTTGTGGGCCTACCGCACTAGCATCTGAACCTCTATGGGTGCTACCCCTTTCTCTCTAGTGTACGGATCAGAGGCTATCTTACCTCTCGAAGTACAGATCCCATCTCTTTGCATTTCACTCCATGACATTCTTTCTAATGATGACTTTCGTGAAGATCAATTAGCTCAACTTGAGTTACTTGACGAACGTCATCTTGCTGCCCTTAATCATCTCCATGTCTATCAAAATCACATCAAACGCGCCTATAATAAAACTCTGAGAGAATGAGATTTCAATATCGAAGACCTCATCCTCAAAGAGAACCAACATGTGACCAATATGGAATGGAGTAAATGAGGTAAATTTTCTCCTAATTGGCTCGGACCTTATATCATAACGCACAAGTATGGATTAGGAACTTATCGTCTGTCTTCTCTTGAAGGCCGACCAGAACCTGAGCCCCTTAATGCTTTGCATCTATGACCATTCTACTGTTAGTCGAGTATTCATCCACTTGACATTTAACTTGAGCTCGTCCCTTGAGCAATCCTTATCCTTTTTATCCTTAATCCATTTCACCCTTTTTTCCATTAACAAAATCCTCTACAACCCTTTTATGATGTACGAATGCTTCGTTCTAATAAAAGGGAGTCCTTGACCTTCTATAAGTCTTGTCCATGACTTAATATTCTATCAAAACTAAATCAAGATGTCAAAATATCTAAGGTCACAAAATCAAATAAAAAAGCAGACTACTTACTTGAAGGACAACTGCACTATTATTGCTATAGCTAATAGACTGCTCCCTCAAAGGACAGCTATTCAAAATCTATAAAGCAAAGTATAGACCACTCCCTCAAAGGATGGCTATGACTAAATCTTGCTACAAACAACACTTTCTTAGAAGCTTCCCGCATTGATCAGCTTCACAAATGACCACCAAACAAATGACATCTTTATTTGGACTTCTCGCATTGATCAGTCTGCTCCAAAAAAAAAAAAAAAAAAAAACTGGGTCATGGACTTGACTTGTAGTTGTCTCAGGGTCTCCTATAAAAAGGGGCAAAGTTATCCATTCTCTAAAATGGGTTACCCTTTTCCTCCTATCATATCACCTACTCAAGGGACTTCGAGCTCACTTTAATGTCAAAAGTGATTCGATTACCGCTTTAACTTAACTATGGTCAATGATGCAACACATAAATGGGGCTCTTCATTCGAACAACCCCTGTCTATGTTGTTTTTTTGGTCCTTGTCAATAAAAAGGCACTTATGCCTCTTACCTTCTACCTATACTTTGGTCACATTCAACCACATCATTTGTCAAAACTATTCAATCCAACTCTTTTCAAACCACACAATTTATGTCAAGCATAAACCAATACTTGCTGAAGCATAAATAGACCTCAATTCATTTTTAGCAAACATCTATCATGAATATGGATCATGGCTAGGAATGAAAAACCCCGACCAATGTTACAACTTACACCATTTGGAAAAAAGCTGTAGCATCATCTTCTCCTTATCATTTCAAGCATGTACCCTTAGACATATGGGAAATGCTATATCTTTATCATGACTAAAATCAACCACTTCAATCTTTTTCCTCCCTTCTTGGGAGAACTACATTGGCCTGAGGCCCTAACGACAAGGGCTATGTAGGCAGCACTCAGTTGACATGGGGTCTTCTGGGGTTAGCTCGGCCATTCTCTTCATCACTTTCTTCCATCTCCTTCTCTCGTCATCTGCCAATCACATCACAAACAAGTGCACATTTTCATAATCTTTTGCATAATCATTTTCATCATTTACATCATAATCATTTACTCACAACCACATTATCATCATCACACACTTAAGCATACACATCATATAATCCCCAAATCATAACATAAATATATCTATCACATAATCCTTATGCATCATCATCTAATCTAAAAGTCATGATCATTCTCATTATTAACATTATCACAATGCATCATTATATTAAACATCATCATTTTAATCATTTACCATAACATTATAATCATAAACATAATATCAACACATACATCATCATCATCATCATCAAAAATGCCCCATACATTAAACATTAAATATTCATAACACATCAATAATCCAAAACTATCATCATATATATATATATATATCAAATATTTTATACAATCGCACAATATGTGCCTCTATCTCTCTCTCATACAATCTCGCATCAATAGCTCGCAGGCTGGTATATACATCAAAAATGAATCTCAAGGGCTGCCCTCAAGACTGTGGCTATGGTGGTGGTGGCGGTGGCCGAGAAGAAGCTGTATCCTCTCCTCCCTCTGATCTATGCCATCTGCGAGACCCTGAAGCCATCACTCGAGACATAGACCTCTATTAGCTTTGTTTCACCCACATCTTTGAGTATCGCTGCATCTGAGGGAACCCCCTGATGGCCCTCTCATAATACATGATCTCATCTAGCGCATCACTGTATCTCACTAGAGATACAGTCTACGGTGGACCCATCTACCCTACTGCTGTGCCCTATCCTGACCTCTGTGGCTGTGGCTGACCTAGGTGCACTGATGCCAATGGTCCTGCCCCCTATGAAAATGCCGGCTATTGAGATGGCTGCTGCAATGGGCCCTGCCCTCCAAAGCTCTAACCTACCATTGCTTGTGCCTGGGCTGTAGCCAGCTGTCCCTATAACAATGTGACCTATCCTGTCAACGCTGCCACCTGACCTGTCATCTTTGTCAGCTGCCCTATAACTCTTGCCAACTGTCCCTACAAAACTGAGACCTGGGCCTGAGCCGCGTCTCTCTCCTGCCATGCAGTGTCCCTCTCCTCGTGGACTGTATCCCACTCCCTCGTGACCGCCTACAAATTTGGTTGAGGACCCACCTGTATGCCTGTGTACTGCCCTACCCACCACGCTGTGTAGGCCTCTGTACACCCTGGGTTGGCTATCCCAGGTCCTACTGGTAACTCCTCAAAATCGGGCTCCTCTGTCTCCTCTGGTAGTGGGAGCGGTGCCTCTATATCATCCCACCTGTACTATGGGAATGCGGGAGGTACATCCTATAGCAGCCCATACTGGCACCACACTCTCTCTACTGGGATCCTCTCGAGCTCACTGGCTCATCTACCTCTGACCCATCGCATGCTCTAAGTCCCAACCATCTACTCTCCCTGGTCTCGAAACGCTGGATACACCAAATATGGTCTCCAGACGATATCTACTGGAATCAAGGCCTCTAGTACACCTCGGTAGTGATCAATATCCCTAACCACTCTGTCCACCCGTGTCTACGCCATTACCTCGCGCCATCGCCTGAATCTGACCCTGAAACTAGCCTAAATCGCCACTGGGAGGCCAAGAGGTCAGGTAACCACAATGTGCTTGTATGCCCAACATTGCAGAAGGTGGCCTACACACAGACTGTACCGTCGCCATCGACTGATGCCCCATAACTCTCTATATACCTGGGCCAAAAAGATGGGTACCTAGGCGAACACTGTCTGCTACTCTAGCATGTCCATCAAAACCCTGATCATGGCCACCAGGAACCTGCCTCCCTCTGCATCTGACAACGCATAGACTGTGATGCCGATCATCATCAAAATTGCCAACTGATGTGCGTCTTCATCCACCACGTACAAATGCTCATATGCAAAACTAGCTAAATGGTAGCTCATCTCCGTGACATGCTCCCCAAATAGCATGACCATATGGATATCGTGCACCTCTCTTAAGCATGCATAGATGTCAGCTCTGTGTATCGGTAGCTGTAAAATCTGGTACACATCCTCGACCATGACCGTCATCTCACCCGTAGGAAGGTGGAAGGTGTTGGTGGCATGGTCCTACCACTCGATCAATGCCACCATAAGGCTCACATCCCTTGCCACTCTATAGTAGCGTCTCAGACCACCTAGCCCCACTGTGCTCATTTGTGACCACTCCTCGACTGACACGCCTCCACGCATCCGCGTCAGCAAGGTCAGGAGGCGATCCCACAGCTTAAGAGTCTGCCTCACCTGCATCCATCCACAAATAATCTCATGTTAAAACTGTGCCTACTCTTCCTATTTTACCAACCATTTTGACCATTTATGCCTACGCCGACACCTGGGAAGCCCTTGGCGTAGCTTCGACCTTTCAACTTGACCATTTTTTACCACTCTTTCTGACCAGGCAGCCATCGACATCGGTTAGCATGCCGGTGATGGCACTCACCTAACTGACATCGGTCACATAGTGACCAATGTCGATAGGTTAGTGACTGATGCTGGTCGCTGGTCAGCCGACGTCGACAGAGTCACCGACGTCGGTGACTAGTTCGGCTCTAGGGCTGAATGGGGCGAGCCCTAAAAATTAGGGCTTCCCCTCTGCACCCCCTTATACCCTCTTAAACCCTCTAAAATGACTCCTAAGCTCTCCTAGACAACCCACCCACCTTCCTAGCTACCCTCCCCCTCGATTTCTACCTAAAAATAGCAAAAATTCAAAAAAAACAAATTCAAGACAAAAATGAATCAAGTAGGGTTCAGAGACCCTCCTACCTCATCACGGCATCGTCGGCGTGGTGGCACAATGGGTGCCATTGGTGGTGGACCTCCCGCGGCTCCTCTACTCCCCTCTGCCATCTCTACCATGCTAATGACTATGCAAATTCCTGTTGGCCCACACGCACCTCTACAGCCTCCAATCACTCTCCAACTTGCTCCTTGTCTCAACCAATGCCTCTCTGCCACCTCACGCTACTGCACCGATCAACTTGGAGTCACTTTCACTCACTAAACTCTAGAGCTCACTTTTTCACTTGGTCAAATGTCACAAATGACTTTTGGTGGGCCACCAATCCAATTTTGTCAGATTTGGCAGACCGTCGACGTCGATCAAATCGTGCCCTAGGCCACCGACGTCGGCTGATTTCCATCGATGTCAGCCTCTTTTGGCCACTGACGTCGGTTCTATAACCGATGTCAGTGGCCTTAAAACTTCATCCCTCTTCAAAATGACCAAAATCATGCAACCACTCAGTCAGTCCTCCAGACCACGTCATTTTGGCCCCCTGGGGCACACTTGGATCACTTTTGCTTCCATCCATCGACCACCAGACATTGGAGATCATGCCCATCTCCTAAAACTATGACTACTTCCAAAGCAATTTTGCCTTGGTTGTTTTTGCATGTATGCTACCTCATGATTGGTTAGCAAAATTGTGTGCACACTTTTGACCTTCACAAGTATAGGATCGTAAGCCAGTTGATCCGCACTACTTGTGACTTTTTCATGTTTTCAAGAGCACTTCCTAAGCTTGGGATACCTGGAACACGATGACCATTGGAGCTTCAGCTTAGATTGAATACCCAATCAGTAGATGACTAAATGCTGGGGACTGGTTATTTCAATTTTGGCACTCCTTGACCCTTGACCTGTGACAATTTGACCTGACCATTCTTGTGAAGTGGTGTACGTGCAATCACAACTTTTACAACATTCTCACTCTATCTTCACCCCTTTCATCCATTCTCTATCAAATCAGCAACTGATTCCAGGTTCCCTTCTCTCATCTACTGCTTTGAGGGGGTATACCTCATCCATAATCGGGGCAACCAACCCTCACCTATTTTTGTCTTATAGTTCACTTGAACAACCAACAAGATGCAATCAATCTTATCCCATACCTAGGGCAACCGACTCTTGTTTTTGTCTTGCAACTTGTTTAGAGCAACCAACAAGACAAAAAGGGGCAAATGTAGACACCAAAATAGTGTCTAACCCTTGGTCACCTTTTCCCTTGGTCCATTCCTAACCCATTCCTAAACATTTCTAATTTAAAATAATAAACTTACTTTGAATTAACCCCCCTCCTTGGACACATCACCCATGACACCTCACCTAGGACACCTCGCCTTGGACTAATTCCCATCCTATGACTCACCCAAGACCTATTCCTACTTCTCTCTAACCACCTAACAAACTCTTGTGTGTATTTAGCCCAATCCTCAACATTCTCCAATGGATAGTGCACTTGGCGGATGAAAAATAGGCTTAGTGGCTCTTTTTGCCCGTTCTAACCCTGCCGACGTCGGTCAAATGTCGGCCAATGCCGGCAGAATCATCGACGTCAGTTATACTTAACCAATTTTTCAGACTCTTTGATGATCCCAATCACAATCAGCTAATCTCTAGAAGCGAATCACGAATCCTTCAATCTTCAGTCTTTGACCATCTGTCAAACTGCCAAATCTCTCAGTCAAGCCTCTCACTCTCTCCCTCAGGTGTAGCAATAGCTTCAGGTTCCCCATCAGCAATAGGTTCTCCACACAAGCTACATCAACAACAGGTAAAGGAATCATCAGTAGCACACCTTCAACAAGGCATAGGTAAGTATATTGTCTGTGTTTTCTTTGTGTTTTCTAGTCATTACTTCTAAGTATTATGAATTAGATTCAACACTCCCTCTCCCTAAACCAGACTATTAACCAAGCCAGACCTGAACCTTTATTTCTCCACCTCCCTATTACCTCTGTTCTCTGTCAAACCATACACTCTGCCCATTCAACCAGACTCTCAGACCCAGACCCCAGACCATTCAACCAAGCCCAAAAACTTTGTCTCAAGACCACTCAAATAAACCCAGACCCTGTTCACAGACCACAGACCTGCCCAAACCCCGTCCAAGCTAACTGCCCCGACTGACGTCAGTCACTACCCCAACTGACATCGGCATATTAACTGACATCGGCACCTTTACCAACCGACGCCGATAGGATCATCGATGCCGGTGACTGTGATCAGTTCGACAGCTTCTTTCAAGTAAGCCTTTGCTTCCCTTTTTCATTCCATCTTTTATCATTTCGATTCTTTATCATTCTGTTGTTTATTAGACACTTATTTTTATTGATTAGTGGGTTTATATCCCTTAAGGAAGTTTTCATACTTCTGGGATCAAGCTTTCGCTTGACAACCCACCATCTGTCCATTTAACGCCTTCTTTTGTCCAAGTTTCTTTTCTTTGCAGGTGTCATTCCTCCATAGCCAAAGAGGAGTACTCACAGCGTCTGGATTACGGTGCGCAGACTTTATCTAGGTACATCAAGCCTTGACCATTCTTTCTTAAGTTTCTCATTTTCTCTCCCTTGAATCTGAAAGCAAAATTTGAATAGAAATAATAAGACTTGTAAATTCAACCCACATATGCTTCCAACTAGATTGAGTGGTGGAATGAAGCCATTCTTTGCACCACCTCCTTCCTTGCCACCACAAAAAACATGTTTCTTAGATTCACAATCATTAAAAGGAAGCTACAATCAAAGAATTCAAATGGTTATATACCTCTATTTAGATTGATCCTTTCAATATTTAGCTTCAAATGTTGTTTGGCTCCCTCAAACACCATATTAAGGTAGCAGATATTCATGTAGTCAGAGGCATCCAACTCTAAACTCAATTATGTTATCTCAAAATTGGCGATAAAGCCTCTAAGGAGTTATTCAAAGCACTAAAATCCAATTAGTCTCATAGGAAAATTAAATCCATTTAAGTGGCTCAATCTTGACTCACTTCTCAGGCTAATATTTCTTTAGCCTTTTTAGATCATTACTAGTAGGTTTTTCATGCCCAACACTTTAAAGATGAGAGGTCATACACTCTTTAGAATTTCTTCAAAGTGGTGCCTTTCAAGTTAAAGCCTATGGATCAATGGTTATGTGATTCCCCATTCACCCTATATGAGCTTAAATATCATTTAAACTATAAGATTAATGATAACAACCCTGACCTTGATGGCTTTCCTTTTTGATTTTTACAAAGCCACTTGGGAGTTCACTAGCCCTAACCTATTAAAGGAATACAAATAAGACCTACATAATTAGTCTCTTAGCCCTATGATCAACCAAGGTAATATAAAATTTATCCCTAAACCTGGGGATCTTGAGCTTCTCACTATTCAGAGACCAATAACCCTAATAAATGTCTCTTAAAAGATCCTCACTAAAGCCCTTACCAACCATGTCTAGATAATATTAATTTCCATTATTAGACCAAAGTAAACATGTTTCATTAGAGGGAGGTATATCTTGGAAAATATTATTGTAGTATGGGAGGGCATTACCGAGGCTCGTTACTCTCTACAAAGAATTACTTTTCTATAACTAAATTTTAAAAAGGCTTATGACAAGATTGAGTGGCATTTTATTCTTTACATGCTCAAAGCTCTTTGCTTTGGTCCCTATTTTATCGAGGATGTGCAAACCTTGACTCAAGATGCCTCCACCTACCTCCTTATTAATGGTTATCAAACCTCAAGGATATAACTCCATATCTATATTCACCAAGGGTGTCCACTTGATCTAATGCTTTATGGTCTTGTCATTGAATCATTGGGTAACCTTTTGGCTTTTAAGGCCTCACAAGGGCTTGTTTTGGGCATTGTTTTTCCTAAATGCACCTCTTAGCTTATCAATGGCCACTTTTTAGATGACACTTTTCTCATGTTGAAATAGTAATAAGACACTTTTATTAAAGCATTTTGATGTCTAGACATCTTTTATCTGGATTTAAGCTCTAGATTTCAATGAAGGAAAACCCAGTGCTTTTGATAAAGTATGATGTCAGTGCCTAAGTGGCTCAAAAAATTTAATTTGTAATGGATCACTTATGGAAAACAATTCAATTTCTTGGAAATCCTCTTCAATTTTTACATCTCACATTCTGACCTTTGGTAGTATATCCTCAATAGGATTGAAAGGAAAATTAAATACTGGATAACTAAGGCCTTATCTCTAGTAGGGAAATTCTAGATCTGCTCTAAGATTTTGGTGGATATTAATGTCTACTACTCCTCTTGTTAGGACCCCTATAAAGCCTTTTATGATAGTCTATTCAAGATTATCCATGATTTCCTTTGGGCCAATACTAACAAGGCCTAGTGTTTTCATCAGGTGGCCTAGGATATTTTCTACCTTCTTCATGATAAAGGTGGCATACATATAATTGGCACTTATCGATAAAGTATGGCCTTATGTTCTAAATGGTTTGTTTAGGATATTGAGGGAAATGAGTCTTGTACAATCCTCATCCACAATTATATCTCTTTGGGTTCTCTTTTTGGCAAAAATAGTTGGTAGAATGTTAGCTTTCAATCCCTTCTCATCACTAGTGTGACAGTTAAGATTACAAGCTCCTTTATGGTAAAGAATATCTAGAACGTTTTCAAAGAATTTAAATCATATTTAAAGAGGGTAGGGGATGTATTTTGGATATGTTTATCTTTTAATGATCATATTTTATGGGGGTATCATATTTTCACTAGTTTTTCTATTATTTTGGCTGAACTACCTGGTATTAAAGTACCATGATTATTTTGTAAAAGAATTTACACTATTTATGATTTGGTTAATTCTAAATACTAGATCCCATCCCTAATTTTAAAATAAAATTTAAATTAAATAATTTTGACTTACCTTATATCCTTCACATTCATGAATTGCTTCCTGATATTATGCTCCATAAGCTTGGCCTTCAACTTCCTTGAGCATAGTGGAAAGACTCAACATGGAATTGTGATATGAATTTTAAAACCTACTCTCCAGGGCTTCCATATTAGGTGATGAGTCCATTCTCCCTAGCTCTAAAAAATCTCAACAAATGATGGGGCGTTTAGTTCTCTCCTAAGACTTGGCTCACCCATTTGGAACATGTACGACATATTGGTATGGAACCCAAATTGTCTCATTTTCTTTAGTGTTTAATCTATTAGGGGCTCTACTTCAGTGAGAGGCTACTCTACCTCTATATTCCCTAGTGCTTCTATCTAGTTTATAAGTGGCATAAATATTTCAATCATATATTATGGTTTTATTCTAAATCCTACTCTACTTGGCATTGAATCCACTCCTTATTTTAACCCTTTCATCTTAATCCTTTTCTTGGTGCTAGGCACTTTTTGGAGATTATTCAAATTGGATTGCTTCTATTATTTTTTAGTGGCATTTTTTTGTGCTATCATCCTCTTTTATATTTGGAAAGCTAGAAATAATGACATTTTTAATCATGAGGACTATGAAATTTCATTCTCTATTAATGAAAAGGTTATTTTGATTTCCTTGGTTTACTTACAGATCTAAGCTTAGGTGGAAAAGATGGTGTTTGACCTCCACCACCTACAGGAGCTCCTCAATCATTGGTGGAGTGTCTCATGCACTATGAGTAGATTTATATTAAATGGATAACCCTATGGGCCCCTAACATATCCTCCCAAAAGATGATAAAATATAAATTGGTCCTTAAATAGGGCCACTTTTCACCTTGCCCTCCTCTAAGCGGTGTTTGGAGTTGTTTTGGAAAATATGATGCTCATCTTACTCAGCAGTATTAGGTGAGTGTTATTCTTCCTACTCCACCCATTTATGGTTAGATGATCACCATTCATGATGACCCCCTAGATGGATAGACTGCTTTAGATATCTTGGACGTGGAACTACCTACTTGATTGATGCTTCCTAAGGATGACCCTCAACCTTTGTCTCGTAAGGTGGCATCATGTGCTTGATCATCTTTCTAGTTATTTATGATTATTATTGTCATGTTTTATCTAGTATTTTTTTAATGTTTTGAGCCAATTTATTTGTCTGACATGAAATTTGAGTCATGATTTATCCAACCATATTACTATATATTTTTTTCACTTTATTGAAAGCCGAGTAAACTTTTTAACGTGACCGACGCCGCTGGCTAGACACGACTAATACCGGTACCACGGGGCCGGTGGGGGACTTAAACACTGATGGGCAGAGCTGCAACAGAAGTACCTAACCAACTGACTACACCCCCCAACCCCAACCACATTACTATATAACCTTATATATTATATTTTAATTTTCTAACATAATATAAAACATTCTAATAATAAATCTTACATTATAACTATTCTAAATACTTCTCTATATTATTTATAAGTTCTAAAATTTATCAATGTATAGATTTCCCTTATGTACATTGTGATAAAAAATTAAAATAAAACCTTTAGGTTTGAGATAAATCCAACTGTGCATAAGGTAAATTTGAAAAGTATTCATCTAAATTTAATTCAAAAGTCATGATTTGGGGATAGTGGATTTATTTTCCATTATTGAAAAGAAATTGGTCATATCCATTCAATGTGTAGTGGTATTATTTGGCAATAGTTGTTTGGAGGAAAATTTGAAAGTTTAGATAAATGTGCAAAGGCATTGAAAAATTAGCATAAAGAAACATTAATCATGGTGGTAGTTGTTTGGAGATTGTTTGGAATCTTTTCTATACGAAAGAGCTCAATACATGTCTATATTCAATGGGAATCAAAGATGGGGTGTTTGGGAAAATGGTTATTTACTTTATTTTGTCATGCCTTCAAGCTCTCTACGAGAACTTTATTATGATTTTTTAGTCCCTACCCTGTAGGGAACTATAGGAATCAATTGAAAGAATAGTTATTATCTAATGAACCAATAAAATGCAAAATGTTTTTTGCATTCTAAAATTTAATATCAAATATTAATGAATATTCTATACATGTTCTCATAGATTATTCCATTTAGCTATTAACAATTGGATGATTTTTTAAAAATAATTAAAATATATATATATATATATATATATATATATATATATATATATATATATATATATTACACTCAAGTTTATTGCAACCAATTATTGTTATTACTAATAACAACTCAAATTTATATTTATTATTATTTATTAATAATTAAAATCTTTCCATCTATTTTTTTTGAAATTCAACTTTCTAAAAAAACTAATTCATAAAAGCATCAACATGATTTATTTTTAATTAATGTGCATAACCAAAAAAGTTATGAGTTGTATATCATTCGTATTATTTTAAAAAATAATTATTAATTATTTACATAACAACCTTTATATTTATTATTATTTATTAAAATTTAAAAAATTTCCATCCAAAAACTCTAAATTAACTAGTAGAAATTCAACTTTCTAAAATAAACTAGTTAAAAAAGCATCAACATGATTTATTTTAAATTATTATTGTATAATATTTTTTATTTTAAATTATTATTTTATTTCAACCTTCATGTTATATAATATAATTATTTACATTTATTTAATAATATTTAAAAAGGCAATATTACTCTAATTAATATTAAAACTCATGTTTTTTTAATTTACAAATTAAATTATAAAATATTATTAGCTTTTGCATATTTAATATATTATACAAATTATTTTAGAAGTAATATTATAATTTCTAATACAATCGATAGACTAAAATAAAAAAGGAAGGGACTAGCTACATCGTTAGACTAAAAGCAATGACTAGCCACATTGAGAGATGAAAAATAAGAACTAGCCACGAAAATTTAAATGGGGACTCCTTAACTAAACTAAATACAATTGACATTACAATTTATATTACTATAGACACAATTGAGGTAGCGACTAACCACTACATGGCCCTTGTTTTCATTAGGAATTTTTTGATGCTTATTTCTTTATTGGTATGACATTTTATAATTTTTATGATATATGGAAGTCTACAACCAAAGCATTTTGAGACTTGTTAAAGATTTTTAGAAGGTTATACGAGTCAAGTGTAGGTATCAAATTTTATATTCACATTTTTTTTTGAAATAAACAACATGGATGAAATATTCAAGAGTTACTCTTTGATTATTATTTTTGGGTATGTTATGTTTTTTCTTTTTTATTTAAAAAAATTTGAATCAACTTGAGCTCTATCTTTTTATTATTTTAGAATAAAAATATATATCATATTTTATATCTAAATTATTTAAATTATTTGGTTATATGCCATATATATAATTAAATTATTCAAAGTTTTGATTATTTTTAAGAAAAAAGTTTTGAAATTTTTGATATTAAATAAATATTATACTAAGTCAAGGTTTTCAAGTTGATAGAACTTAATTTATTACTACATGTCATTTGTTTGATATATGGACCAGAGTTTCTGTTTTTCATGCATCATTTTGATTCATGTTTTTTTATGTTCTTGCCTTATTTGATATGTGATGTAGAGCTTGCACAAGTTTTCCTTTTCTTGTCCTTGAACAATGGAACACTTTTTCAAATCTCAGGCTTAAGAGTTCATCCACCATGAAAAGATTTGAGATCACTAGATTTATATAAGATTTAAATCTATTTATATTGATTATGAGAGTCTCTAATAACTCCCTATACCCTTTTTTAAAATTTTCTCAAACACCTACTTTCCACTTATGCAACTCTGCCTTCTAAACTAGTCTTCCTTGTAGTCCTTTTCTGCTTGAAAATAGGTTAGTATGGAAAAGTGACAAGAATTATGAATTGACAAGGTTTTTTTCACATTTTTTCTATTAAAACACATGTGTACCAATTTTGTTGACCTATCTCACTCCCTAGGTCCACTTTTACTCTTATAGCCTTACAAATTAGGCCTTCTTTAACCCTTTCCCAATACCACTTGATAGAATTCCCTATAGATACTGTATAGTCTTGAAATTATTTAATTTAGTTATGTCATGAAAAAATATAATATACCAAAAAAATTGGTGAATTTTGGAA
Organism: Torreya grandis; assembly: GCA_037957365.1. Classification (NCBI taxonomy): domain Eukaryota; kingdom Viridiplantae; phylum Streptophyta; class Pinopsida; order Cupressales; family Taxaceae; genus Torreya; species Torreya grandis. The sequence continues at coordinate 231,069 of JARHVA010000219.1, read as the reverse complement.
GGTAAATCTTTCCTAAATGAATAAAACCTAGTCTAGGGCTTACCAAACCTTATCATAGGCTGAGGGTGGTTTAAATTCAATATCTTGGTCAAGAAAAGGTTTCAAGACAAAATAATAATTGTAATGGGTTTTTATAATGATAATTCACATTTTTAATTATTTAATAAATACTCTTTAAGACATAATGCATTTACAATCACAAGATCTCAGTCTCTCCTAAATGTGTTCTATTGATAAAATAGGGGAGTAAATAGGGTTTCACTAATATTTTTCAAAACCAATAGTATTTATAACCTATGAATAGGTTATCATGTATTAGGTGAATTATCCAAACCATTTTCAATATAGTTTGAATCCAAACAAGACACATTTTAATGTTATCAATACTTAGAATTCTCCATTATTGTGGACTACAGGTTACAAGAGCAAAATTTAAAATTGTCAATATCATATATCCACTCTACACTAAATGTGTATGAAGAAAAAAATACTTTTTATATTAACATTTGTTTTAATTTCTATGATTAAATTTAAAATAATATCAAAATGCTAAAATCACTTCTTGAACAAAATTGTAAATGAACATACCCTACTGATAGACTAATCAATCTTCACAAATCTGAGTGCTAAACAACTCAATGAGTGTTTTCATGTCTCCAAAAGAAAATTATGATTTGTTTTAAAAAAAATACATAAACATTAAATTTAAGTTCTTACCATTTTGAATCTTCAACATACAGATGCTCAATTATAGTCATTCCACTTTAATGTACTCAAAATTTCCATTAACACAGTTCTCTTTTTCATCAACTTTCTCTGTCTACATGTCCATTATTCTTCTCCTACAAATGGAATACACTATTAAAAACAAAAATTTACCATACCAAACTAATCCAAGAAGCATATCTGAATCTTGGATGTTTCCCACGTTGAATTATTGAATTACATTTCCTTTTTTATGAATTAAATATAAATGACCTAAGTATGACTATGCCTAAAGTCCAAAGAACATGTTAAGAACTTTAAAATAGTATTAAGACATATTTGACACCTATTTGACATTTTATTATGATTTACCACCTTCATACAATGCATGTAAATCCTTCCACAAGGTTTAAAAATTCAAAATTTCAAATAGTGGCATTTTGGAGGGAAAATCCACTGTTCAAATTTTATGCAATTTTGATAACCAAGATCTCACCTAAGACAAAATTAGGACCTAATAAAACACCTAAAATAAAAATTTAATCCAAAATTGAGTTCATTTTGGGGTTCATAAGGATGCCTCTACATAAATATGGATGCTTGGGTTAAGACAAAGAAATTTAATAAGGTTATTTACTTTTGGTTATTTTATCAATTTAAATATAAATGTTTTATGTCTCACTAAAAAAATTCAATTGAAAATAGAAATAAAATAAAAGTTTTATTTTGCATTATACTATATTTGGGTTGAATTAAAAGTGGCTATTTTATTGAAATATTTCATGCATTAGAAGGGGTTGAATTGATATGAAAATAGATAGAAGATTTGATCAATACATGAAATAAATAATTTTAATGTTGAGTTTTTAATTAATCATTTGATATTATGATAATGGATAATAATATTATTTTTTGGTCCAAATATTATTTTGTGAAAGTTTTTGATACTTTTAATTTTTTACATTTTAAATCCACTAAGATCATATCTACAAATGAATATTCAATGTTTTATTAGTGTGATTCTTTAATTATTGTTTCTAATTTTGATTTTGTTTATTTTTTTGGGCTTCACAATTGGGTATATTATTTAAAAATGCCTTTTAAGCATAAATATCACATTTAAAATATATTATTTTACATTTAATCTATGCATGATATTCAAATGGATTTATATGTTCATTCAAATGGATGATAGACATAAATTTCTATGAGAAGATATTGATTAAATAATTTCTTGAAAAGATATTTAGTGTGTATTGAGGTGTGGCTATTAGTTTGAATTTATTATTAAATATTTGTGTATTCTATAGTATTAAAATATCATTTATTGAATATATAAATGATTTAAATTACTTTAATTAGTAATTCATTATTGAGATATGCAATATTTTTGGAAAATCCTTTCTTTGATTACAGTACATTATGGAATATTAAGATCAAATAAAGTAATTTTTTATACATGATAATTTAATATAACACCATATTTTATATATAATTACTAATACCACAATCAATCATAATAAAGTATCTTAAATCAATGGAAATATAAACTTATGTTCAAGCAACTAGATATAGCAAATAAAGTCTTAGTTCTAATGAAACATATAATATTCTATTATAGCATTTTTAATACTCTCAAGGGGTTGTATGCATGAATAAGTATGGTTATATTAAACATAAATATATAATATAGCTTTGAACCATCAATGGAACTATAACTAGAAGTACACACCCCTATGTACAAGTATATGCTAATTAAACATAGATGTACCTATATTATTTTAAGCATACTATTTATTAACACATAGTATATTATAAAAATATTTCCATAATATGTATCTTATTTCAAATGCTACATATGATAAGTTATCTCATGCATATCACAAATCTTATCATAACATAATGAAATACTATGTTGAGCTTATATGAGCCCAAGTTAACATTCTTTACATAATGTTCTAACTATTTACATGTTTAGTCCACCATTTTTGATATGTACAAGTATTATAGCATCTAAATTAAAGTCTTAATATGATCCCATTAAGATAAGGAAGGGCCTTGGTCACAACCTATCATTCTAGTAAAGCTTTGAAATTTACTAGGCATTCTACAAACCTCAGTTGATAACTATGGACTTTCATAGTCGAGCTATAGATTTCAACATTTGAGCTATGGATTTTGACATCTAAGCTACAAAATTTGATAGTCGAGCTATAGATTTTGATAGTCAAGATATGTAATTATCTAAAACATGTTTCTAAGGGTTTTCAAAGGCTCCTTCAACCATTCCATGATAATCTAGGCTCCTCTAACTATATTTTAGATACTTTCTATTTATTATGTTGACAAATTCCATTCATATATCGAAATAACTAAATATACAACATCATACTAGTGTAATATATATCTATAAATTGATTCATCATATAATTAATTCTATAAGATTGATATTTTTTTACTATTTATCACCATTTTATTTTTAATAAATTTATCCCCTGCTAAATAATAATTGCACCATCTATGTGTTTGACTCTTTTTATTTATGAAGTCATTATACATACTATTGAAAATCACCACATAATTGTTATTGAATATATTATCATTTACATTTAATAAATAATAATATAGATCGATATTCTGGTTTTATCATATGAATTATCATAGATAAAACTATATAAATGCACATATCTAATCACTGCATACTCTTCCAGTACTAGCTATACAAGTCTTTATTTTCATTATCTCAAACTATTATTTTTAAATCATTGCATAAGACTTGGTTGTGTATAAACCAATAAATAGCTTAGTTGTTTGTCTTATTTTAATAAACATGAATAATATATTGAATATCATACAAATTGATATAATATATGTGAATTTTTTTTTTTTAATACTTAATAATGTAGTTTGAAAAAATCATACTCCAAGTTCACTACATATTACAACTCATTTTATTGCATATAAACTTCATCTAGAATGGTTGGGTGTCTATTTTTATTTGTTTTCCAACACTATGTAGAGTATGTGTTTGAAAAGAGAAGTCATCACATATGCTCATATCGATGTATATATATAATTTGGTTTTATTTATAAATGACTTCATATTTATATATATTTACAATTGGTTGTATTTTCCTTTCAAAGTGGATCGATCTCTATTGACTATACGTATTAATTTTCAGTTTGGCATCATATTTATAGATATCAATATATATAACTCAAGTATATAAAATAGATACATATTTATTTTATATAGTTCTCTTAAGATGGTTTTCCATGCAGATCACCCTATGTATATATTATTTACCTGGTTCATCTTTCTTAAAGGTCACATTCTAATATATCCTAATTCTGGATTGATCATGAATAAATAGATTGATTGTAAAAATAATGCCTATATACATATGCATGGTTTGAAGTTTTGATAATATACTATTCTTTATTCTATAATTCCTAATATATATTTTTTACCAATATAACTCTATGATAAATAGTTGGCTATCACCATATAGGTAGATATTATCATCACACAATTTGTACCACACAAAAATAAACACATATAAAGTAAATACATCATTTACCTCTCAAACTCTGATTTAGAATTGCTTAGTTCTATTGAGATCTTCTTCCTTTGCTCAGTTCTATCCTTATTTTTCTTTGTCCCATGCTCTGATTCTTTCTCCTCTATCTAATTTTCACCCCTTCCTCTATCTAAATGCATTCATTTATTATTATCTTTATTCTCCTCTTATGAGAAACGCTACATCTTTTCTCTTTTTAGATTTTTTCCTTTTCCTTTTTATTTTTCTTTATTTTTATTATGTTTATTTTTTTTGTTTTTCCTAATTTTAAACCTTTTCATTTCTCTTAATATATTATTTATTATTTTCATTTCTTTTTCCTATTTTCTCCTCTTAAAATATAACTCATTTATCTCTAATTATAATAATTAATATAGTTGCTAATTAAATTAGCACCTTAAATATCAAAATGGTTTAATGATAAATTCATTAATCAATAACCTCAAATTTGTACTAATTACACAAATCACACTTATAAAATTATTTAATGGTGACACACACAAATCATGCAAGATAAATTTCAGAAAACCATTAAAGTATGCTATTAAACCATGTATAAACAACTATCTAATGTAAGTGACATTAAACACACTATGCTAGTTAATGTGGTATATCTAGGGTTCTATCCAAATTATCTATTTCTAAATGACAACTCCATCTACGTCACCCTCTTCGATGATACTCTCCTTTCATCATGATCTGAAAGATTAGTTTTCCTATGTCAACCTAACAACAAGTAGGTGGTTAGACCATAACATCATGATATACATACATCATAAAATATAACTAAAATAACAAATCAACACAATCATAATATAGATATATATACTACAACTAACTCATAAAAATGTAATCATGTAACCTAAGAAATATCGCACTATCCCATTAAAATATATATTTCAAATCTTATTTAAAACTAACTAAATCAAATTATTAATTATAAATATCCATGGATAATTAATTAAGTTTTCATAGTGAGGAATCAAGATGTAACATCTTTCCCCCTAAACCTATTCATCATCATGGATGACTCTTATTCAAACATAAGTTTTGAATTAAGACATTGTTCAGCAAAGAAAAACATAATATAAAGTATCAAATCAAATAAATATATATGGAAATCACCTATAGAAATCATCATAGTCATCCCAAGTAGTGTTATCTTCAGATTATTGGTCCCACAAGACCTTTCACTATTACATCTCTCTATTACTCAAACAAAATTTATGAGTTTCAATTACTTTGATTGGTTCTATTATGACCACCCTAAGATCTAGAGCCTACAAAGCATTCCAATCCACCACATGTGTGAGAGCAGATATATACTTTTTAAGATAAGAAACATGGAAGATATTATGTAATAGATATAGGGATGGTGCTAATGTAAGTCTATATGTTATAAGATTGAACACTTCACCTTAGAAGGGTCCCACATATCTCTGTGACAATTTTAGTGACTTTCCAAATTTAATCAAGATCTTATGTAGCTTAATCCATAAGAACACTTTATCACCTAGTGAAAACTACCTATCTATCCTCTTAAAATTAGCATAACTCTTTTACCTACCATTGGCTTTAGCAAATATATACTTCATTAATTTGACTTACTCTTTCATTTCTATAAGGATCTCAAGTCCAAAGACTCCCATATCCTCTAATCTATTCTAACTAATTGGTGTGATGTACCTTATTCCATATAGTGCCTCAAATGATGCCATCTTCAAAGTTGATTGGTATGATTTGTTATATGAAAATTCAATCAATGAAAGGTAATATTCCACTTGTACTACTGATCTATGCAATACATATGAATAATATCCTCTAACACCTAATTAAATATCTTGTTAAGAATTAAAAAACTTTTAAATCAGATTTAATATAACCATAAATCAAATCTAACTTATGCAATAACATGCATCATCAAAACATTCATCAAATCATAGATATAATAAAAGAATTAAAATATAGAGTAAACACATCAATCACACAACACAGATCTAAAGTGGTTCATCTAATGTGGGATACATCCACCAAGAAAGTTCTCAATATAAATTGTAATCAAAATTCAAGACTATAATGAACTCTCACAGAGAGAAAAATCTCCTATAGAAATTGATGCATAAAATGTTACAGTTTCACTTGCATCTATGTAATTTTGTATCTCACAAGTTGGTAAAGCACACCCTAAAATAAACACCTATACTTTGCAAAAACATCTACATTTTGACTCTGATCCTCAAATCCACACCCTACAAATAAACCATCAACCTCTAAAGGTCACACCACACATTGTATATATATCAAATGAAAGAAAATCTAAAAAAAGAGGAGAAATGTGCAATGATTATCCAAGATAAGCATTATCAAACATGTGACAACCCTATTCCACCTAAGAAAGCTCATCCAAAAGCTCATCCATGAAGGAACATGCCAAGATTGGGTCTCCACCTTTCAAGGAACATTTTTTAACATGTGATCACCATAAATTCTTTGAAACAGGGAAAGCACCCCTTTTCTAATAAACAACTAGTTCCCTAAGATCAAGGAAGTCAACATGAGAAAATGCATCTAACAACTAACTCCATAATAATATGGAAACATATAAATTAGAAAATTTAAGGAATATTCCACTCACATGTGGAGCAAGGTTCCATACAAGTTGGATTAGGGAAAACTATACTCCCCACATCCTTGGAGCTCTCTAAGCCCCCAAAACATGTCACCAAGGTGATGTGATAGCCCTAAATGGCTCCACACTCAACATCTCTCAATCTGACCATCAATCTCTAGGTGATATGCAGTGTTAAAATTTAATTATTTACCCAAAGTTGTATTCATAGCTACCCAAAATCTATAAGTCATATTCAGATCACAATTTAAAATGATCTTCTTTGGAAATATATGTAATCTGTGCACTTCCTTCACAAAACTATTTATAAGAGTAGGTGCATCATCTGTCAAATTTCTTGGTATAAAGTGAGCCACCTTGGTTAATTTATCAACTACTACCAAGATCATATCATGTCTATTTCATGACATCGGTAAACCTTGGACAAAGTCCATACTGATCACTTGCCACTTCCATTCTAGTATATCATGCAAATATAAAAACCCAACCAAATTCATATGTTCATATTTCACTTATTGACATTACAAACAACATGATACATAATCTGCTACATCATCTTAATTCCTTTTTATAAATATAATAGTCTAAGCTCTACCATGAGCTTAGTTACTTATGTATGTCATGAATATGGGGTATTGTCTAGTTCCTTTAGCATTATGCTCTATAAATTCTATTGATATGGAACACATATCCTTCTATTATAATGCAAATACCATCACTCTCTAATTTGAATATTTTATATTGAGGATTACGAGCATTATCAGACAATGCTTTTGTGACCTGATCATAAAATTTATGTCTTTGAAATAATTCAATCACTCAATCCCTAAAAGTACTCTTGATAGTAGCTATAATTGCTATGTACCTTTTATGACTTAAGGCATCAAATAATCTATTTTCCTTGCCTTTGATATAGTTTATATCAAAATCATAATCAGATAAGAACTTAAGTTAGGGTTTTTGATGAGTATTCAAATTTTATTGAGTGAAGATGTACTTGAGTCCCAAGTTATCTATCTTGAGCTCAAATGGGTTTCCCAACAAGTAATGCCACCAAACTTGTAGAGAATGCATAATTGCTACAAGTTATAAGTCATGAGGAGAATATTTAACCTCATATTTTTTTATATTCATTGATTCATAAGTCATCACTGCACCATCTTGCATAATTAATCCTCCTAGTCCATCCGATGATGCATTTGTGACCATTGAAAATTGACCATTGGGGTCAGGAACTCTTAACACTAATTCTAAAGTAAGCCTTCTTTTCAATTCTTGAAAATATTCTTCACACTTATCTGACTAGATAAAATTTTAGTTATTATGTTGAAAATAGGTAATTATATTATCTATCTTGGAAAATATTGGAATGAACTTCTTATAATGTCTTGCTAATCCCGTGAAACTTCTTACCTCATACACATTCTTAGGCATTGAACATTCCATAATGGCTCTAATCTTTGCTATATCTATTCAGATATTATCTTCAAAGATAACATTATTAGATTATTTTCAATTATTTCATGGTGATGTCATGAAGGTTTCCTATTGAGTTGATTAAGTGCTTTGATAGCTTAAGTGACAATGACAAAATGTGTAATGTACTTGTCCTAGTGTTCTTAAAGTTGGCTTGGTTCGTCTTAAATTTTGGCATGGTTAGAGATGTTAAATGATTATTATGGAGTATTTATAATTTTTAATAGGTCTCTAATATGTTTTTTATGATTTGAGCACTTGTGTGCATAATTAGAATTCATTTGTTAGTCCATAGTTAATATCTAGATAGTTTGGGTTTAGTGGCAAAAAATATGAGTAGGCAATTTGATGACAATATGATTGCAACATGTGGATGAGTTAGGGGGAGTTGGTAATATGGTTGTGGTAAAATTTATACCTAGTTACTATGTGATAAATCCCAAGTCATGCATCTAAGCATAGTCAAATATATGCAAGTGTAAAGCTGGGCTCCTAGGCATTTTGACAGTATTTTCTCATAGCCAAATTTGGATGCGACAAGAAAGAACTGAGTAAGTAATTTGATGGTGAAATATATCACATGTGTCTACATTTGAAGAGAATAAAAAAACATGGTTTTTTTAGATTTGTTTCTATTTTATTTTTCCTAAATTTTAGATCATTAACTAAAGCACATCAAAAGTTATGTAAGTACAAAGTTGGCATTCCAGGCAAGTTTTAACATAGTTGGCTTTGTAGTAGAATAATCTGAGTGAGTAGATTAATGGAGTTATATCTCATATGCATAAAGGTTCAAAGAGTATTTTTTCATATAGATGGATTATCCTTTGAAAGGTGATCATGTGGTCTAAAATCTAGATCATGCATCAAAGTGGAACAAAAGTTATTAAGGTCCAAAGTAGGCTTTCTAGACATATTATAGTTGGTCCCCATAGTCAATTTGTATGATGTTAAATATATAGACCTATTAGATATCTAATGGTTAATAAAATTTCATCCTTATAGATCCAATGGTGTATGTATATTCCAATAGGTCAATATGATATTTGTTTAGTAAAGATAAAAATGGAGTATATTACAGAAGATTAACATAGCATGTGTGTTCCAAGATAATAGGAAGTAACGAGATGGAAAGAAGTGCACTTTTTTTACTGAATAAGAAAAGGTAAAGGATAAATATATAATGGTGAGTGGGTGTTCATATATATTTATTTAATAGTGAGCATTACTATTTAAAGACTTGGTTGATCCATAGAGATCGACAACATGTGTGGAGTCAACATTATAAGATTACACGAGATGAGGTAAAAGTAACTAAGGTTTAACATTTGAGAATTGGTGCCTATATGTTAAATATCAAACAATATTTATGGTGTGTATTTTATCTAATTAGTGAATAAATAAGATGTGAGCTTAGTGTTTGAGGTTTAATTGTGACCGTTGTCATTTAAATATTTGAATTTAATAAAGGCAAAAACTAGTTTACGGTATTTTGCCCATACATTTTGATTGAGTATGAATTTTCTCATGATATAAAATTAATATATGAATATAAGTCCATGGTTCATCTAATGAACCTGATTTGAAGATCTCAAAGTGTGTACATCTAAATATATAAAGGTTCAAAGTTGACTATGTGTTTATGTTTATTCTACAAGTGATTTGAGAAGGTTCTTTGAGATTACGTACATGTTATTTAGATGTATCATGATGTATTGGATATTGAAGAGTGTTTTATAATCCATGATGATGCTTTGTGTGCATTATGAAGGTTTGATCAATTGTTTTTTGTATGAACAAAAACTTAGAAGGTGATTGTATGTTCGCTCATAATAACTGTGTGCATAGAATATTGTTTAAGCATTTTATGCTTAAGCAAAAGGGTATTGTGATGGATTTGGATACTTAAGGTGGACCTACAGATCATGTGACATGGGTTCATGAGTTTTAAAAGTTCTCCTATGTTCTTAATTTGCTTGAAAGCATTTTAAAGAGTTGAATAGGTCTCCATAGGACCTAAAAGTGACTTAGGCCTATTTGAAAGTAGATTGTGCTTAAGTGTGACCCATGTGAGATGCCTTAAGGGTAAAGTCTTGTAATATGGATAAAAAGGATTATTATGGACCTAATAATTCATTATTTTTCTATATATATTGAAACCAAATGTGTTAGTTTCTAGATATGTATGTGAGAATTTAGAGAAAGCTTATGTGAGTAGTATGCGTTGAAGTGAAGAAGAAAGGATAAGTAGTGTGCTTATTGGTTGAGTTAATAGGTAGAGAATGTTTTTGACTATGTGTATGAACTTTAGGTTATATTCCTAATGTCAATATAGTGCTCTTTAAATTTGAGGATATAAAAAGAGGTCTAAGTGTGCATATGAGGATAGTTTGAGTGAAGAAGGAAAGAGTTTGTAACATGCCCATGTGTGTGTGTGTGTGTGTGTGTGTGTGTGTGTGTGAGAGAGAGAGAGAGAGAGAGAGAGAGAGAGAGAGAGAGAGAGAGAGAGAGAGAGAGAGAGAGAGAGAGAGAGAGAGAGAGAGAGAGAGAGAGAGAGAGAGAGAGAGAGAGAGTTTGTGAAGAGGTTGGAAGATAGATATCTATCATCAAGTTTTAAATACATCATTTATAAGGTGGAGGTGTTTATAGGAGGGTGTAAAGTACTTGGTCTTCCTTCAGGGTAGTTGATCCTTGTTAAATAGGTGTTCTACTAAATACCTTTGGTTAAGAGGATATGATCAAGGTTTGATATTATAAAGGATTTGATCAATCTATTATTTTTATTTTATTATAGAATAGTAGTCTATTTGTGTTTTAGGCTTGAGAGTGGGTTTTATTCCCCATGAGGGTTTCTCATAGGAACTATGTGTTATGTGTTTGATCTTGTGTCTGCATTGAATGTATGAACTCTCTTATTAATAATTTTTTTATCAATTTGATAAATGTTGATTGGTTAATATTTTAAAAGACTACAATTGAAATTGAAATATCTGGGCTAAATGATTCACCCCCAGTGATTATACCTCTAATAATTGGTATCAGAGAAAGTCTTTCTTATAAGTTTAACCAATAGAAGGTGATCAAAGGTAAAATGGTTGACAAAGAGGCTATGGATTATCTTCAATAAAAAATAATATGTGATTTATCAAATGTCAATTCAATCATGGGTGCTGTGAAGATGCAAGTGAAAGATCTACAAGCAATAGTAAAGAATATGCAGAACATGAAGGTTGGTGGTCTTAACCAAAGGGAGGAAAAATTTGAAAATAAAGATATGGATCACTTAGATATGCTCTTATCTAAGGATAAAAGGGATTTTATCTCCACCAAAAGGGTCAAGAATGAAAATTCATAGATAGGTAATGATCAAGAGAAAGGTAGGTCAAATTTGAATGATGTATTTTATGGGTACTACTTATGTTACAATCAATTTGGTCATAGATATAGGGATTATGCTCTCTCCAAAGATTAAAATGAAACTTATATGCTAAAATTATAATCAATAATCTCATATAGACAAAAAATTCAATAGATATTTTTGAAAAAAGGATATACAAGTCATTGACACCATCAAATGGTTCAGGAAGACTAAGTCTAAGATTGAAGAAGAAAAGAAGAAAAATTCAAGTGGTCCTCCAAAGTAAGATTTAATGTTTGTTCAAGTACACTTGCATACTTAATAAGATGAAAACAAGAGATGGTTCCTAGATAGTGGATGCTCAAATCATATGGCAGGAGACAAGAGCAAGTTTATCTCCCTTAAGAAGACCAACCCTGGTTTAGTGACATTTGGTGACAACAAATCTTCTAACATAGTTGACAAAGGTATTGTGAGTTTGGATAATGGTCATTCTAGGAATGAGAATTTATTATATATATAAGGATTGAAACATAATATTTTAAGTGTAATCTAAATGTGTAAGCAAGGAAATGTTTTAACTTTTCATGATGATGTTTATGAAATAAGAAAGGCTGGAAAATTAGTTACAAAATTTTATAAAACATATAAACAACATGTATGTATTCCACGAATCCAAGAAGGAGTGATTCATGAGTCAATTGAAATAAATTTGGCTTTGGCATAGAAGGCTTGGACATATAAATTTTGATAACATGGTAAATATTAGTTCAAAGGGATTGGTAAGTCATATGCCCAAAATTTGTAAGATTCCTCATTCTCTCTACAAGGCATGTCTTCATGCGAAGCAAACTAAAAGAAGATACAAATATAATGATTTATCCACTACAAATCCATTATATTTGATCCACATTGATCTATGTGGACCTATAATGACCCAAATTATTCTAGGTAATAGCTACTTCATGCTTATCATTGATGATTTTACTAAGATGACTTGGATATTTTTTATTAAAGAAAAATAATAAGCTTTTACAAAATTTATGACATTCAAAGAACTTGTAGAAAATGATAAAGGTTGAAATATTAAGTGTATAAGATCAAACAGATGAGGTGAGTTTTGGTCTCATGAATTTGATGATTTTTGTGAAAAATAAGGGATAAGGGTACAATATTCTCTTGCTATAACACTACAATAGAATGGTGCTATTGAAAGGAAGAATAGAACTATTCAAGAGATGAGTAGAACCATGCTTTAAGATTCTAAACTATCAAATGGTTATTGGGAAGAGGAAACCAACACTTTAGTTTACATCTTAAATAGGTTTCAAATCAAATCAAATGGTGATAAAACTCCTTATGAGTTATGGAAGAATAGAGCAGCTAATGTCAAACATTTTAGAGTGTTTTTGAGTAGGTGATTCATTAAAAGAGATGAATAAAATATTGGAAAATTTGATTCAAGGTTTGATGAGGTCATCTTCTTAGGTTACTCATCTATCAGTACTACCTATAAGTTCTTCAACAAGAGACTTACCAAGATTATTGAAAGTTCAAATGTAAAGCTAGATGAGACTGGTAGATTTAAGAAGCCAAAATTACATGTAAGTGACTCAATTAAAAATACTATTGCAAACAATGATGAGTTATCTATTCAAATAGATGATGAAGATGAAGAGGAGAAATATAGACAAGATTCTAAATCTCCATCTAGAAGAATTCAGAAAGATCATCCAATCTCTCAAATTATTAAAAATGTTGGTGCAAGGTTGCATACAAGAAGGAGGATGTTGATCAATTAGAATCAACAAGACTTAGCTCTATTGTCCATAATTGAACCCAAAACATTCATGGAATCTAGAAAAGATGAAATTTGGAATGATGCAATGAATGAATAGATTAATCTAATAGAAAGGAATGAAACATGGGACTTAGTTCCTATACCAAAAGATAAAAATGTGATAAGTACCAACTAGGTTTTCAAAAATAAGATGAATGAGAAAAGAGAAGTCACAAGGAACAAGGATAGATTAGTGTGTAAAGGATATGCTCAGGTTGAAGGAATATATTTTTATTAAACTTTTTCTCTTATGGAAAGAATGGAAACAATTAGACTCTTATTGGCATATGTAAGCTTCAAGGTTTTTAAGGTATATCAAATAGATATGAAATATGAATTATTGAATGGTAACTTAGAAGAAGAATTCCACATTGAGTTACCTAAAGGATACTTCATTTCAAATAATCAATATTTTTTGTGTAAACTGAATAAAGCTCTATATAGTCTTAAACAAGATCCTAGAGCTTGGTATGATAGGTTGGATAAGTATATTTTGATTCAAAGTTTTAAAAAGGAGGTATTTGATAGTAATTTTTACATTAAGACAGAAGGGAGTCATCAATTAATTATTGTTGTATATGTTAATGACATAGTTTTTGGATCTAACAATGATAAAATGAGTAGAGATTTTGTAGATACTATGATGATTGAGTTTAAAAAATCAATGTTGGGAGAACTATCTTTCTTCTTAAGATTATAGATTAATCAACTTGATGTAGGGATATTCATTTCAAAAAATAAATACATCAAGGATATGCTAAGGAAGTTTGACATGATGGATTGTAAGCCAATGGTAAATCCAAAGATCATAGGGTGCAAGTTAAGTAAACTTGATGACTACCAAAAGTTGAACAAACTTTGTATAGATCCATGATTGGAAGTCTTTTGTACTCTACTGCTTTTAGGAATGATATCATGAAAGAAATAGGTATTATAAGAAGGTTTCAAGCTGAACCTAGATAATCTCAATTAAACTTAGTTAAAAGGATCTTAAAATTTCTCAAAGGCACCATAGAGTATGGTTTGTGGTATCCTAGGAGTAAATAATTCTCTTTGAAATCTTATACTGATGTAGATTGGGCAGGTTGTGTGGATGATAGAGGAAGTACTAGTGGTAGGGTCTTCTTCATGGGGGAATGATTGGTGTCTTGTCTAAGTAAGAAGAAAGCCTTAATTTCTATATCAACTATATAATCTGAATATATAGTAGTTGTTTCTTGCTGTATGCAAGTCATGTGGACGAAACAAACTTTGGAAGATTATATGGTAAGATAAAATGGACCTTGTTCTATCTATTATGACAACACTAGTGCAATAATTATCTCAAAGTATCCTATTATGAACTCAAATACTAATCACATTAATATTATATATCATTTCTTGAGTTAACAAGTGAAAAATCAAAGTTATAATTTGGAGTATGTGCCTACAATAGAGTAGCTTGCAGATATTATGACCAAACATTATCAAAAGCTACATTTGAGTATCTAATACAAAGATTGGGTGTCATTTTATTTCTATATGAATTATTATAGGGTCTTTCATTAAGGAGGAGAAACAAGTTATTGAGTTTGTTCCATAGGTTTGTAAAGAAGCTATAGTGTGGATCCAGAGTTGGTGGTCATGGAAGTGTCTTGAGAGAGAAGGTTAATAAACCTACATGGTAGTTATTCATGGTGTATGGAGATCTAAAGATGATGAAGTGGTGAAATTACTTATAAATATTATGGGGATTCCCTCTTAGTTTTTTCTTGGCGAGATACATCAGATTTTAGTTCTTTTATGTGTTCTTCCTTCATTGGTTGCAATGCTTGGTTGAAGAGAGTGTTGCCATAGAGCAAGAGGAAGGTGTTAAGGAAAGAAGAGGGAGGATAAAGGTAAGGGGGACTTTATATCATATTTATAATATGTTTCTTTCCTATTTTATGGCCTTTTCAGGGCCTTAGGATTAGTTGGTGTCCACTTTATCATTGTGTCAAAGGGGGGGGGGGAGTTCCTATTGTGGGAATGCTTGAAGAGAGAGAAGGTGAGTTTTATATTGCTATATATGATTTTTGTTGACATCAATAAAAAAGGAGAATATTATTGGAGTATTTTAAATTATGTCATGGAGGTGTCCTAATTAGTGGATAAAGTTATTTGATAGCTTAAGTGACAATGATAAAGTGTGCAATGTGCTTGTCCTAGTGTGCTTGAAGTTGGCTTAGTTGATCTTCCATTTTTGTATGGTTAAAGATGTTTAGGGATGAGTATGGAGTATTTATCATGTGAAATAGGCCCTAAAATGTTTTATATGCTTTGAATTCTTGTGTGTAGAAGTAGAATTCATCTGGTAGTCCATAGTTGTCATCTAGACAATTTGGGTCTAGTGGTAGAAAATTTGAGTAGAAAATTTGATGACATCACCATTACCACATGTGGATGAGTTAGGGGTGTTGGTCATATGTGTTTTATCACATTTTTACATAGATACTATGTTATAAATCCTAGGTCTTGAAACTAAGCATAGTTAAAGATATTCAAGTGAAAATTTGGTCTCCCAGGTATTTTAACAGTATTTCCCCATACTTAGCCAAATTTACATTAGGAAAGAAATAACTAGGTAAGTATTTTGATGGTGGAATGTATAGCATGTGTATATGTTTAAATATAAGGTGATCATATGGTTTTGTTAATTGTTGTACCTTATTTATTTTTTCTAAATTTTAGATCATACGCCAAAGTGCATCAAACGTTATGCAAGTGCAAAGTTGGCCTTCCAAGCAGGTTTTGACATAGTTGTCTCTATGGGAGAATATTCTAAGTGAGTAGATTAATGGTGTTATATCTCACATATGTGAATGTTTAAAGATTAATTTTTTATATGTATGGATTATCCTTTTAAAGGTGATCATGTGGTCCAAATTCCATATAATGCATCTTAGTGCAACAAAAGTTATTAAGGTCTAAACTAGGCTTTACAAGTATATTGAAATTGGTCCCCATAGTCAATTTTTATGATGTTAAAGATATATACCTAGTGGAGATCCAATGGTTTGTGGGAGTTTGTAATTCTATATCTAATGGTGCACATAGATTCAAATGGGTCAATATGATAGTTGTTTAGCAAAGATAAAGATTGGGCATCTTGCATAAGATCAACAAAGTATGTGTTTTCTAAGATGATAAGAAGAAATGAGATGGTAAGAAGTGCATGTTTTTTAATTACTGAGAAAAGGTAAAGGATAAATATCTAATAGTGAGTGGGTGTTCATTTAGATTAATCAAAGGATGAGTGTTTCTAGTTAAAGACCTGGTTGATTCATAAAGATCGACGAAGCATGTGGAGACAATATTATAAGATTACATGAGATGAGGTCAAAGTGACTGAGTTTTAATGTTTGATCATTGGTGTCTATGTGTTAAATATTTAACAAGATTGATGGTGTGTATTTGATATGAGAAACAAGGACATGAGATGCAAGCTTAGTGTTTGAGGTTTAACTGTGACTGTTGTCATCTAAATATTTCAATTTACAAAGGGAAAAACTAGTCTATGGTATTTTTCCCATAACATTTACTCCAAGATGAATTTTCTTATGTTTTAAAAATAAAATATTAATAGGAATCCATGATCCATATAATGAACATTATTTTAAGACTTAAAAGTTTTTATAATCAAATATATCAAGGTTTAAAGTTGACTATGTGTTTGTGCTTATTATGCAAGTGACTCAATAAGGTTCATTGAGCTTATGTAGAAGTCATTTAGATTTATCATGATATATTGGATATTGGGGAGTGTTTTAGACTCCATGAAGATACTTTGTGTGCATTATAAAGGTTTGATCAATCATATGTTGTATTAACAAATGCTTATAAGGTGACTATATATTCACTCATAATGATTGTGTGCACATAATATTGTTTAAGTGTTTTGTGCTTAAGAAGAAGGGTAATATGATGGATTTGGGAACTTAAGGTGGACCTATAGATCATGTGGAATGGGTTCATGATTTATAAGATTTTTCTTGTGTTCTTAATTTTCTAAAAAAAATGTCAAAGAGATGAGTAAGTCTCCATAGTACCTAAAAGTGACTTAGACCTATTTGAAAGTGGATTGTGCTTAAGTGTGACCCATTTGAGATGACTTAACAGTGAAGGCATATATTCTAGCCAACAAGGAATATTATGCAATTGATAATTCATGATTTATCTAGATATAGTGAAACCAAATGTGTTGGTTTCTAGATATGTATGCAAGATTTAAAAGGGGTTGTATGAGTAGTATGTGTTAAAGAGAAGAAGAAAGGATAGGTAGTGTGCCTTCAGGTTGAGTTAATGAGAAGACTAGTTTGTTGACTTTGTGTATGACATTTAGGTCATGTTCCTAATGTTAGGATAGTGATGTCATAATTTGAGGATATGTGAAGAGGTTTGAGTGTGCATATGAGGATAGTTTGAGTGAAAAGAGGAAGAGTTTGTGACATGCCTATGTGAGAGGCATGTTTGAGATAGAGAGAGAGTTTGTGTATAGGTTATAAAATAAAGATCCATCATTAGGTGTTGAATACATCATATCTAAGGTGGAGGTATTCAAAAGAGGGTCTAAAAGACTTGGTCTTCCTTAGGTGGGGTTGTTCCTTGTGTAATAGGTGTGATCTAGAGTTTAGTTTAGAGAAAATTTCCAAGTCATGATGAAACCTATAGCACATCGTAGAGCTTGTCAAGAGCTTTCTAAAACTTTTTGTATTTTATAAAATGGAAACCGTATGCCCAAGTTATAGGCTTTTGAAGTTATTTTATGATAGGAAAAATAAGGTGTTGCAATGCAAATGTGACAAGTGGACCAATTAGCTGTTGACACGTGGTAGTCAATTTATACATTCATGCAAAAAATTTGGTTGGTTTTTGGTTTGGTTTCAGCCTTTGTTCTTTGACAACAGTCATATGGAGAACCATGGGCCCCACTATTGGCTCATTATGGGTGTTTAGCGAGGGTCGACACACTTGAGTAAGGAGGGGTGCCATGGCCTCCATCTCACAATGCTAGGTATTTGCATTTGCTTTTAAAATATCATTTTTTGCCCACTAGATGCATGTGGGATAATTCATTTATAAGTTTTTTTAAAGTCTTGTAATTATTCCTTAGTAATTCTTTAAACCTTACTATTACCAAGCCCCATACGTCACATGGGAGAACCCATAATTACCACATCCAAACCACCTTACCGAGTCAAGCTCGAGATAATATGCCATTTTGGAGACATTGTGAAATGACATGCCACATCACCAAGTCATATGCCATGTTTGGAGACTATGATACTTACCATGTCTTATGTCATGAGATATGTTATTCAAAGTTAACCATGAGAAATGCCGAGCTGTAGAACTTGAGAATGGGTGATTAGCATATTTTCTAAGTTGGTACACCATCCAATAAACCAATGCTAATTTGGGTGCCTCAAGCCCACCAAAAGGGGCATCAACATTGGTAAAGGTGGTTGAGCAGCTATTAAAAGACATAAAGTCGTTTATGTTTGCCAAATGTGGGATAAAACAAGTAAAGGTAATCCCAAAAACAAAGGCAGATGACTTGAACTCATGACCTCCCATGTAAAATGGATGAGTCTTGACTACTTGAGCCATGGGTTTGCAAGTGATTTATAAGAAGTGAACTATTAATTTGAATTTAACCTTCATAGGACTGTGTTTTTTATTAAGAGGCCAAGAGCTAGTTTAAACTTGGAGATAGCTTTAGCAAGTAGATTTTAATCCAATTTCTAACCTATACACATAGAAGGTAAGCCTTTCAGTTAAGTTTTGTAATTGAAAGAGAATGTTATTATTATTATTTGGATATACCAATAGTTTAAGTGAAGGGACCAAAGCAATTTTGGAAGGGGATTGAAGACTGAGGAAGAATTTCATGTGGCTGAACTTGAGTTTATTAGCGTAGGTGGAATTCTTGGATAGAGATCAGACTTGAGGGGAGTTGTGCAGTGTTTCAAAGAATTTTTAATCCATTTGTTGCACAAATTTAATAGAAATGGTCCTCACTATTAGGCAAACATAGAGATGTAGGCAAGATATGTCAAACTCCATTATCAATGTTGGATGGTAATTTGTCATTTAGTTGCATATTTTAATTTGGTTTTCTAATTTTTAATTATAAATGCATGCAAAGTTTTAAAAAATCAAAAATTTATGACATTTGATTTAAAACAAAACTGGTTTAATTGGTGAATGGAAGTTAAAATTCTTGTGATGGTTCTAATCCAATTCAAAAATCGAGAACACTTTTGCCAAATAATTTGTAAGTTATTTTGAGTATTTTCAAGAATTTGTTAAGTTTGAGAAATTCATAATTCATATTTTGAAATTTCACTTTGAGTTTATCAGTGTAGTTTACAAATCAAATTTTGGTATCAGAGTAGTTATAAAGTAGGGTTAACTTTTGATTGTGATTTAACAGTTTATTTTAGTTTATTAGTTATTCATATCACTTGATTAGATTCCAGTGTGCAGTTGTGGAATCAATGTGTTTGTAGGAAACCATGGGAAAGTTATCACATAAAGCCAAGATGGAAGAGCTTGAAGCCATCAATACCTAGATTCAGGATGAGAATGCATTCTTGAGATGCAAGCTCTTAGCTCTTGAAGAGCAAATTGCAAGTTTGAAGTCAGAGCTTGAATATAAGGATGAGCTCTTGATCAAATTGTAGTGTGGTGAACCAAAGAAGGCCATACCTTATACTTCAGATGTAGAGACTATGATTGAATGCATTATAAGTTATTCACCACGTAATTCATCTACTTCTTCTATCCATTCAGATTCAGATTCAAGTAATAATGCTTTTGGTAATTTTGAACAACACAATAAGGGTATAGGATCCAAATTGTTGATGAAAATGGGCTTTAATGGAAGAGGTCTTGGTAAAAATGGCCAAAGAATTACTAAACAAATATAAGTAGAGCATAGATCTCTTCATGCAGGTTTGGGTTACACTAGTGAGTAGGTGGATATTGGAGAAACTTCCTCCATGGTTAAAGGAAGACAAGCTTCTGATAGCAAAGGACCAAGGCCACTAGTGAATCATGTATGGTGTAAGAAGGAAGGTATAAGAGGTATTGAGATTTCACCTCCTAGTTCCTACACTAGAGTTAGCACTAAATCTTCTGATCCACTTTTTATGTTTAAGAAATTTGGATTTAACATTTAGAAGATGATGCAATCATTTTCATGCACTTTTTATGGGATGCATAACCATAGTGTTGCATTTTTTTGGAAGAGACATGCTTTGGTTAAGTAAATTGTAGGTGTTAAAAACCATACTCATCAACGTAAAATGAGAAGAGGTAAAAGGGAGACCTCACCTATGAAGGTTTTATGCACTCATTGCAATAAGAGTGGACATCAGATTGATCATTGTTTTAAACTTTAATCATCTTCTCATTTTAGAAATGGTAAAACTAAGATGATTTATCAACCTATTAATAAGGTTAATGAAGTTAAATCAATCCATAATGATGTTAAGGAATACACTAAGGAAATCAAGTTAACTAGGTAGAGATTTTGATTAAGTGGATTAATAATGCACTTGTTTTTCAAAGCATTATTAAGAATTCTATTAAGGGAAAGAGCAAGCTTTGATGATTCATTAGTAGAGCTAGTGAGAAAACTTTGAGATAGGCTTATCATTTGAAGTATCTCAATTCTAACCTTATGTTGAATAAGCTCTATGTTTTTAGAATCTCTTATTTATCTTGTGTGAGTTGTCTAGAGGACTTGAACTCATTTATCAGTTGGAGATAATAGCAAAATGCATGTTGTAGGTTTCTTTAATTCCTTACAACACTTGTTTCATATTGAACTACTATTTTAAGAATGTATCTATTTTTGTCATATGGATGTCTAGATGCATTGTTAAGACCCTATGGGCATGTTTTGATGTTAGGCAATATACACTCTGCACTGTTTGCATTTGCTTAGCATATAAGTCCCATATTAGGGCAATGTATTGCAACATGTCTACAACATTCATTACATGTTTTTGACATTAACAAATTTATTTTGCAGTTACATTGGGAATTGTTTCAATTTATTGACAGTTCACCGCTTTACAAGATGTGACATGTGCAGATAGTTTTGGCATGTTGTGATTAGTTTATTGGTAGTTGAATATTATTTTACTCATGCCATGTTGCAAGGATTTTCACTTGAGTTATGAATCATTTATTTTCCAATGTTTATCTCTTTGCTATGATTGGGTTCTATTTGATATGATGTAGTAGACCAATTATCAGTTTTTAGGAGATAGTAAACTTTTGGAGACCAAAAGCCTCTTTTATAGGGAGGTGTGATCCAGAGTTTAATTTGGAGAAAGTTTCCAAGTTATGATGAAACCTATAGCATAATGTAGATCTTGTTGAAAGCTTTTTGACATTTTTTGCAATTTGTAAAATGGACACTGTATGCCCAAGTTATAGGCTATTAACATTATTTTGTGATAGGAAAAATAAGGAGGTGTCATGATACAAATGTGACAAGTGGACCAATCAGTCGTTGACACATGACAGTTAATTTTGTACATTCATGCAAAAAATTTGGTTGGTGTTTGGTTTGGTTTCAGCCTCGAGTCTTTGATAGTGGTCATATGGAGAACCATGGGCCCTGCTATTGGCTCACTGGGGGCCCTCAGTGAGGGTCGACACACTTGATTAAGGAGGGGTGCCTTGGCCTCCATCTCATAATTCTATGTATTTGCATTTACTTTTAAACTATCATTTTGTGCCCACCAGATGCATGTGGGACAATTCAATTATAATTTCTTTTTAAATCCTTGTAATTATTCCTTGGTAATTATTTAAACCTTACTATTACCAAGCCCCATACGTCACATGGGAGAACCCATAGTTACCAAATCTAAACCACCATGCTGAGTCAAGCTCAAGATAATATGCTAGTTTGGAGATCGTGTGAAATGGTGTACCACATCACCAAGTCATATGCCATGTTTGGAGACCATGATACTTACCACGTCTTATGCCATGAGATATGATGTTCAAAGTTAACCATGAGAAATGCTGAGCTGTAGAACTCGAGAATGGGTGATTAGCATATTTTATAAGTTATTACACCATCCAAAAAACCAATACTAAGTTGGGTGCCTTGAGCCCACCAAAAGGGGTGTCAACATTGGTAAATGTGGTCGAGCAACTATTAAAATACATAAAGTCATTTATGTTTGCCAAATGTGGGATAAGTAAAGTTAATCCCAAAAATAAAGGTTGATGACTTGAACTCATGACCTTCCATGTAAAATGGATGAGTCTTAACCACTTGAGCCACAAGTTTGCAAGTGATTTATAAGGAGCAAACTTTTATTTGAATTTAACCTTTGTAGGACTGTGTTTTTTATTAAGAGGCCAAGAGCTAGTTTAAGCTTGGAGATAGCTTTAGCAAGCAGATTTTTATCCAATTTATGACCTATACACATAGAAGGTAAGCATTTTAGTTAGGTTTTGTAATTGAAAGAGAATTTTTTTATTATTATTTGGATATACCAATAGTTTAAGTGAAGGGACCAAAGCAATTTCAGAAGGGGATTAAAGACTGAGGAAGGATTCTGTGTGGCCGAGCTTGAGTTTATCAGTGTAGGTGGAAATCTTAGATAGAGATTAGACATGAGGGGATTTGTGTAGCATTTTAAAGAATTTGTAAACCATTTGTTGTGCAAATTTAATATAAATGATCCTCACTATTGGGCGGACCTAGAGACATAGGCAAGATATGTTGAACTCTGTTATCAATGTCAAATGGTAATTTGTCATTTGATTGCATGTTTTAATTCAGTTTTATGATTTTTAATTATAAATTCATGCAAAGTTTTAAAAAATTGACAATTTATGACATTTGATTTAAAACAAAAATTGGTTTAATTGGTGAACGGAAGTTAAAAGCCTTGTGACGGTTCCAATCCAATTCAAAAACCAAAAACACTTTTGCCAAACAATTTTCAAGTTCTTTTGAGAATTTTTGAGAATTTGTTAAGTTTGAGAAATTCAAAATCTATAGTTTTAAACTTCACTTTGAGTTTATCAGTGTAGTTTACGGATCAAGGTGTTTCACTAAATACCTTTGGTTAGGAGGATATGATCAAGGTTTGCTAGTCTAAAGGATTTCATTAGTCTATTGTTTTTAATTTTTGATAGGACATTAGTTCATTTGTGTTTTAGGCTTGAGATTGGGTTTTATTACCCATGAATATTTCCCATAGGAACTATGTGTTATGTGTTTGATCTTGTGTATGCATTGAATATATGAGCTCTCTTATTAATACTTGATCAAATTGATATATGTTGATTGGTTAATAGTTTAAAATATATAAATTGAAATTTAAATATCTAGTATCGTTGATTCACCCTTATTAATGATTTTACCTCTAACAAATATGTCCCAAATATTATACTTTCTCTTGGAAAAATGTGCACTTAGATAACTTACCATATAACTTGTGCTTCTGTAACTTTTACAGAACTAGTTCCAAATTCTAAATATGCTCCTCTTCATTCTTTGAGGATATAATAATGTCATATAGAAAATCCAAAACAAAGTGATCTAGATAATATTTGAACACACAATTCATAAGATTCATGAATGTTGCTAGAGCATTTGTCAACTGAAATGGTAACACTGTGAACTCATAGTGCCCATAACAAGTTTTGAAATCTATCTTTGGAATATCTTCATACCTTATCCTCAGTTGTGAGTATCATACTCTAATATCAATATTATAAAATATTATTGATCCCCATATTTGATCAAAAATATCATCTATATGAGGTAACAGCTACCTTTTTTATAGTTGCTTTATTCAACATCCTATAATCAATGAAAATTCAAAGATTACCATCCTTCTTCATGATGAAGACAAATAGTGCACCCCATGGTGACACACTTGTATTGATCAACCCCTTAGAAAAAATTCCTAGAGTTGAGCCTTCAATTCAACCAACTTAGTGGTTGTTATCTTATAAGGTGCCTTAGACTATAGTTCTGAACTAGGTATGATATTGATGGAGAAATCAAACTCACATCTAGGAGGTAAACTTGGAAATTATTCTATAAATACATCATCAAAATCTCTAATAAATGGGTAATATTTGAGAGGTGCTTGGAAACCTTTTCCTTGAGCCCTCTTGAGTTGCATAGCCAAAATCTTCTAGCCTCAACTCTTTCTTCTTGCCCTAAATTTATGTCTAATTTACAAAATCATCAAGCTATTCAACCTTATTCAAGTAATAGTCAACCTTGGCATTATGTTTTGCAAGCTAGTTGACTCTTAGGATCACATAATATGACCCTAGTGGTGATACATACATATCCACTACTATTATGAATTTAGTCAACCTAATCTCTGCTTCAACTAAACACTTGTCAACCATGACTTTTGAGTCATTCCCATATTATATTGACCATGCATTTCCCATTAATCCATATATTCTAGTTAACTTACTAAGAATTTTAGGAGAAATAAAACATTATGTAGCCATTGTATCTATCAAAATGAAAATTGGATGGTCAAATAAAGTACCTGATAACTTTATGGGTAATGATTGAAATTTAGCTTATCAATTATCAGTTGTTGCATGAATATGCTACTAAAAACTATCCTACTAAGAAATAAGTCCCTTTTTATTTGACTTATCCTAAGTGTATTCATAAGCATAATGGTCATATTCTCAAATGAAACAAACTCTAGGTTGTCATTTTCTATCAGTCTATTGGTTTCCCTTAAAAGTACCTTTGGAACCATTTACCAATTTCTTATTTCCTGAACCATTATTGAATTTAGCATTCTAGCTTTTGAACTACTTCTTGGAATCTCTAATCCTCTGATTCCAATTATTATTTTGTAAAGTTGACTTAGAATTTCCAAACTTTTTATTTAGCTTGAACTTGGCATGTGAAAGAAAATTCAAAATGTGTTCTTGCTTGACCATCTTCTCAAAGACCTAGTCCATGGTAGAAGTTATATGAATATCCACATCTCCACTAATTTGGGGTCTCAATCCTATGATAAACTTTATGATCCTAAACCTCTCATCTCCCTAGTACTAAGGTATGTAATTTAAAAGTTTGGTGAACTACTCCTAGTACTCATTCACCAATAAGTTTCCCTACTTCAGATTCTAGAAATATGTTACTACACCCTAACCATTGGTGTGTCTATGGATATGTGTGGCTGACTTGTGGCTTACATACCTCTTTTATATACTTTTTACATTTATCTATGTTCTTAGATAGGTCATCCTATGGAATAAACTTGGCTAAGTAGACTATATATAGGAGGTAGTTATTAGTCTTTATTCATTATGTTACGTATTCTGCTATTAGTGCATTGTTGTGGAGGTTTCCCCCTCAAAGTGGATTTACTATATTATCTAATATTTTGCTTTGCTATCAATTATTGTTGTGTGATATAAAATCATTATGTGTAAAAATCTAAGTAATTTCATTACAAGTGGTATCATATCTTCGATTTGGGCAAGTTTCCTATGGAATTCTTTTTTGGATAAGGTGAACTGTGGCTTTTGGGAGAGGTGGGAGTGAAAAAAAATAACTTTCAATCTGGAAAGAATTAATTTTTTTTGTCAGCACAATATTGCTTGAAACACTTTTTGGAAACCAAATATTTGAAAAAAAAAAGTTTGGGAAAAAAATTTGTCTTTGCACAATTACATTTGTTGGATTTGTCTTGATGAGATGATTGCAATGGTATACTCTATCAGTACACTTTTTTGGTGCTAGAAGTTTTACCCTAGTGCACAAAGGTAGTCATTAGATTCATGTTGACAAGGCATTCATAATGGTACCATCTCTTAATACACATTTTTTGAATAAAAATTGTCATGGGGTTTGTATATGGCAAGTCCTAGTACCCAGGTAAGAAAAGGGGGAAAAAAACTCCTAAGACTCTTTCTACCAATGACATGGAATCTGGTACTTCAGATCTAGCAATTTCTCAGCTTCAGGTGGACATAAAGAACTTGGTGAGGCATGATGACTTTGTTATATTACAAGCTAATGTTTCAAGGATGTGCAGAGAGATTAATGGGGTTCATAATGAATTATATCATATCACTACATAAGTAGTTTCCCTTACATCTCAATTTTAGCCCAACAACCCTCCACTTTAGCATTCAAATCCTCCTCTCAACACTAACAACTCTCATGCTAGTATGAAATTGATCTTGCCAAAAATGGACATGCATAATTTTGATGGTAAGGATCCTCTCACTTGGATTACCCAAATTGATAATTTATTTTAGTTGCATTAAATCCTTGATTCTTAGAAGGTGATAGTGGCATCTCTATATCTAGAACATAAGCAATTCATTTGGTATCACTAGTTATGTGCTAAAAATAAAAAGAATGGTGCTCTTATTACATGGTCTATTTTCATTGAGGAATTATTGTCTCATTATCATAATAATGCCTCTGAGAACTATTTTAGCTAATTAGCCAAACTATGGCAATCAGAAACTGTGAAGGATTATATTCATCAGTTTCAAAATATCTCTTTATGGGTGGAAGATATCACTAAGGATAATTTGAGTAAATTATTTTTAGGTAGCCTCAAATATAGAATCTAATTCAAGGTTTGATGTTTAACCTAGCATCTGTATCAAAATCTATCCCTAGGGCATGTATGGCAGAATAAAAAGAGATGGTCAAAAAGAAAATTTTCAATACTAGTCATGATCATACTTTTCTAGCACCATCATTTCCGCATCCCAATAGATTAACATAATGAAAAATTAAGGACAAGTGAGCCAAAGGGTTGTGTTATGGTTGTGATATAAAATGGAGCAAAGACTATCATTGTGCTGAAAAGAAGTTATTTTACATTGAAGGTGCCAATGATGATGAATATGATGAAGAAGTACAGGGTGAGGATGTAGAAGGTCCCAAGGAAGAATCTAAAGACTCTCAGCCTACTATTTCTTGTCATGACCTTTTAGGTATTATTACTCCCCAAAATCTTAAGGTGATGGGTTTCTTTAATAAAGAGAAGGTCATTATATTGATTGATTTTGGGAGCACACACAACTTCAGCAATAGTAAGTTGCTTTCTCGTTTAAACTATATAATTTATCTAGATCCAAAATTTTAGGTTATGAATTAGATGGTGGTACTATAAATTGTTTAGGAAAATGTCATAGTCTTAAGTTGGTCATAGGAGACTAATTATTGGATTCTCCTATGTTTGTGATTCCCATAGGTGGAGATGATATTGTTCTGGGAGTACAGTGGCTCACCACTTTAGGCAATATTGAGATGAATTTCTAAGAATTATTCATACATTTTCATTCTAAAGAAAGGAAATTTGAGCTAAGAGGATTAAGGTATAAATCTCCACAACTTATTATCTCCCATTAAATAACAAAGATTATCCATAAGGGTATTGAAGGATTTATAGCTCATTTATTTTACATGGAAGTATAACCAACTTAGCCATCTCTACCTCTTGATCTGCAACAAGTGATTGATGCCCATTTTATTATTTTTGGTGATATGCCAAAAGGACTTCCACCTATCTGCATGCATGATCATGTTATCAAATTTATTATTGGTAGTAAACCACCCAACAAAAGGCCATGTAGTTATCCCTATGCCCAAAAGAGTGAAATTTAAAAGATGTTACAAGAGATGTTAGATGTAGGAATCATTCACCACAACCAAAGTAAATATTCTTCACCAGTTTTCATGATGAGAAAGAAAGATGACACCTAGATGATGCGCCCTAACTATAGAGAACTCAATAAGTATACTATCAAAGATAAGTTTCCTATTTTTATCATCGATGATTTTCTAGATGAATTGGATGGTGATTTTTATTTTAACAAGTTAGATATATATTTTGGGTATCATAACATCTAGATCTATGATGAAGACATACCCAAAATAGCATTCAAGAATCATGAGGGCCATTCTAATTTTCTATTTATGCCTTTTGGTCTGACAAATACACTGTCTACTTTCAAAGTTTGATGAATACTATTTTTAGGCCATTTTTTAGGAAATTTATTTTGGTATTCTTTGATGATATTATCATTTACAATAAAAATTGGGAAGACCATTTACAACATGTGAAATAGGTATTATCCATTTTAGAACAACATCAATTGTATGCAAAACATTTCAAATGTACTTTTGGGCTTATGAGGTTGAATATTTGGGTCATTTGGTTTCTTATGAAAGAGTGAAAGTGGATCCTAAAAAAATCTAAGTAATGGTGGACTAGCCAATTCCTAAGACACTCAAGCAACTATAGGGATTTTTGGGGCTAACTGGTTACTATCACAAGTTTGTCAAAAAATATGGTAGTATTGCAGCCCCACTCACCTCTTTATTGAATAAAGACTGCTTTCAGTGGACTAATGTAGCTACTCAGGCATTTGAATAATTAAAATTGGCTATGTGCACTACTCTAGTATTAGCCACTCTTGATGTTTCTAAGACTTGTATGGTTGAATTTGATGCATCTGGGTATAGTATGGGTGTTGTACTCATGAAAAAAAGCATACCACTTGCATTTGAAACTCATCAACTAAAATGTAAAAATCAGCACAAGCCCATCTATGATAAGGAAATGATGGCTATTTTGCATGCAGTCAAATAATGGAGACCTTATTTGATGGGTCATCACTTTTAGGTAAAAACTAATCATGATAGTCTTAAATATTTTTTGAAATAATGTTTTTCATCTAGAAAACAATATAAATGGGTAACTAAGATGTTAGGATATGATTTTGAAATAGTAGACAAAAAAGGCAAGGGTAATGTGGTGGTAAATGTACTATCTAGAAAGGATGAATCAATTGAGGCATTGCTATGTGTCATAACCATTTTATAGGTAGATTGGCTAGATGAATCATGATCAGAATGAGAAAATGATAGTGCTTCCCATGATTTGATTCAAAATCTTTATAAAGGTTTAGGTGGATATGAAAAATTCACATGGAAGGGTAATGCATTATGGTATAAAGATAGATTGTACCTATGTAAGGATTCTCTTCTTAAACAAAAAATCCTTTAGGAACTTCATGCAACTCCAATTGGAGGTCATTTAATTTTTTTGAAAACCTATCACATAGTCAAGCAAGATTTTTTTGGGTAGGACTGAAGTGGGATGTCTAGTAATATGTGGTTGAATGTATGATCTATCAATAAAATAAAGGTAAACCATCAAAGCCCTAGATCTTCTGTAGCCTTTATCTATCCCTAGCCAACATTAGGAATAGGTATCTATAGATTTCATTATAGGGTTACCAAGATATGATGGTCAAAATCTTATCATGGTTGTATGGATCATCTCAGTAAGTATGCTCATTTTTGTTCTTTATCACAAACATTTGTTGTTAGTACAATAGTTACTACTTTTCTCAATATAGTTTAGAAATTGCATGGGACTCTTAAGATCATTATCAGTGATAGAGATCCTATTTTCACTAGTAATTTTTAGACTAATTTATTTACATGTTTGGGCACTCAGCTAAATCATAAGTCATCCTATCATCCTCAATCTGATGGACAAATTGAGGTAGTCAATCAATGTCTAGAAGGATATCTTTATTTTTTTGTTTTTGATAAATAGGATAAATGCATTCATTGGTTTCCACTTGTTGAATGGTGGTATAATACTTATATTCATAGTTCTTCCAAAATGTCTCCCTTTATGGCACTGTATGGATACCACCTTCCATCCATCACTTCAACCTTGAAAGTTAATCCTAAGGTTTGTGTAGTTGAAGAAATTATTCACCATCAATAGGAGGTCCTTGCAAATTTGCACAAAAATTTAGCTATTGCCTAAAATCACATGAATTAATAGGTAAATCAACATAGAAGTGAAAGGCATTTTGACATTGGTTATTGGGTCTTTGTTTTATTATAGCCATATAATCAAATTTTATTGAAGCAACAAAAAAGGGATAAAAATTTGTCCCCTAAGTATTATGAGCCTTATCAAATCTTACAAAAAATTGGTAGTGTGGCCTACAAGTTAGAGTTTCCTTCATCCACTCACATGCATCGAATATGTATCATGCCTAAAGAAAGATTAGATGAGAAAGGCAAAGTTGTTCTTGATCCTAAGGTAATCCTTCACATGCACACTAAGTAGCTACATTCTAAGGTAATTACAAATTACCTGATCAAATGGAAGAATCTACCATGTGAAGATGCCACTTGGGAGGATGAAGCATTTGTGCATTAATATCTAGAGTTACAATAATGTTGAGGATAATGTTGTTTTGAAGGGAAGGGGCTTGTTATGCCCTTAACCATTGGTGTGTCTAGGGATATATGTGGCTAACTTGTGTCTTACATACCTCTTTTATATACTTGTTACATTTCTCTATGTTCTTAAATAGGTCAGCCTAAGGAATAACTTTGGCTAAGTATACTATATATAGGAGGTAGTGGTTATTATGTTAAGAATTCTACTATTAGTGCATTATATTAGAGGTTTCCCCCTCGAAGTGGCTTTGTTATATTATCCAATATTCTACTCTGTTATCAATTATTATTGTGTGATATAAAATCATTATGTGTAAACAACTAAGTAATTTCATTAAATATGTGATATTTTGAACAAAATAAAGCTATGGAATCCACCATAACCTAAACAAAGTCATAAACTAATCACAAGTAGTGGTGGTCGAGTTAATATTAATTTACAACCTCTTATTGGCCCACCATGTAACTACCTCACCAACCAACTAGTATGCTCCCCATACTTATTTTGTGACCTCATATTAGCTTTGAATCTGATAGAATTCTTTATCTCAATTAGTCATGCCTCAACTCTATCACCTAGAATAGTTCCATCATACTTAGGTGGGTTCACCTATTTCATATCTCTAGCTAACTCCACAACTACCTAAATTCTCACATCTTAAGAGTTTTCCTACTCAATGGGATTTTATTTAAGTACATCCTAATGTTATTCCTCTTCATGGACATGAACTACCTATTATCAACCTAAGTTCCACCTTGTGAAGTAGATTGTTAGTTCTCCTTAAAACTTGGACTAACATTGCATTGGTCTACAAGTCTTTGGTTACTTATAATTAGATGAAACTCATATATTATGAGGATATATCCTCTGATGTATCAAATTTTAATCCTTTTCCTAAAAACTATTTACTTTGGGGGTGAAAAGAGTTAATAAATATAACTTAAAGGGAAAATCTATACTAGTGATGGTGATGTACCAATTCTTTACTAATCCTCTCTTAACCTTGTCATTAAGCACACTTGTGAATCAAAAGGGAATATGTTATCAACTATAATTTATTAATATAATCCTAAACATGATTATTTTGTATTAAGGTTAGATAAAATGGTCTCCAAATTTAAGGTAAAGGAATGGAGGTCTATAAAAGACACTACAAACTAACTCACTCTTCAACACAACTTATATATCTTAAAACTTCATGTGATTTATAGAGGATGAAAAAATATAATTAGGTGAAGGAAAGGACCTAAAAAATAATATTAATATCATAGTTATATTTAAATAAACAATAAATAAAAACACTAACAACCATGAAGAAGTTTGTAGTATTTTTTCCTCATTAACTCAAGGTGCAAGTTACAATTTTGGCAGAACTTTTGTATACTAGCTTGAGGGATCAAAATCAAGGTTGTAAGCCTAAATATATTTATTAAAAATAGGATAGAATAATAAGGATAAATTTAATGGAGAGAATAAAAAATGTCATAAATGACCATCATTAACCCATACATTACTTTAGTTACAAATAATCCTCCAAAAATCTCTCCATATTTGATGATCTTTCATGATCTTTGAATGAGATATTGGGCATTGAAATGAGGTGGTGGGACATCATAATAATATAAAATATTCTCCTTATATTTATAATAATATGTACTCCTTCCTCTATTAAGACTATGGAATATGCATTGATTTCCACTTAAGGACCAGTTATGTATGGATTGCCACTTAAGGACCAGTTATCTATGGATTGCCACTTAAGGACTAGCTATACATGGATTTAAAATTAAGGATTAGTTATATGTAATTATTAATCTAAACTATCTCATTCATCATACCCCTATGCCAACTTTTATGTTTCCTTATTGACCAAATAGGTTTACTAAGCTAATTAGGCCTAACAGCCTAATTATGTGTTTTTTGATGGCCATGAAATCCTAAATTAAACTTTACAAACCTATGAAACAATTATTTTTAGGCCTAAACAAATTATACACACCATTATATAGGTATCATTGAGAAATAAACACCTACAACCTTGCCAAGCTAGGTGATTAGGTCACCTTGTCCTCACATCTATAGACTAGATGATTAGAAGAGACTCACAAAGGAATTTCTAGGTATATCCTTGGACATCTAATGTTTTTAAAAGGTAAAATAAGTTCCAAAAAAACATCTCCAATTATAGGTATCTTTTTAAACTACATTATATCTCTATTTCATCTCTTTTTTCCCAAAAAACACTATTTTTTATAGGTCCATATAGTTTCATAAAACAAGACACCATGGTTAGGACCCTCTCTAATTTTACTTCATGGTTCAAGTGTTTATCATGGGATTCATTGTTATTTAGTGAAAAAATATTCATTTTTCTCAAGATTAGTCTTAGTTAGGGTTTTAGAGAGTTTTAAGAGTGATCACGACTCTTAATAATGATTTATAAAGTTTGGCAATTGAATGTCTGAACCAATTCCAAAAATAATATTATACTAAGCCCTCTACCTCTCCCAAAGTTCCCATACTCCTATGAAAAATCTTTGTACCATGGTGAGCACGTGAAGTCACCTCTCAGGGGAGAAACAAGCTTTTTGAATTAGGTTTAGTGTCTTAAGTCTTAAATGACCAATCATATCACCTCTCCTATGGCTCGAATATGAGATACACACCTATCACAACTTGATTATTATGTTCATGAAGTTTTAAAGTGTCTTCTTGACATCATTTTACCTTCCTCTACTCATCCTTGATCATGTTATCTAATGATGCTAATAGACAAGCATATGTATATGTAAGGTTTTTTAGGATTCTAACATCATTATGAGTTAAAAAATCTCTTAATCAACTATATAAAACATGAATAACCTCTCTAAGGTACTTTATAATTATGTAATTATCTTGATCAAGCCATTCATATTTTATATGTATGCATAACATCTCTTGTTTTAATACCCAAAACTTATATATCTATGGAAAATATCATAAAGACCTTAATATAGGGTTCTTGCAAAGTTCTTTAGGAAGTTTAGGACCCAATCCTCCTTTAACTCATTATAAATGTAAACACCAATCATTTTCTTGCTAATAGGCTCAAAATAGTCTTCTTAGGCCTATTCTATACAACATGAATTCTGTACGTGCCAACCAACAGGTTGTGGTGATGTTTAAGAGAGTTAGGAAGACCACCAACACCATTTCATGGCTCAAACATTTTGTTAGACTGCAATTGAGGATTATTTCCTTTATCAAGTGTCTTGTATTATTTTAAAAGGATTTTAAGGGTCTAAAAATCTTAACAATGATTCATAGTGTATTGACCCCTAATGAAAAACCTCTTGTCATTTACCCCTTCAAATACCTTGACTAGCTAGAGCTCTCATGCAAAATATGCATCAAGATATGTAAGGAGTGAAAAGGTGCTTCAACTAACTTTCTAGACTGTGTATGCAAAATGAAAGTTTAAGGGCCAAAATGATAACTCTATTGCATCCCTCTCACACTAACACTTCCTTCAAGATTCCAAATGACTCTCCACATGATTCCTATGACCATCATGTGAAAACCAAGCCTGGAGTAGTTTTAATATGGTGGTAGAGTTTCTTAGGGGTTTAAAGCCTATCTACATATGGTATCCCTTAAGGAAAATATGAAATCCTAGATGTGATCAATATCATAATATGTATGAAGACTTATCATTACCTTTATCTACCTCAAAAACTTTCACATGAAGTTTAAACCCTTTGTCATAACATAGACCATAAAATTATCCCCCTTACTTCTTTAATGATTATCAATAGACTGAGGTCTATCTATGACAAAATAATGAATGTTTCCACTGGTTATGTGACCTTTAGGATAGAATTAAAAGATTAATACAGTGATGGAGATCATTTGTATCAAATTTAAGAGCTTAACTCCACCTATAGAAACCTTAAAACCATAAATTCCTTCAAGATTGGTTTTATATGCTAGTTGTGAATGCAAGGTCTCTTAGGTTCAATTATTCAAGCCATATCCTAACCGTTACATTTTTTTAATAATGTGTATGATTGGTATAGGGTTTTTAAATCCCTATAGGCATCATATTTAGATGAACTCCATTAACTCATCATAACACATTCCTTATTTTCCCTCAGACTTAAACAAGAAACCTTAGAGACAAGTATACTATATTTTATTTAACTATGTTTTAATTTTTGAAGACCATTTAAAATGATAATTATGATTTATATATTCATTTTAACATGATTTATATTATATATAGGCTTGAACTATCTCTTATATCTTTTTCCAAGAACTCCAACATGCTTACTTTGCTCATCATACATAGTATTACACCTATTGGTGCCCTTGGAAAGATTGACTATTGTGTTTATGTTTAAGGAACCTTATACACTATTTTAAATGGTTTAAAATTTATTTTTATACTTTTATTAGGTCCAAAAACCACATCATGTTCATACACCACAAGTCAACCCCCCATTCTTTGTACAAACTAAGTTTTGTTCTACATGATTACATGAATCCATTAGGCTGGTTGTAGGTGTACACTCATTATTTCATTTGGTTTAGGACATTATTAGCACATCCTTGAAATTTTAAGATATTTAATGGTCCATAACCTTTTAATTATACAAACTCTATCTCCTCATTCTTGTAAACAAACCTTGTAGAGGCCACCTAATTGTATCTTGGCATGAATATAGATGATGGTTCACTATGTTGTTTGTATAGAATAGGATAGTGTGAGACATTAATAAGGTCAAAAACATATTCATGAACCTCTCATCCATTCATTTCAATGGTATCCATATAGTTCATAACCTCATCTGAAGCTTCACTTAACTTTAAAGTCTTTAATCATTTCTCTGCCCACTTCTTGGGATTATGACTAAGTATGTTTGTAGATATGATTGTAGGCCTCTCCCTTAGGATTTAACTTTAGATAAACCTATTATATTTTTGAGAATATCTTGGATCAACCCTAATGTCTATCAAGGGTTTTTAATTATCCATTCAATTCAATATCTTCATTAATGTCTAAAGGTTAGGTCATATTACACTTGGTTCATCTCTTCTTAACATGGCTTTAGGTGATCCTAAAAAATATCTATATGGACTATTAAAATGTTGGGATGTATTATAGGTTATACATTGATCAACCTAGTAAACCCTCTTCCTCATTATTGAAATATTTTCACTCTTGGAGTGTTCACTCAAAGTGAAGACTTGAGTCACATCCAACCATTTAGCTCCTAAAAAGCTTACCAACCACATTGTACAGACTAAGATAGAGTAAAAACATCATGTATGAAGAGTGAGGTTTGGAGGGGATTCATGGTTTCCATTGGATATTTTAATTTCACCTCATTTACCATACAAATCTTGTCTCTCTCTCACTTGTCTTGATCTCCAAGAAATTGCTTAACCATACCTTGAAGTATCCTCATAATGCTCAATTGTAGGTGAAGATATATTATTTTAGCATAGATTAAGAATGTATAACACATATTCATGAATATAATGATATATAACACCCTAAGAGATACCAATTCATTAGATTCATGATGTGAATATGGATAATGATGATATGATGATAATGGAATAATTGAGAATGGAGATGGAGTGATTAGCTCTCAACTATGGTGAATGATAGTGTGAAGGACATGAAAATGGAATGAAACATGGTGGATGTAAAGGAACATGAATCCACAATCCAAAATAGTCTTAAAGGATCATAAACACCTTTATGCATATGCTTTAATATAATATAGTAGTTTTGATGCTCTCAAAGAGGCATACCCTATGCAAAAAGAAACCTATGATTCATCAAAATACCATAACATATGTTAAGTTTACTTAACATCTACTAAATTGGGACTATTAGAATGCTTGAGGGAAAATTATGGTTTCTAAAACATGATATCTTGATTAACCTTTAGACACCTGAGTGAAGGAAAATTTTCATGAATGAAACACTATAAACAAAGTATTAATGAACCCTCATGAACCTTGATATCTTTGGATCCATCATGAACCTTAAAACCTCTCCAACCTACCTACTTATTACAGATTTGGTAGTATACATTTTCTTAAACTCTATTCACTCACTCATGTGTATCAAATTGTTTGGGATCCATGAAATGTCCATTCAAGACCTGAAGAACTAGGATCAATTAGTAGTTTGTTTAAAATAGATAAAAACTTCACAAAACCATATCACTCTTCTTTCCTTGTGTAGATGAAAATAGTGAATAAAACCCTTAAGTTATTATCCTTTATTCATAAATTTAAGAAGATAAATCTAGCAACCAATACCCATGATTGGAAGGTCATGAGGTCTATTTTCTCTAGTCAAGAGCTCAAATCTACTTTCTCTCTACCATACAAACTGAGCATAAACGTGAGGTGATCTTGATATATACCAATAAATAAGACATGGAAAACACATTAATTTTGGTCTTCTCAAGCCTTCAAACCTTCTAATATCTTCACCTTGTGTTTTTGACTAGTTATTCTTACATCTACAAGACTCCTGAGTAGATTATACAATTTGAAAATACTATCACAACCTTCAAATCCTCCATCATTTACTCATATTTCCACTTCAAACCATAATTTTAGGGAAACATAAATAAAAATATGGTAAAAAAAAATCTTCAAAGAAAGTAATACACCAAGGAGATCAAAAATATATCTCCTTTCACACATGGGAACTTTTTTTCTATCCAAAGAACTTTCTAAGTCATAGAAGAGACACTTTTCAAATCAAGAATCATGTGACTAAGAAATATAATGACCATGGGTTGATTTTAAATATGTTAAAAAATGATTTATTGGCTTTTTGAGATTATAATTTTCCATTAAAAGAAGAAAACCTTCACTTTTAGACCACATACACACAGTTTCACAAAGAATATTTTCTAATGAATATCATGGAAAATTACCTTATAACCTTATTAAAATATCTTCACAAGTATTTTATGTATGTTCATCCCAATTTTCAAGGCTTATATCCCATCATGCTTGAATATACTGAATACATCAAAGAATCTCATAGTGAGTCATCAACTTCCATCTTCAACTATCTTAGCTCTTTAGGTATAGATCATAAGACCAATTCAATTCATTGTTAAATACATAAAAAGATACTCACAAACCATGTGGAGATGTAACACAATATTAAACTAATACATGACCATGAAAATACATGAGTCTCATACCTCTTTCACTTGACAGTCCTTTAAGACTCCTTGATTCTTCAAAATACACGACAACTATGAGGTTTTCATAATGTACCAAATATCCCAATACTAAATTTGACATATTTATAGGATTAAAGATATAAATTGGTCAACATTTATAGTGACTCAATTGGTTTGAACAGCCTATTGGTCAAAATAATTCATAATCTCTTTGTTTATCACTCAGCTAGACAAAACATGACTACTCTCTAAAATAATCAAAACTTGTAGACTTGACACAAAGAAAACAAAGAAAACACAAAATAGGAAACAACAACAAACAAATAAAATAAAAAAATAGCTAACAAACATGTGCCACAACACTTATAGGAATGAAACTACTAATATGTACAAAAAGGACTGGCTCTCATAATAACAATACTTTAGGAACATGCCATTGACAGGAATAGGGATAGCCTCACCACTAAAATTGGATAATTTTAAATTATTACTTTCCTTATAGCTAGTAATGATATATGGACCACTCCAAAGACTATCAAATTTTGAATGTTTACCTAGTTCATCATGGTTTTCATCCCACTTGAGTACAATATCATCATGTTAAAAGGTCTTGGATGAAGCTCTCTTTTCAAAAGACCTTTTGACTTGGTCTTGGTTGGAATACATTGTATGCATATCATTATCCCTTATTTCTTCCAACTTTCTCAACTCATTCATTGTTACCTCCATTACATCATTCTACATAAGCTACAGTTGATGTGCAAGTTCCAAGGCTGATAGTTTCAATGAAATTAAAAAAAATTATTCTCTACCATAAACCAAGAGGTAAGGAGAGTGACCAATACCCTTATTTT
Organism: Torreya grandis; assembly: GCA_037957365.1. NCBI lineage: Eukaryota > Viridiplantae > Streptophyta > Pinopsida > Cupressales > Taxaceae > Torreya > Torreya grandis. The sequence goes on along the minus strand of JARHVA010000219.1, from coordinate 192,136 downwards.
TAGTAATTATGTCTTCTCACAAGGAATTATTTAACTTGGTATGCCATCCTCTTTAACTATCCTTCATTTTTCTCTTAATGATCCTAATCAAATTCTTATTGGTGGACTTTGCTAGTCCATTACCATGAGGATAGTAATTTGATGAATATTTGAGGTAAATGATATGACCAAGGGCCCACTTTCACACCTTTGCACTATTGAAAGTCAAAGTATTATCTAATATAATGGTTAAGTGGACCCCAAAATGAGTCACTAGGCTATCATAGAACTCTAAAATTAAGTTCTCATTTGCTTCCTTGAGTGAAAATATTGGAATCATAATTCAATAAGAGGGGGAATGAATCAGTGACCTTATAAACTTCTAAAATTATACATTACCTTTCATTAACCATGAAAGCAACATAATGATCTAACAATGCATAAATAATCATTCACATGAGTATGACATAAGAGAATAATATAATATGTGAGTGGGAAAACCTCAAGGGAAATAAAACCCACTATGACCTCTAAAATTGGACTATAGTCCTATAAAAGTTTTAAAAATATCAAATTCCATTGAGCACTAACTCAACTTGGAGCACCAACCCCAAACTATCAAGCACCCACTTGACTAGGCTTTATAAAGAACCCACTTAAAAGGGAGCATAAAATCCCTAAGTGACTCAGCACAAACTCAACCACCTCTAAATTTTGATCACCTTATAAACTTATTATTTCTCAATCAATAAATGATGACCATACCTCTACTCTTCTGCTCTTCAATCTCAAGGCTCACTCTCCTTTGCTTGTCTAATCCTCAAAAAATATGATTAGGTCATGTATGTACGATCTTCATGTGAAGAAAACATGAAAACTTCTCATGTATACTTTTATAATATCTTATGAGGGGTTCTAACTCATTTCAAGAACTTCTACTCAACCATGTATCATCTTTTTTGCTCATTGCATACATACTTCTTTGTTTGTTTATCCCTCATCAACTTTGATTAGACCATGTATCACTGATGTAGAAAAACTAAAAAATTCATAAATTATTATATTATTTCCTCTAAGATTTTAAAACATGTTTCACAACATTATTCTACTCATGCATCTTATGTTTTTCTCACTTAAATGTATACACACTCAAACACTCACAAATAGGCCTAAGTTGCCTTGTATATATACTAATCTCTTGTTCACATACCAATTGGTCATCCATACAACCTTAAAATATTATTTAGGCCATATAATAGGTATTATAATAATTCATGAACATGTTTCAAACAAACTTTGGACCCCTTTTGGTCTGTAACATCTCAATTAGGCCTCATTGAGACCTAATTGCATTATGTTTATCTAGTAACGTGTAAACTTGATCCCTTGAAACACCTTTCATATCCATATACATCAATATTATTTAAAAAACAAATAAAATATAACCCATATAAAATTATCAAATCTTTACAAAAAAATTTAGGTCCAACCACTTCATAAGAACATTCTTTATAGTTCACTGTCATATTAGGCATGTGAGTACCAAAAGTTTGTCTAATCTCGCTCATTTTTGATCACCTTTATGTAATGTAATTATGTTATACAAATAATTTTTGTATTAAATATATGATTATAATATCATAATAATTAATATGTAACAATTTGAATTAATGCCCAATATTGGTCTTACTCATCCTTTAGGTCTCATGGAGGCCTACTTCATTAGGTCTGCTTTATTAATGCTAAGACTTGATCTTCTTGGACCCAAGTGGATATATCAAACAAATTAAAAACATTTAATAAATTATAAAATGAAATCTTCTATCCTATTCCATGTTTTTTTTATATATGCATCTTTTTTGTATACCTTGAAACCTTCTTTAGGATAAACCGCCCTATTAGGCTTGTGTACAGTCAAAAATTTGTCTTGCAAGAATGAATATCAAACACTCGTAAGAAACTTAATCATGAAAAATAAAAAATGTATAAATATAATCCATGACTTAAATATCATCCTAAAATTATTCTAATACCTTCACTGAGGACATAAAGGCTCAATATCATCTCTGCAACTTGCTTACTCAAAACTATCAATTTACCTCAAAGACAAGTCATGGTGAATTAGACCTCTAACACCTGTGTAGATAATTTTAATGACTAATAAATAATGTAAATGGTATTATTATATCTAAAAAATATTTTTAGATAGAAATATCATATTTTATAATGAAAAATATTGATCTTTTTGACTAATGTATTGACCTTATGTTTCATAGTCTTATCTGAAATAGATAGGTCATTTTGTAAGCAAAATTTTCACCATATTCACTAACCTAAAAAACTTATTAAAATCATGAAAATTAATTAAAATTAATAAATAAACTCTTCATGTACTTGGTTTCATTAATTTGACATGTGTAGACACTCAAATCCATCTTCTCATCTCTGCCTGGGTTTTTCATTATTCACACCATTAGGTCTGTCTACGATTGGCTAATTTGGATGACTAGTTTATCACACTTTAAGGGTGAAATTTATAAATAAACTATCATGGGAATTTAGTATGAGTATCTAGATTATTTTCCAATTCATTTAATTTTTTTTTACCAATACTACTTTTGAGAGCTATAACTTTTTGACCAATAAGCATATATCGAGTGTATTTTCTCTCTCATCTGACTAACCACCACCACCACCTGAAGGTACCTAAGAGAGTAAAACACATTATATAATATAATTTATATGAATTTTATACCATTATAATTTTTTTTGAATAATATATTCCACATCAGGTCCTTGTTGGGGTTTTAGGGAGGTTTAACATAGGTTTTAGTGGTAATGATTGTTCATAAAGGACTACCCCTTAAATCCTAAACTAATGCCTGGATATATTAGATAGTATCATTACCCATATATAATTAACATCTTAGTTTCCAATTCATAGGTTAAACTACTAAATAACACCTAAATTTTTTTCTGAGGTTTGAATACCTTCAATCTATGCACTTGAGAGACCTCAAAACCACTTTCCATGGCATTTCCTACAAACCATGACCTCATAATTCATGATCACTTCTAAAACAAATTAAATTTCCTATATCCATGATATAATTCACACATCAACCTTTAAATATGATCCTCATGACTCATTAAGATATGCAAGGCTAAATAATCATCTATGTGCAGACCAAAACTGAAGGACCTATCTTCAAAGACTCACTTTGTGATGTAGAAACATCCTTGTTGGATGACATGATTTTGTGTTTGTTTGAGAAATTTTTGTTTAATAAAGTTTAAAGGTTATTAATTATAATATTTTTTTTTCTTAAGGATGTTAGGAGTCTAAGTACACACTTTAGAATGCTCTCTAAGTGTTTAGAGTTGCTTAGGTAGGATAGAATTCAAAATTGGCATTTTCCTTCCAATTTGCACAATTTGAATTTATGAATAATTTTGTCTAATTTTATGTTTTGTAATAGTATTTTAAAGAGTATTAAAAGGTATAAATTATTATTTTTAATCCTTTAATTTACCATGTATTTTACATGGGCCTTGCATCTACACATATACGTAAAAATTAACTTTGATATATGTTCTAATGTGCAAGTTGGCTTAGTAATGACCATTGGAGAGGCAAAAGATAGTTAGAGTAGTTAGAATTTGATATAATACTTTTTGGTTTTTTTTTTTAGTTATTTATTTGTAAGAATTCATGTGTTATAGGATTGAATACCCAATAAATAAAGTATGGAGTGCCTTAAGTTTGAAGAAAAATGACTGTAAACTATATTTCCTATATAAGTGCATGAGAGAGTGACTATGTATGATAGTGTATTAGAAGAACAAACAATAAATATGTTTTGATAATATTTATAATTTATGATTTGAATTTTTTTGATATTATATGATGTGCTACAAAAATTTTATTGATTGGTTTCACGGTCCTTTGAGAAGGTTTACTAGCAGACCCTGTTTCATGTGTTCTTTCTTAGAAATCAAGGTCTGAGATTGAGTTATCAGTAGGATGAGTTGTTTGAAAGGTTATAATAGTGAAATTTTTATTTTAATGATAATATTTAAATTTTATTAAAGTTTTTTATATAGTTACTAATTTTTTGACAAGTATTTCATTGAACATTGTGCTTGAACCCTAAACTAAATGGTCACTACATACTCAGTGAGGAAAAGAACTTAAAATGTTTGTTGAATAAAGGGTTAAAGGGGAAAGTATAATGATTATAAAAGGTTTATAGATTTTATATAAACTTTTAACATTAATCACAAAATTTTTAAACCATTTTTAGAGTCTAAAGCCTCAAAATAATTGCTCTCAGGTCTTTGTAGACACAACCAACCCTAAACTAGGGTTTCAAGATAAAATTCTATTTTATAAGTGTTTCAAATAGTGAAAACTCTCCAAATTTTGTATTTTTATAGTATAAAATTTATTTAAATATATTTTTGAGGTTTTTTACCTATTAATTATGGAAGCATATGGTATTACTGGACTAATTATAGACAAGGGATGTGAAGCCTAATTAGGCCTAAATAGAAACCTACAAGAGACTAGAAAAGTGACTTTCAGGTAGAATTAAGTCAATAATATTTATGGAATGTAAGATAAGGATATATGGTATGATTAATTGGTTTTAATTTCTCAAAAATCATCTTTACTTGTCTGTACAAGGGGGGAAATCCTAAAAAAGGCTACAAAGATTGTCTGCTAAGGTAAGAAGAGTTATATATTAAGTGAGATATGCATTCATGAATTTTATGAGTTAGATAAGGAGAATAAAAAGAATATTATGAGAATTAAAATATTATAATAACCTATAAGTAATTTAATGAATCATTGAATCATTAAACAATCAAATAACCCAATGAACCTTTGTAAATAGAGTTAATATTGAAACAAGAATAAGAGTGAGAGTTTCTAGTTTAGTGTTGCCTATGCATTACTTTGAAACATTTAAAGTGCATCAAAACCTTATTATCATACTCACACAATCTTAAAAACCTCTCACATGCATGATTTCACTCACCTAATCATGCCACCAACTCATACCTCTACCATGCCATGACTAGGCTCAAGCTTCTAATGTACTTAGCACCTTAACCTATTCCTTCCATGTCATGACCTTAATAAAAAATCAAACAAGTAGAAACAAGACATCAAAAAACACTCATATAACTTCACCATTATCTTTATTATGACAAAAATCTTCCATAACCTCATACAAACTTAAAACCACATGACCAAGCTTCATATGACTTGACATCTCTCTTCCATGCACCTTAGCAAATTTGATACCTTGAAATGTATCTTCATGCAACCATAAGACATTAGTTGCCTTAAAAATATATTTTTACTTCAAATTCTCTCTTTGCTTAAAATTCTCTCTTCCCTTAAAATTATATCTTATAACATGTATTACCTTAAAACTCTTCATGTCATGGCTATGCCACACTAGTCACATGCATTCCTATGCAAACATTAGTTGTCTTCAAACATATTCCACGACATGTACCTTTCATTCTCACATCACTCGTGAAAATTATCATCAATGAAAAAATCTTATGTACCTTGAAATATCACATATGTCATTTGTCCTTAGTCACCTTTGACATCAACCTTGAAATAAACCTTGACAATATTATATTAACATGATACATGTTTGACATCAATGAACATTATGCCTTTACATGATGCACTATTTTGACATCAATGATAAAAACATGCCAAAAAACTCCCCCTTTATCATTTATGTCAACCACATTGATGGATAACATACTACAATTTGAAATCACTTCAAAATGGTACTTTTCCCATCTTTTCATTCTCCCACTTTTGACATTATTGATAAAGGGTCTTTGATGGTAGTGCCATATAATCCTTGGACCTGAACTTCAATAACAACACATTAAAATGCTGACAATAACTCACCTTAGGCTCATAAAATATATTGTAGACAACTTATCGAACACTTGAATTGTACCTCAAAAAAATCATGCTTCTTATCACTATCTTGACACTTCACAACATAGAGCTACAAATCTACCCACCACCGCCCCCCCCCCCCCTCCCCCACCCACAACTCCATACTCTTCTCTTGAGTATAATATTGAATTCACTCTTCGAAACATCACTAAATAGGTAACTTCTCCCCATTATAAAAGTTTTCCTTTTTTTAACTCTTTACCTTTTTTGGTAAAAAGATCATAGAGTCTATGAATCATAATAAAAAAATGTTCCCCCTAACTCCATACATACCTTTTTTAAATGAATTCAGATACATAGAGACACTCACCTTATTCTTGATATGACTGATATAGATCAAACTCTTGATCACTCACTAGGCCATCACATATGTTCTTATCTAAAATAGATCTTGAAATGTACTTAGATACACAATATCAGTCACTTTTATTTATGTATTGTGATGCCAAAAATATGGATAATATCCATTTTCATTTCCCTATTCTATCTTCACAAACATCCATCATGTTCTCAGTCTTGGCCACATTATTCAACTTCTCTTCATGTTTTCTATATAACTTATTTGACATAGACCATTTACTTGTATTATCTTGAAGCTAATGAATCATATAATTAGATCCCCCTTTATCCTTACAACTTTTGCTCATCATATGAGTCATCAGGACTCATAAACCATTCTCAATATCCTTGAAGCATCTTGATACCACTACCACTTATTTAACACAAAGAAATATATTAACTATTAGAAACACATTATTTGAATTATAAAAAAACTTTTTACTTACCTCTAATATATCAATAAAATACATATACTTTCATCACACTTTCATCTCTATCAACAACATTCAAATTATCTCTATGGACATATTAGTCTTGCAGACTAATCCATATTCCATATGTCTCTTGAAATAATATTGTGCTTAGACTTGAATTCCATACCATGAATCTTCATGAAATGATCTCCTAAATAAATGTTAATACTAACCAAAAATCCATTAACCTTGTCATATACATATAATATACAAATAAAACACTCATTTTTTCTCTTAAGATGAATCCTTATTTGAATACAACCTCATGTTTCTACTGATATAAGAGTGTCTCCATGAAGCTTAATGGAGTCACCCCTTTCCATAGGGATCTCAAAACTCTATGAACT